>JANVFP010000047.1:0-308583 GCA_027919835.1 Lentinula raphanica
GAAGATTTCTCAACCAATCGTAGTTACAGCCGTGAATCGTTCCGTGGATCTGAATTTGCCCCTGCCATTTTGGCATCGTACAATCTACCTATAATAATGACCGTGAGTGAATCTATATGGATCTGTCCATATGATAGTTGAACAACGTTCATAGACCGACCAGCCTGTCATTAACCCTAGGCAGTTAATTGACGAGGCGAGGAAAGCATATCACTTGGGATTGAGTGCAGACTTAGCATTGGCGTCAGTCACGTCCGCGCCTTCAGATGCTCTGGGGCTCGGCTATCGTATGGGCTTGCTACAAGAAGGCTATGATGCAGACATAGTGATGTGGGACTCACATCCTCTGCAAATAGGTGCTGCCCCTGTTCATGTCTGGATTGATGGCATGAGACAGATTCCTTTGACGAAGGATTCTGGAAGGTCGACATACAGCATTGGAACTGGAGTAACGGACGTAGTTGAACCCGATGACTCACGAATGAATGCTCCCGGTCAACCTTCTTACTGGCGAGAGAGACAAGATGTTGTGGACTGGGACGGGCTCCCCCCTCTGCGAGGCAGAGGAGAGGGAAGTCGAGTGGTATTCCGCAATGTCAAGGAAGTCTGGACAAGGAGCAGAAATCGTATAGAAGAATCGTTTGCTGCAGACAAAGATGATCTCGGTATCGTGATTGTCGAAGAAGGTAAAATCACCTGTGCTGGCACACCGGACGATTGTATAGTCTTAGGAGACCAGCCCACTGTTGATGTCGATCTGAACGGTGGTTCCATTTCCCCTGGACTCCTGACCTTCGGATCACCACTTGGATTGGAAGAAATCGCGAACGAACCATCCACAGCTGATGGTAAAATTTTTGACGCCCTGACCGTAGATGTGCCTTCAATCTTCCATGATGTCGGTGGTATTGTACGGGCGTTCGACGCCTTAATCTTCGATACTCGGCATGCCAGGTGGGCACTCTTCTTGCGTCTCCGTGGGCATTTTTGACCGAATATGCAGAATGGCGTATCGCTTTGGAGTAACCATAGCCACATCCACTCTAGCCAAGCCCCATCGTTTATACGAGAATGACGACTCTTTTGTTTGGGGATTATCAACCACATTCAGTACCAATGCTGCACATGCACTCGAACCTCAGGCTATTGTACAGACTGAGACAGCATTGCATGTCAGAATCTCACGTCCAAGGTTCGATGTTCGCGGCCCAGCTACTAGCGTGAGCTCTCAGCTTGCCGCGTTAAGAAGACTTCTTTATGGATGGGAAAGCAGAGATACTGATACGGGTGTATACTTTCGAAAGGCTGCGGAGGTAACGCTCTTTTTTCCTCGCTATGATTGAATAGGTTGCTGATGCAAATATATTTCGAAGGGTGTAATACCTTTAGTTGTAGAAGTCCACAATGCGGATATAATGGCCTCTCTGATCATGCTTAGGGCGGAGGTGGATGCAAAGATAGGTGGACAAATGCGCATGGTTTTTACGGGGGCAACCGAAGCATGGCTACTTGCCAAGGAACTGAGTGAGTGAAGACATGATATTGTCTGGTCTTTAGTGAAAATCCCTAACACATTCTCTTCTCCGAAGATCAAGCAAGAGTCGGCGTGATTCTAACATCTCTCAAGCCTGTGGCTGCTACCTGGGACCAGCGAAGAATGTGAGATGCAATTCAATTTTCCGTTGTTAACCAAATTCATATCTTTGCAACAGCTTACCTGGGCCTCCTCTCACCAATGAAACAGCTCTGAGCATTTTGCTCAACAGTGGTGTAGTAGTCGGTCTGGGTGTTGACCATCCCCAGATGGCAGTTGAAACTCGATTCCAGCTAGCACAGGCCTATCATGACTCTATGACTTCCGCTACTGCTCGCGAGGTGTACGGCCTTGCCACAACGAACTTGGAACGGTTGCTGGGTGTGAAAGGGATAGATCCCAGTTCCGCCGACCTGGTTGCATTTGATGGAGGCAGTGTGTTCAACCTTTCCAGTAAAGTAGTAGCAGTGATATCTCCGCAGAGAAGCCAAGTCGATATCTTGTAGTGACATTAGTATTCGATGCACGAGACAGTCTTATTATATGATTCTATCTGCTCTTGAAACGAAACAGTAAATGGCTCATACAACACCCAACAACGCTGCACCGCTTTTTATTCCTCTCCCTCGCGCCGCAACTAAGCTAATTCCGAGGCAACTGAGTAAGAATCCAGCAAATCTAGACCAAGACAATTGAACACCGGCTAGCTTGGGAAGAGTCCAATGAAATGATATTCGACTTGCCTGAAAAAAGCCAGCCTTGAAATCGAGCGCTCTTCTAACGGAGTGCGTGAAGAGGCGAAAATAGACCTCAAGAGGGCTGGAGTGACTGGAATACGACTTTTTGCATTAGAAGGCTGAGGCTGCTGGTCAAAAACAGGAGCCGAATGAGGAGGCCTTGCGGTGGATGATGAGGTTTGGGACATGATTGGTTGCTATTGGTTGATGGCTTGCACGGTAACGTGAACGTTCTAATGAGGCCCAGAACAGTCTTCGTTTAATTTTTCTCCACAAACTTATATTTCTCCAGCTGCTCCCATTGGCTCTTTCCTTGTAAGTGCTCGAGATCTTGATGATAGAACGCGGAAATTCCTGATTTGCAGGTGTAACAAATGACAAACCAACTTCAGATACAGTCTATTTATTTAAATATCTGTCCTTCTAAATGTCCAATCGCCTTCAGGGCGTAGAATCTTTCTATGAGGACATGATCAGTGTCACAAACAGGCTTCCCTCGGAGGATGAGTTTCGTCGCGTTCGGCATCTCACTCTTCATAAGCCTTTCGCGTCTACCGTCTCTGATGATGACCTGGCCCAACTATTTGCGAGCGCACCACACCTAGAGACAGTCACTTTATCAGGCATAGCTGACATCACAGACAGGACGGTCGTTGTGCTCGCAGAAAACGCGATTAACCTCCAGTCCATTGATCTCACAGGATGCCACCAGATATCGGACGTAGCAGTGCTAGAGCTTACCGCAAAGTCTCTTCCGCTCCAGTGCATCAAGCTCAATGCCGTCGTAGGGCTTACGGATCCATCCATATCTGCAATAGCCAAATCTTCACCGAGGCTGGTCGAGCTAGAACTTTCAGGGCTTCCGCTTCTGAGCCCTTTGTCCGTAAGAGATGTTTGGTCATTTTCTAGGTAAATGTCTTCATATGAAGAAAGCCTGCGTTCCGAATTGCTAATCGGACAGCACATAGGAAACTCAGGACGCTTCGATTAGCTCACTGCCCCCTCTTGACTGACAAGGCCTTTCCAAGCTCAATCGAACCACCAGCCGAGGGTGAAAACGAAAAAGAAAAGCCACTGCCACCAAGACCGATTACCTGGATCGAACAGCTTCCACCTTTAATCTTGCGACATACCGCCGACAATCTTCGTGTGCTTGATCTTTCGTTTTGCAAGATTACAGACGAAGGGATCGAGGGAATCATCGCTCATGCCACAAAAATCCAAAACTTGAACATATCCAGCTGTTCTGATCTCACCGACCGGTCTCTTGAAGCCATCAGCGTGCTTGGGGATAACCTTGATGTGCTCATCTTGGCGCACGTCACGAATATCACCGACCGGGGAGTTGTGCATTTTGCCAGAGCTTGTAGGAATCTACGAGTTGTGGATGTAGCTTGTGCGTATCGCCTCTTCTTATCAGACCAAGTAGGGCCGGGGATGGTGTGATTACTGCATGCTCACTTCAATCCTTCCCCTCTGTCCTGTTTAGTTTGCCGAAATCTCACTGATATGTCGGTCTTTGAGCTATCCGGGCTTGTCAGTCTTCGAAGATTAAGTCTCATCCGCGTCCACAAGCTTACGGACATCGCCATCTTCTCGCTCGCCGAGCACACCTGGGCTTTAGAACGCCTATACATATCATATTGCGACCATGTCTCATTAGACGCTATTCACCATCTCATCAAAAATCTCACTCGTCTCCAGCACCTGAGTGCTACTGGAGTCCCATCTCTGAAGAGAAAGGGTGTTCATCGATTTTCAGACCCATCGCCGGCAGTGAGTGTGATCTTCCGTTGCGATTCTTTGGTGATTGAACCTGGTGCCTTTTCATTAGGACTACGATCCGGACCAGCAAGCCGCATTTCGCGTGTTCAGCGGGACAAATATTGAGGGCCTACGAAAATTCCTCAACAAGGAAGATCAACGTCGACGTGATGCAGAAGCGAAAAATATACCATTCGTTGCACGTTCAGATGATAAACTGGACCTTTACTAGTGGTGGTCACGAATTGACCATGCATGCTGTAGCCTGTGGCGCTCTTGTTCGTGGTGTATTCATCACATAGGCTATTACGCTTTGCTCCAGACTATCTTTGGGACATTCTACCGCTACGATTAATAGCTCGGGATCAACGTTCATGGGGATTGTATCGTTATTGTGCCATGTAATTTATCTACCTACGTATACTGCATTGCTATCGATATCTAGTACCAGACCAGAATATGCCTGGCTCGTCACTGAATTCGTTTGCTTTCGTAACATTCTTGATCATATGCATGCGATTGCCTGACTGCGCCGTGAGGCGCAGCGTACTGAAGCACATTGCTGATGCGGCTGGCTTTTGCGATAACGACGGCCGAAGAAGCTCGATGCTCCAAGTGATCTTGTTAGAATTCTATGCAGAATCAGTGAATCTGAGTAGGAATGAGGCTCAACAAGTAAAGTGAGAGCCGGAACGGGTAATCATCCCGTCATCCGCTTGATTACATAATCAAGCATGCCCTTTTCTGTCCCGCCCTCAATCTCCATCTTCTTCTCCTCGACCATGGTTTAGTGCGGCGGGTTTTTCGCGGTTTGGTCTTCGTATTTATAGATAGAACTCTCTGCTCGCGTCTCAGGCAAGGAAAATTCACTTTCAATTTTTCCTGGCAACCAAATTTCTGATAATCCTTCAACCTCCTATCTAGGTCTTTGACAGATTCGTAAACGTAGCGTATTTCTTTGCTCCTCGTGCTGATCCTCAACTCAGTAGCGCCAAGCTACCAGTGACATCTCAGCTCAGTCTGCCTCACGCGCGAATGGTTTAATGTCGCCATTGACCCTCTTCACCATGTCGCCTCAATCCACAATTTATGACCGAAGGTCTGTCAGGCCTGCGTTCGAGCTGTCCAGAACCCTCCCTTCTATCCCCGTTCCCATCGAAACTCATCTAGAAATGGCGATTCATACCGCCGACAGCTTTAAAAAGCCTTCATTTGGACGCTCACGTCGACCCAACGTCACTGGTTTTCTTCCTTTGCCACCAATCAGTGCCTCGCCAGTTTGTACGCCCACCACAACCACTTCTTCGCGCGAATTCTTCTGCTCCGAATCTGATTGCAGCGATAGCCAAAGTGTGTGGTTGAGCAACGATAGTTATACTACCGCTCCTGGCACACCTTCGGAACTCTCTCCTAGCTTCAGGGCGTCTCCCAAGTGGATTTCCACTCCGCATACACCTGCAATAGAACTTTTGAAACGTTCTATCTCTTGTGTAACCAAAAGTTCACATCCGTCAGCTTTCCCGATTTCATCCTCGTTTCCCGCATACATGCCTCCTCATGCTTCCGATCATTTCATACAACGAAGGAATTCAGTCCCGGTAATTGCTACATGCGCAAGGTCATCTTTAGATCCATACTCATTTGTTGGGAGGCGTGAAACACGGACGGTCGAAACTATGACTGCCGGATCCTTGACTGGTTCTTTAACACCCACGTCCATTCTCCCTGAAGACCTTACATGTCTTTCCGTTGGCCCGCGCCCTCCATTCGATGCGATTCCTGACATGGATTGTGAACACGAATTTCTCTCATCAAGAACTCGGAGAACGGTTTCCGCTTTAACGCTGAAGCCTTTGATTGATCCAGATATGAAACGGCAAAAATGCAAGGATGACATTCGACGTTATCATGCACTGATGGAACTCCTGTCTACTGAAGTGGCATATATGCAGGATTTGAGGATTCTAGTCTCGGTATGGTCCAAGACCTTCGTTCATCCGATAGTGAAACTGATTTTGCGTTTGCACATAGATATACCTTCGTCAATTACCCACCTTAACTCTTAGGCGTACTTTGAGCAACTCGTCAACATTCGGTCTCAATTCGTCCTTCTCTGCACTTTCTAGGGCGAACTCATCAGCCAACATCAACAATGGGGCGACCGGCTATTCTTCATATGTCCAACCTCTCACCAGTTTCACCCTGAAGGAGCGAGAGAAACCTCCGGCGCGACGGATTTTCAAAAATACCGAAATCGACGTGCTGACTCGCAACGCCGACGAATTACTCCAGTTCCATGAACAATTCGTCGAGGAACTGCGCATGGCATTGCTTCCATCCGGATTGCGGATGGAGTTGGCTTCGGAATATTCAGCAGATGAGTTGCCAGAAGCAAACTCAGAAAGTCTCGATGCGGGCATCGCGATTGTCTCAACCAAGTTTGCCACCGAGGTATATCTTGGCCTGCGTACATTTAAAGCATTGATTCATCATGTCATATTTTCAGGCTTCACGTTTCACATCCTATGAACTGTTTTGTGCGGGACATCCGGAAGCGATGGACATTTTACGACGCGTCCAAAACGCCCATCCCACTGATTGGGAAGCTTTTGAACAAAAATGCAGCGCTTTAGCGTTCGAGATGCTGAATAATCTGGACGATACTCCTGCACCCAACACCGAACACGCTTCGACCGGCCAATCAAGACGGGAATCTACACCAAGCTCCGATGACGCTGTGCGCTATGCTCGTTCACGGTCTAATAGTCTTGTCAAAGACAAGGATACTTCTGTCCCGCGAAATAGGTCTCGATTGACGTTCACGGATTATCTCATTAAACCGATACAGCGAATCTGCAAGTATCCCCTGATACTTGAACAGCTCAAATCCGCTAAACCATCGCGTGCTGGGTCCGAAGGACGAATTACACGAGTCTCCGAAAGGAATGTGGTAGTCGAGAGCGCGGCTCAGGCCATGCGACACGTAGCGAGTGCGGTGGATGAAGCTCGACGAAAACAGGATGTTGCTGTGCGGTCTGCCACAGTCGCTTCGCGTATCGTGTATTCGCACGTCATTCCATCGACATCCCCCTCTCAATTGCAGGTCCTCACACCTTCCTTCCTGTCCTCGCTTGGATCTTGTCGCATTGCTGGCGCCCTCGATGTCATACACCAGCGGTCATTAAAACAAGCTTCAAACATCAACGTCAAGTATCTTGGCGCGTTCCTCTATCTTGGTGGCTACCTGATCCTTGCCAAAGTCAGTAAAGGCAGGATATATGAGCCCAAGCATTGGTTCAGATTGTGCGATTTCAAGATTGCTGAAGTATCCGAATCTGAAGGTGTGTCTGATCAGCATTTCATTTCTCAGCGACATCAAGACTGAACTCTGCTTAGCATGGCTACCATGCTCTTTTCGCCTTTCTTGCAAAGGACACGAGTTCGAGCTTGCTGCAGCTTGTCAGGGTGAAAAGGAGGCCTGGTTGGTTGCTATCCGAGAGTCACTTGCCTATCCAATGTCCCACTGGGTTAATGAGCCGACTGCTAGCATTCATGCTGACGAACAGGGCGAATTAGTACCCTCAACACTTGACGGACCTTTTGAGGCCATCATATCTCTGCCCACCATCAACTCTGTTCCTGAACTCGCTTCGGGCTCTCCTGAAGAACAACGTCTCGAGGAATCAATCGACGTTTTACCGACTGACGTAGGTTCTGAGTTCAAGAATCAGAATGGGACTATTCCCAGCTCTGACGCACCTAGTCGACGCTCCTCTTCTGCATCAGCAAAGGCTTCGTCAGTCTCTAACAGTCCTGACTATGAAACATACGTGATCCGTCGCAATCTTCCTCCTGCACGGGCGCAGATAGATGCAGGTCTGAGCGATGTCATATCTGATGTCTGTCTGTCTGCGCGATCACAAGCTGCTAACCAGGAGGAGGAGCTCTTCCAACCACCACATATTCCTCATCGAAGTTCTTCCAGTCAAGCTCCTCCAAACACCAAACCGAACCCTCGATTATCAACGGGCTCCAGCCTGAGTATAGCCAAGAATCGCCTTCGGAAGCATGAAAGTGTTCGAGTTCCTCGGCGGAAAAGTCTTGCGCAGTTGACCGATGAGCAGTCCTCGAACCAAGCGTCAAGGGCGAAAACTTTTGCTACACGGAAACGTCCACAAAAACTCAGTCTATCGAGCAAGGGCCCCGAGAGAGTCGATCAGCTCTTCAACCCACCGCATTCCACTCGAGCGAATTCGTCACCTACTTTTTCAGGCTGTTCTGCCAATAGCAACAGCTTATCTTCGAATACTCCCTCGGATCTTGGCAGCCCAGTTCTTGAAAGTCCTTCTGGTCTCCATACTGGCCTTCTTCGTTCTGAACCAGACCACGTCCATGCCCGACCAAGTTCCTTAGTAGGCAGTGTCCGAAGCCTTTTTGTCCCTCGACCTATTTCACCGACCTTTTTACCCGTGTTCACACCTTCGACGACCGTTACATATGACAACAAGCACACCAAAAACTCTTCTGGGAATGTCTTCAAACGTTGGATGGGCTCAGTGTCGCGCACTCATCGACGTAGCCTCAGTGCGCCCGATCCAGATGCCCAGATATCTCTGAAGGGGCCCATCCCAGACGATTCGCCTGTTCTTCCTGAGGCACTTGGTTTTGGCGAGCCAATAAAATTGGTAGAATCTCCTTCTCCAATATGATGTCCGATAGCATTTTATTGCATAGCATAGAACTTACACTGTACTTCTACCTCAATCATCTTCTGTATCTTCTTATGTTATGTGTACTAGAACAGTAGTGTCTTTACAATACTGTATTCACACTAATCAGTCCTTTACTTATACATCTCCAATAAAACTTTCTTGAACTTCCTTCGAAGTTCGCGCCACGCTGCACTGCCACATACACCCTCATCATCAATCTTCCTGCATGGCTTTACAGAAATATTCAAAATTTGTCGATGGAACAATTCCAATACAAGCACTGCTCTACGACGATGAAGAACTGATTTCTTCACAAGATGGTGTTGGAATTTATGACGGGTGAGTATCTCCCATTGGAATGTCCTCGCTTGCTGCAAGCCATTCCGATTCTTCAATCGTGAATCTGAATTAATGACCCAGCTTGCAGAAATCTCCCCAGCATCAGTCGGGAACTATCCATGTAACCAGCCAGCGACTTTTCTACATAGACTCCGCCAAGAGAGCATCGAGATCGTTCTATCTAGAGCTCTCTTATGTATCCAGAACAGAGCATTACGCAGGCCTCTTTACCTCTTCAGCCAAAGTGACTCTTTATCTCTCTTCAGACAGCTCTGGTCCGGAAGCATCTTCTCATTCAGGACTGGGAATTTGGGAGTGTGAAGTTTGTGGATATCGCAATCCACCTGGCTTGAGTCCATCTGCTGCACGGATATGCGGGCTATGCGGAGTTCCGAGAAGCTTGCCAGCCAAAGACACCTCTTCTAATGCAGAGATACCACAATCGAATGCAACATCAGTATTACCATCATCTGCGTCCACTTCAGCTCTTTCGAGCACTCTCCCGGATCCTCATCTAGTCGCATGTGAAGCATGTACATTCCTCAATCCACCATCTCGGAAGACCTGTGAAATATGTGACACTCCGTTGCCCAAAGCAGCGGGAGACACGGCTCTCGAGGCTAAGTCTGCTCCAACAACACGTCCTGCCTCGCCTGGTTTTGATCATGACGATGATGGATCGAGACTGCTCAAGCTTAGTTTTCGCAAGGGCGGTGACAAAGTATTCTACGCCGCCTTGAAACGCAGTCTGAAGGCTCAAGCTTGGGAGATCGCTCCTGCGAATGCTAACAATGACGGAGGCCGATTAGGAATTTGTGGGTCTCCAACACATCTATCTATGCGTAATTCACTAACATCTTCGGGGTTCTCAGCTGGCATCATGCAAGCAGTGGAAACTAGTGCTCAGAATCGCGATACGAATATGTCGAATGCCCTTCAAGACCTCGAAGCACTTATGGTCAAGGCCAAAGATATGGTCCGGTTGGCAGCAGATTTGAATGAACGACTCACGGCCTCATCGACTATCACAGCTAACAATCCCTACTCCTCAACATCCCTGCTATCATCTACCTCTACAGAACCCGAAGAGGCGACATTTATCCGGTCTTCCCTATCTCAGCTTGGTCTTCAAATGGAGAATACCCCAGTTACTCTGGATATGATGAAGGACGAAAGAGAATGGATGGAGCAGCTCGCCCGGGAGTTGGCGAATGTTCTACAGGGATCTGAGAAACCAAATCTTCCTTCTTCGTCTAGTGGCGGGATGATGAAAGAGCGGGGTATCATCGCTCTAGATGAAGTATGGGGTGGATGGAATCGCGCAAGAGGCGTCGGTGAGTATTATTTCCAGATTGAAATCACTTTCGGTTGTTCGCTGACGCATCATCATCCAGCTCTCATACCACCCTCGACCTTCCTCCAAGTCATTCCCTATATACCAACTTTCACAAATCCTACAATCACTTCTCGTACTCTCAATTCAGGACTCGCTGTTCTACATACACCACCATACTCTCGAGCAGCGTTTGCTGCCCGTGTCTGTGGCCTTCTCGCTCTCGCAGGCCCAAAGTCAACAACGGAAATCGCGCAAGAGGAAGGTATGACGATTAGTCTGACAGCAGAGATGCTCGACATTGTCGAAGAAGATGGTGACATTTGTCGAGACGACGGTCGGTCTGTGATACGAGAGAACCAGGGCGATGTTGTGGTGGTCGGTGAGGTGAACTGGTGGGCGAATTTCTTCCTTGGTTATACTTGGGATGGTCAGGTGTAAGAAGAGTAAGCCTATTGGCCTAAATTGGATACATAGTTGGTACATGGCATACATGGTGTTGCTTGATTCACAGATATGGGATGATTAGATATACGCATACATATGGTCCATGATAGATGCGAGAGACGGAAAAAAGCATGCAATGCATAAGATAAAGGAGAGAAGAAATGGAGAAAGAAGTTCTATGATATCAGACCATGGGCACGCAATAATGCGCCCCATTCTTCCTGGCGAAGCTCTGCTTCAGCCAAACGTTGCTTCAACTCGCTGTGAAGTTTTACAGTCGGTTGAATGTTCATTGCTCAACATGCCGGGACATACCAATTCTCTTGTGTTAACTTGTTTCGAGCTTCCTTTGTCACTCGGAGATCTTCAGTCATAGTTTGCCACGCCTCATCTTCAGGTAGATTTACGTCGTTGTACATAGCGTCCAGTTCTTCGTTAAAAGCCTAGAAAAAATGGCGGTGAGATGATATCATAGGATGAACCTTTCCTCCCACGAACCTCGTACATGATCTCCTTCTCCTTGGTTGCTTCGTCCAGTAAACTTTTTACTACCTCACATTGGCGACGGGAATTCTGGAGTTCGATCTTACTACGTTCCAGATCATTTGTTCTCTGACGAGACGGGTTGAGAAGGAAGATCCTTGTTACCAATAGGTACATACCTCCTTTAGTGCAGATGATAACTTCCCAAGGGAAGTCTGCATAGCTTCGTGATTGCCCACTGCTTTAGCGAGTGAAACATCAGCTTCAGCTATTAGACGATCCAGATCGCTCGTGGAAGCAGACTGGCTGGCTTGGATGGGTGTGTTGAATATGCCAGGTGAGTCCATTGAGCTATGTTGACGCAGAGGTGTACCGCCCATGGTCATGCCCGTTGTTCGGTGACTACGCGGTGTACTTTCACCAGTTCTCTGACCAATGAGAGACCGCATTTCCTCTAGTCGTTCCTGAGCGGCTTTTGTCTACAAGGCTGGTTGTTAATGAGAGTCTCGATGTACGATCGTAAAGATGTTTCTCACCAATGGCGGAGGTGCGCCTCTTTGCGGAGTCCGCAAGCCTTTACTGGGCGACGAAGGTCGAGAGATATCATTGTCAGACGGCATGCTTGCTGCATTATGTCTCTCGACCTCAACCTTCAGGCGTTTGACTGCACGGTGGGATGATTCGACCTGTCCAAAAGTGAACATTCTGTCACAACGAGAAACCAAAGTATCTTACATCTTCTTTTGTTGTTCGAGCGATGGATATGATCTTATCCAGATCGTTGACTATGTGAGGTGAAGATACAGATGGACCAGCCACCTTCCCGAATCGAATCTGGGGTGAAACCCGTCTGGGCGATGCCGTGACAGTCCTAGCAGGCGTTCTACTCAACGAAGTACGTCCGCTTTTGCGACCGGTCACAGGAGTGTCAGGGAAATCCGACGTACTCCGAACAGACGTCTTCTTCTTGATGGACAACGGCTCGACAGAACTTGACGCTCTGGCCATGCCGTTCGTATACGGTTTTGGTGTTGATTCACCGTTCATAGGTTGGAAAATTTGCCGTTTGCTTCGAGGTATACCTGATTTGGTGGGAGTTGGTTGGACAATCTCATCGATTTCAGCGGTGATCTCGTCTTCGATCGATGGAGGTTCGGGAAGTGGTGGAGAAGGCGGACGGGGAGATCTTGGAGGAGGGAGTGGAGACGGGCTTCGAGGACCCATAGGTCGTCGATCAGAAGAATGACGAGAAAGGGACCGAGGTGATCTGGGATCCTCTGTGATGGTACACTGACTGTTTGAATCTCTGGCGGTAGAGGCGCGGGAGGGGGTCGACCATTGTAAGGATAGTCCTCTAAAATTATAGAATTGATGACTTGAGATTTGATTCGAACAGGAATGACTTACCTTCATATATAGGGACAGTACTGGGCTGAGAGCTTCTCATAGGGACCTGCCTATCATTCTGGCTCTTGCTGTTCTTTCTGGCGAGCGCAAGTTGGAGATCAATGTCAAGATCTGACCGATCTATGTCTTGCATTTGCTCATCGTCGTCGTCGACGTCTGTATAATCAGAGTCTGTATCTCGAGAAAGAGATCTCGACTTTGAAGCCCTTGATAAGGACCTCGACAAACTACGAGTAAGACTCTGGCTGAAACTGCTTTCTGCATCAGAAGAGGGGCCAGGCGACCTTCCTCTATCATGTTTCTTCCTTGACCGTGAGGAAGCCAACGACCCATCGTCCACAGTGGTAGCTACCGTCGAAATCGTATTGGACCTGGAAGAAGAGAACTTCGTGATACTGCTATCGCCAGTGGAAGTCGTCTGCGTGTATGTGGACGACCGACTAGCCGTTGACTTAGTGCGCTTTCGGCTACTGACAGAGCCAGCAAAGAAGTCACCCATGGATGAACCAGGCCGGGCGTTAAAGAGATTTCTGGAAATAGCATCGAGGCCAAAGATGGACGCTTTTGAACGCGCTGTGGGCGTGGAGGGTCGAGAGTTTTTGTCGGTCTTGAACTGGAACACACCAAACTGGTGAACTAGGCATTTTAAATGAGTATATGCGATATCTGCAGTAAACGGAATTATCACTTGTAAGTACAATTCGCTGCGGGACCCGTCCGGTTTGAACCACGTCCACTTCTTCAGGATCAGAAGGATCACTGGAGGTGACCTTGTATCGGCACATCCCCCTGCTAGAGGCTGAAGACGGATAACGGCGTACGGAGGACCACGTATTCCAAATGGAATGTCGTCGGCTGTTCCCAGCGCGTCGACATGTACAACAATTTTCGTCTACGAATACAAAAAACACTTGTATAAGCGAAGTTTCAACTGAGGGGATTACTGTCTTTCCGTACCTTCTTGGGTTCCTGCAGGAACGCCGTTCGTTGATACACATTGTAGTATGTTCGTGCAGTGGTGACTTTGCCTCCTCTAGACTCCACTTCCATTTCATTGGAACAAAGAACCACAGACTGGCCTGAACGTGCTCTGTATTTAGCCTGCACATTCCAAAGGTTATTCAAGAAACGTTGCTTGTCTGCCTCAGTTTGAGAAGGGTCCAAATTGACGGGAGATGGTGGATGGACAACGGAATAAGAGCGAAAGGGTCGGCCAGCCCACCGCTCGCTATGATCTTGAGGGGGGTTCTCCAGGTAAAGATGAAAATCTGTTACAAGCGTCACGAATTGATTTAACTCGAGCAGAAGAAGTTGTCACGCACCTGCCCCATCCTGATCAGTTGCAACTACATCGGTCACGTCAAAGACGCCTTTACAAACCATCCCATTCTTCTTCTTTCCAGTTGGTAGGCCACCTTTGGTTAACCTGTCCAAATCATCTAACCCTGCCAATACCCGCCCACTCTTCTCCCCGTTACCGGGCCGTTTGACTATAAGCAACTTGTCGTCGAAGAGGAACAAGGTACAGTGTAGAGATCCCACAAGAGATGTTGAAGAGGCAGAGGAAGAGGCAGGCGCTTCCAACAAGATGTCTTCAACGTCTATGCAGTCAATAAAGCGGCGAGAGTTGGAGAACATATTCGGAGGGAAGCCATCGATGGTAGCGATCAGGCAGTATACGATAGCTGCGCGTTTGGTTTGTTCATCCGCTTCAGCCAGTGCGATTTTACTCGCAATTTCGTCCGCTTCTTCTAGTTTTGCTCTTTGAGGATCTCCTGGTGGCATATGCTTGATCATGAGTCGAAAAAGTAGGGTATATCGAGGAATTCGTTGGACAGGTTCCATGAGTAGCTCGCGGAGTCCAACACGATTCCTTACATCCGTTGATTGATACTTGACTCGCTACGAAAGAGAGAGAGAAAGAGACGATTTCAGAGTTGCGCGTAAGACAGGAGACAACGCCAAGCACCTCGATGTAGTCCTCAAATGGAGACGAACGTTTCTCCATCTCTTGTTCAATGAATCGTTGTGCCTCTTCTCTCTTCACATAGTACTGCTTATACTGTTCGAAGCCCTTCAACTCCTTGAAGTGGCGAAGCGCAACGTCGCCAATCCCTCCAACCGCTCTATATCCGTTTGGTGCTACCATCTTCTCCAGATCCGTCAGAAAAGCTTCATTTACGGGTAGAAGACTGTCAATGTTGCCGAACAACGTTGTAGCCTCGTACTTCGAAATGATAGCAGTGCTCTTGCTCCGAGCAAAGTTTCGCAACGGGTCGGCATAATCCTTCTTTAAAATCTGCAGTTTCTTCACATAAGAACGTTCGGTTGTGACAAGCTCGTTAATTGCAGATGCAAGGGCTGAGGATTCTGTGAGAGCTCGCTTTCGAGAGACAGGTATTTCCTATTCAGTAGAAGATTTAGTTTCCTCGATGTGATATGTCTGGAAACACCCACGGTTTTCCCTGAGTGTTTATTTGTCTCTTCGAGTAAACCATCCTCTTCTTCCACTGGATCTCCTAGAGATAAGACTAACTCCTTGATTTCTGTGGTATATTATCTCAATACTGTTGGCAACACAAACATGCCTTGGACATGCCTTCAGATAGATCTTTGCCATTCTCTGAGCCTTCTACGACTACTCCACAGAAAAAGACACGCTTGGTACGGTTAAAACTTGAGGTGGGAGCAAAGTCTCGAGGTCTGGCTTCGTCGCCAGTGGCTAGAGGTATTTGCTTTCGGGGTGAGTTGACGAGCGCCATGGAAAAATAAAAGATTGAGGGAGTTGAAGGAGAGAGAAAGAAGCAGAGTTAGCAATGTCTACTGGCAGAGCATTCACGTTGTGGGTAGGTAGTTGTGAGTGAGATAAAAGGGCGCCCAAAATCAACAGACGCGATAACGTGACTTTGAGTAATTGATTGCGTCATAGCGTACCCGGCGCTAATTCTCATCCAACTCTTTATCTCCAACTATCACTATCGGAGAAACATATATCTGCTACATATCTTGGCCTCTTTTCTTCAGTAATCAACGAGCATTTAGGACTGGGGCGAAACACAAGAGCGATCTTCAAACATCGACCATTACCCGTACTTACAAGTTTTCAATTTTGTTCAACAGCCGACTACCATCGAAGTCATGAACGGTGATGGTGACTGCTCCCCTTGCTTAGGAACTACTCCTCAAATACCAGGTCTTCCTTTAGTCTTGTCTCTTGTTGAGGGCTCTCGCGCTGTGACCCCTCTCAAGCCGCGTATTCGACCTGTGGTACCCCCTTCGGTCATTTCTCCAGTTGAACTCTTACCATCTCTGGCTTCTAACACCAAAAGGCTCTCGACACAATCTGACCACTACAAATGCTTGTGCGACGTTTCGGGTATCTCGCCATTGGTAGATGATCTAGATGATCTGTCTTTTTCATCACTATCATTGACGACTCTTACACCTCCAAGTAAGCTCACTCATCTGGACCTCGATAGTGACTTGCACGTTGGCTTCGAGTGCCACCTAAGCGACGCAACGGATACTCCACCTCTCCGGACACCCTTTCATCCTAACTCATCGTCTACATCACCAGATACTCTAATTCGCTTTGACTTCTCAGCGTTCCCTATCTTCGATGCGAGAACAGGACCTACTGTCTGCAACAACACCGTCACCAGTCATGTTTTACCTCCAAAGTCTCGGCCGGCATTTTCTCGTAGAACCTCGTTGGACTCGGTTGTGCGCGAAATTTCTAGTCACGAAGTGTCTCCAAGCATACCGAGCAAAAGACCACCGTTACTACGCCATTCTACTGCCACGTATCGCCCTTCGAAGGTACCCATGAAGCATTCATCTTGTGCCTTATCATCCATATCGGAGACTGTCAGCACCCGCCATGGGCCAGCAACAGCACGTTCACCAGCAGTCCAGTTTGCTACCCAACAATCGCGAATCTTGACCCGCCGTTCTCTCACACTGCACAGACGAACCAGCACGTCTATTGATGATGACAACTCCTTCAGATCAGACGCTGCAAAGTCACCTGTATGCGACCGTCAACCTCTTCCTTACGATAGCACCGGCGAAAGAAACAAGTCACACCGACCAACGATGGTTCCAGGCTTTCTTCAGAGCTTACCTCCGTTCAGACTACCCACGTCGCCATCTTTGGCGTCTCCCATCTGTATCTCCCCCGTGACTCCTTCGCGGTGTACAACTCCGCTCAAGTCTCCGTTCTTTTTAGGAAGAAAATACGAATCGAATCTTAGATGGAAATGTGAATCAAGCGATTATTTTTATGCAACACCGGTATAATTGTTATAATTGTTTTCTGATCCTGTTCTCCCTATCCCACCCGCGCTGTACCTCTGGCTTACAGCCCTCTTCCCATCATAATATCTACCTTATAGTCGTATATAATATACCTGAATGTTGTTGTTCCAACTTTGAACAACACTACATTATCATAATTCTTCACGTCTGGATTGGTCTGAGCGCCATTTTAAGCGCTTACGCGGTACACGTGACAATCTCAACAATAAGTTTAACGCGCTTCCGTTGTGAAATTGATTTCGTTTTCACTTCGAGACTCCCACTGTGAGGAGCTTCCACCACATCTCTTGCACGGACCCCTCGTTACTCACCCGTGCAGGATCTCTATTGACTGCCTATCTTTACCCTTCACTCTACCTCTACTGTCTACAACATACCTACATAGTCCTTCAAACCGCAATGTCTCCATTTACGCTTAACTTGGAAGCTAGCAAGAAGGATCTCTCGACTAAATGCGCTTTGGACGAGATCTCAAAGTCTGTAGCTAAGTGCAAGAAGATTGTGGTCGTTACGGGCGCAGGAATATCATGCTCGTCAGGAATTCCAGTAAGAGCTTGTCCATTCCAACTTACAACACGTTCTCATGTTGTTGACATCCAGGATTTTCGCTCATCTGACGGACTCTACAACCTCGTCAAATCTCGCTTCCCTGACATAGTCCTCAAAGGACGAGATCTCTTCGACGCTTCTCTCTTCCGCGATCCCGAATCCACCGCTGCATTCTTTTGTTTCATATCCCAGCTCAAACAAAAGATTGACCTGGCCGAGCCTACTGCAACGCACGATTTTCTCAGGATACTAGAAACTAAAGGGAAATTACTCCGGTCTTATACCCAGAACATTGACGGTTTAGAGGAAAGAGTCGGCTTGGTGGGGCATTCAGGTGTCAATGAGGGAGCGAAGACTAAGGGCAAAGGAAAGAGCTCCACCTTGAAACAATGTCGTAATGTTCAGCTTCATGGCGATATCCACCGCGTACGATGTCAAGCCTGTTCTGCCGAATACCCATGTACAGAAGAGCACCTCAGACTCTTCAATGAAGGTCTGTCACCAGATTGTCCGGATTGTCTTCAGCGTTGTAAGCATTCATGTTTCCTTTGTCTTTCTGGCAATGAACAAGTATCTAACTTGTCTCCCAAAGCTGATGCACGCGTAGCTCGATCGGCTCGTGCACTCCGTGTGGGTTCCCTTCGTCCTGCGATCGTCCTTTACGACGAGGCGCATCCTCTGGGAGACGAGATTGGCATTGTACAAGGTAGCGATGTTGCACGCAAGCCAGACATGCTCATCATCATGGGTACAAGTCTCAAAGTACACGGACTCAAGAAACTCGTGAAGGAATTTGCCAAAGCTGTCCACAGCCATAAAATATCCAACACTTCCTCCTCCTCCTCCTCAGGCTCGACTCCCACCAAAGTCAGAAAGACTTCATCCGCCAAGGCTTTGGCGGGTAAGGTGATCTTTGTGAACAAGACGCCACCAGGAGCAGAATGGGCAGGCGTGATTGACTATCATGTTTCGGGCGAGACCGACCAATGGACACAGCGTGTCGTGGAGGATTGGAAGAAGATGTTCCCTACTGATTGGGAGGTCCAGCAAACCCTTCTTTCGTCTGGCATCTTCAAAGCAGCTAAGGAGACGCATGGGGAAGCACAAGTAGTTGCCAAAGGACGTAGTAAAGCTGCGTCCAAATCGAATAAAGGTCGGTACACATATCTTTGGAACCTGGGGATTTTGTCTTACTCTGTTGTCGTAGACTCAAAAAAGAAGGCTCCGATTGGCGCAAGTGATGACGAGGAGGAGAATATCCCTCCCGTTCTTTTGCACCCAGATCCTATGATCCTCAGTACACCAGATGCCCACCGACTACTTAAATCAAAACCAAAAAGTAACATAACAGAATCCCCGTCGCATATGGTCATAAGTCCCGCCCCGGTTTCTCCTAGTAAACGATCCCGCACACAGTCTCATTACAGCGACGAGGCCCAAGCAGCGCTAGAGGCTAGTCCTTCGAAACGGCGACTGAAAACTCTCCCCGACTCCGGTTTGGACTCTGAACAGACGGAGAGAAGAATTCTGTTCGGGAGAGACATGGTCAATCAAACGATGACTGACGCACTTGTCGACGATATGGCGGAGGACGAGGATGATCTCAATATGGGTGATCTATCTATGCAGTCTCCGCAAAAGCCGAAAGTTCCCTCGCGTCCGAAGAGTCGAGTGGTCATTAAACCTATGCCCAAATCTCGGTCAGGATTACGGAGGATGGCTCGCATGCAGAGTACGGCTATGACGGGAGATGGAGATGTGTTCGCTGCTTAAGCTTTATGAGTCGAACCTTGGAATTGCGGTCGATTGATTTTTTTCGTACCTTCATGATTAGACGATGCATGTTACCCTTATTGACCTACATACTTTTACATGTTGCATGGTTTCAGCAGCATTGCTTGTATCTTTATTTGCTACAATCTGCATTCGACCAGCGTAAACGTTGGCATTATTGTTGAATCGACTAGTGTCAGATCAGGCGAAAATTTGTGGAAGAGCAGTCCAGCAATTCATTCTTGGAACGGATCAAAATTTTCTCCATCTTCTCAAATTCGTTCAATGTCCTATGTTACGACCTGCACCTACTGCTTGGTGCAGTACAAAATGGACGCGAACATTTCAACTCAAAGCAGCGAGCTTTGCTAGTCGTCAACAGTTACATACCACACAAAAGAAGCCTGTACTTTCTGACTCATTCCCGTGTGATACCAATGGCCTAACGTTCAACTTTTTCTCCAGCGTCCACAACGAGATTCAATCATGGTCGAAGGTTCTAGCAAAAGACTGCCTATCCACTCAAGCCCAATCACGGTCACCTTCCTCGGGACTGCCTCAGCCATGCCCTCTTCGACACGGAATCATTCTGCGCTGGCGCTTCGACTTGGGAGTGATGTCTGGATATTTGATTGCGGAGAGGCTACGCAACATCAAGTTCAGAAGAGCAGTGTCAAAATGGGTAAGATAGAGAAGGTTTTCATAACGCATACACATGGTTAGTTGTTTCTTATGCTGGAAGTGAAAAAGAAAGACGCAGCTGAGATTGTGTTCAGGCGATCATATCTTCGGCCTGGTACCTCTACTAGTTGGATGTCTGAATGGAGCTGGAGGCACTACAGATGGGGCAGAAGATACAAGGAGGAATCTTAACATGAATGAACCTGTACGTCTACACATTTTCTATGTTATGTTTTTCCGTGCTAACACATGCCGTCGACCAGCCTTTCGAAATCTACGGTCCTCTAGGCACGCGCGCATATGTCCGAAGTGCTCTAAAATACACCCATACCGTGCTTGCTCGTCCTTACGTCGTCCATGAACTCCGTTTTCCTTCCGACCCTCAAACAGGCGACTTCACAAATCTATGGCGACCCCGTGCCGAATCTCCCAATGGAAGAAACATCCCTCAAGTAGACGGCCTGTGGTTAGACGTGTACAAGGACAACATCCTCTCCGTTTCTGCCGCTCCCATATACCATTCCGTCCCTTGCATCGGTTACACTATCACTGAAGCTCCGGTCCCTGGAAAGATCGATCCACAAAAGTACCTTCCAGATATTAAGCGTACGAAGACGCCATTGAGTGTTATGCGTCAGCTGCAGGCTGGTGAATCGGTTCAGTTGAACGATGGGACCGTTTTGCACGGACCCAAGCCACGGAATGGGCGCAAACTCGTAATCCTTGGGGATACCTACGATCCTTCTCCTATCGTTCCCCTTGCCCAGGACCCGGATCTGCTCATACACGAGGCCACGAACGCCCATCTTCCAGGGATCGTGACTAACACTAAAGATGGCGACACGTTTGAGGCTGTCCAGCAAACGGCAATGGATCGTGGCCACTCTACACCTCAGATGGCTGGAGCTTTCGCGAAACGGATAGGTGCAGAGTCGTTGATCTTGAATCATTTCTCAGCTAGATACCCCGGGGACGACGATACGGATCCAGAGTCTAAGATCATTATGGATGCTATTGGGAACCTCGCAGCTGAGGAGTTTGGGAAACCAGTTGTTTGTGCTAGAGATCTATTGAGTGTTGATATAGGTATTCGAGGGAAAGAGGGGAAAGAGACAGACCGAATGGATACCACCTAATAACGATACTAACTCAGAAACAGTACCTAGGATAACTTACATCTAATCGTAAAACCAGAATCCCACAATCAAAATTTTGTACACAACTCACAAAGATATCCACGTTAAACAAGGAGGCCTTGTCGATTTGAGCACAATGATTATATTGATAAATGACATGGAAAGGTCATCATATATCACTTGGAAGCTCGGACAGTTCACTGCTTGCATCTGTTGCCTCGCCTTCTTCCAACTCCTCCTCCCGAGCCTTCCTTGCTCGAGCGTTCGTATCCTCCTCTACCTCTCCCATCTCGATGTCACCATTTACTTCTGAGCCCAGTGGTTTCTCTTCACCTTCTTCAATTTCTTCAGCTTCCTCCCCCTCCTCTTTCTCGTCCGCCTTTAACATAGCTAGGTGATCACCAGTTCCCTGCGGCAGAGTTTCCAGCTCTTCTGGGGCCTCCGATGGTCTGCCCTCCAGATTGGGTGTTCCTCTATGCGAAGGCATTCCAGAACCCGTAGATTCGCCTCCAGAGAATCGCAGGCAGCCCAAATCTGATATAATGATATCCAAGGCAGCTTTTTGGCTTTGAATGGCCCGAGTCTGTGTTTCGTGTTCGTCCCGAATGGCTGCCATGTCATTCTCCAGAGCTTCAATGGTCCTGTGAGGTTTTTGTGAGATTTATTTGAACGCTATCGGAAATTCCTAATGTACTTTTCTAGCTCTTCTCTGGTAGGAAGGGTGTTCACTTTCTCTGCGATTTGATCATAATCCACTTTTCGCTTCCGGGACAACTGTGCTTCTTCGAGTGCGGTCTTGAGCTGTTCAATCTGTCCACGGAGCGTATTGTGTTCGAGGTCTGTTGAGCACGATTTCAGACATTGACATAAGATTGGAGTTCTCCGTGTTATTGCGCACCAATCCGTTGCTTTTCTCTGTGATATTCTTCAACCTGTCGCGCTTCAGCTTCACAGATCATCGCATACTTTTGTAGCAGGAGCTGGAAAGACGCGAGTTCTACAAGAAAAGCCTCTCTCGCATCCTCTGCGGATCCATTGGTGGTCAGGTTTGGAGGAACTGAGGGTAGAAGGGGACTATGGGAAGCATGGACGTATTGGTGGAACTTCTTGATGATACGTTTGATTGGTCGTTCGTCGTTTGTTATTCGTGTGTTGACGATACGTTCTGGATGAGGATAGGGCAAAACGGTACTGTGTTAGTTCAAATATTCAGCTAAAGATTTATGAACCAGGTTGGCAGCCCTCACCTTCTTCTTCGGGCGTAAGTGGAGTGATGATGACTTGGGGTTGAGCAGAGCCTTTTACAGTTGGAACTGGTTGCATTGTTAATCAGGATGGGAATGTTGCTCCGCTATGTAGGCTCGGTACCAAACAAAGTCAGGCACGACAAAAACAAAGCATAGCACTGCTTTGCTTTGTCATCATTTCTCATGGGCGTAGCGGACTCAGGCTCTCCCCCTTCAAAGTTCATATTTAAATCTGTTGTTTGCTGGTTCGAACTTGTAACTTTGAAGGATAGAAGTACATACAAAGGTATATTCGAGAAGCAAGGCCGAAGAGATGGTTTCAAAAATACAAAACTAATCAGATGGTAAATAACTCGGCTCAAGATCACCCTCGAACGACACAAGCGTCAGTAGTAATGTAGCAATCTGATGTCCGCATACTCAACCCCACTCGTCCGGCACAAAAGGAGTCACTAGATCGTACGTCTCCTCATTGCCTCCCCGTCCCTTCTTACTCGATTTCCCGCCTCTTCCAATGACCTTCTTGAACAACCCAGTCATTCGGCTCCTCTCCCGCGACCCCGCACCACTATCAAACTCATCCGGATAACAATACTCCAACATCTTTGCAAATTTCCGCATCCCACTAGTACTGTCGTTGACGTACCTCCTGGATTCGTCCAGCGCCGCCTGGAGGTACAACGTAAGGTTTGGGAAAGAAATCGGTAGGACTGGGTGGGGAACGCTGTATGTAGAGGGGATGGTATAGGTTTTGGACAAAGGAGAGTCCGCACCATCCCGCAGGAGCGCAGGAAGTTTCATTTGAGAGTATGAATACGGTAGTTTTTCTACGTGTGCACCTGGATTAGAGCTTCGTCGCGAATTTGATCGTTCAGCATCTTGGTCGATAGTAAACCAAACGATGGTGCGCCATGTTTGTGAGTTATAGTGTGGCTACCGGACAGATCGGAGATAGGTCAGACACTACGACAGTGAAGGTGGTTGATGCTTACCCGGACAAATTGTATTACTGTTCGTAGATACAACTCGTCGTTCCGTTGGGTCGCTTGGGCAGTTGGCTCTATACGTGTTCCAGGTAGTCTTGCCATGAGCTTTAGCAAGTGGCGCCAGCTCGTGGTTTGCAAATGCAAAGGGGGCGATTTCCCATATGGCAAACTGATGATATTGGGCATGACGCCCGCCATGGGTTGAGCTTCTTCCTGTACCACAGGGTCATAGAACCCAATCGCTACATGGTATGTGGCTCAGTAACTCAGAAAGTAGTCAGTCAGTCAGGACTCACAGACACCCCGAAGCAACTCCTTATCTACGAATTCATTGACGTTGATGGGACCCATGCTGTGCTCAGAGTCTAGCTGCTCCTTGCCCGACGGACGAGAGGCAATAGGTACTGCGGGCTTGGAATCATGTGCTTCGTCGCTGCTGGATCGCATGGGTTGCTTTGACCGAGCAATCGAACTCTCCGAAGAACTGATGAACGAAGTTGAGGATACAGAGGAATCGCTTCTGAGCAGCGATGAATCCGTGGTAGACGACGGCGGGGAAAGAGAGTCGGAATAGGTAGGCGGTAAGGGAGGGGGACTGCTCGCAATCGATGATATATTTGCTTCTCCATCTTTGTCTTCTTCCTCTTCTTGCAAAGCCAGTTGTCGCGCAAAAGCCTCATCATCTTCCAGTGATGGTTGAGCATTCTCTGCAGATATTCTGGCAGACTCTTGTTGAAGAGCTCTCTCCCTCTCTTCCTCCGCTGCAAGTTGTCGTGCCAGTGCTTCATCATCAAGAACTGTAGCATTATTCGATGGAGATCCCCACGAGACCGGTTCAGAATGATCCTCGATCTCAATGGACTTGGAGCGGTCACTCGTCGTACTTGAAGCCTCAATGAACGGCAAAGATTGCCTTGATTCTGAGCTACGCGCGGATCGTGATGATAGCGACTTGGAATATGGTCGCGTATGAATAGGAACAGTAGGTGGTCTAGACGGACCTGCACCGGGAGAAGACAACGATGTTTCCTCTGCCATCCGCATTGATTCCGCGAGCGCTCGAGCAAGGTCATCTTCTTCCTGATGAACGAGTTTCTCTGAAAGCAACCTCTGCCTCTCGATTTCGGATTTAGAAAGTTGCATGGCCGTCTGAAGTTCAACCTGATCTGTAGGTGATTCCGGGGTGGCTTGAGAGGGTATTTGCAATGGAGGTGGAGGTGGAGGTGGCACGAACTTGTCGTAGTGAGTGTGAGGAGGAGAAGTTGTTCTGGAGCGATTGAGATGCGATACAGATTTCGGCTTCTCCGCTGAATATGAACGACTAGAGAGCGGTCGATTGTGGATTACCGGTGGACGCGGTGGTGTTGAGAAGAATAGATCTGGTCTATGCACAGTAGATGGAGAGCCAGGCATGAGTGACCTTGGAAGTGCAGGTGAGGAAGGCGAATGTATTGGTGGGATTGAGTTGTTCTGGTTTCTCCTTGAGGCTGTGATATACAGGATTTACTTATCATGAGGAAGAAAAGGGTACCTGAATTTCAACATACCATCAGTTCGTGAGAAGGCATCTTCGCCCATGATGGCTGTGTGGTGAATATTGCACGAGATTAACAGCTACAAGTTCAACAAACTATGGAAACGAAGGGAGATTTGACATGAAAGCGTTTAGACAAACCGTTTTTGTATGTTTTTAGCGCTCGCCGCTGCAATCAACTGGCAAGCGCCAATCGCAACACCGCCACCAGATTCTTCGGGATCGGCATTGGTCCTCTCAATTACTTCTCGACCTCTGATTCAAGGAACAACTAGGCTGAAGCTCTTCTCAAATGAAGCCATATCAGAAGCAATCCCCCGGCCAACCTTGAGGGGAATCTGGCAAAACATGCAAAAAGCAACAATCAAGATTTATCCATGCCTCCGAATTGGGGTATATTCGTATTCGTGATTTTCGGTGCCAGTCCTAGTATGTACATACAAAAACGGCTTGTAAGCGAGCAAGAGCCTAGAGGTGCTTGCAGAAGATGTAAACAGGGTTGCGACACGAGTGACTGCGCTCAAAGACGGGAAACCAGAGAAAGTTGGACCACCGCAGATACCGGATTGCAACAACTAGCGATGTATTTGTACAGAGTCCACACTGTCACCAGCATGCATCTGACAATCATCGTATACGGTACAAGCTCGAGAACTTTTAAACGATGCTCATTCGATACCCGGGTAACCAATGTCTCACATATGTCAAAGACGATATCAGGCCTCAGCTTCAGAAAATTGGATCCTCCGCAATATAATATACGTATATGCTTATAGGCAGGATGAGCCTACGCCTAGAATAATACAGTCCCAATCGCGTCAAGAAGACCGCCTTTCAGCAAACCTTCGAACACACTTACAGGAAAACTCAGATGCGAAGAAAAACCTGAGTAGAGAGAAAGCCGGGAGAATATCGTGCAGAAGATGAAGTCAAGGACGATATGACATCCAGACATATATACAAAAAAGCAGCAGCGGTTGAGCACGACGAGTTCGATCTAATACAACTAGAAAGAAATGCAAAAGGAACGTTGAAAACACATGGAACGAAAAATTGCCTGTATAAATGTATGATGGAAAATGCTTGTTAGAAGAGGAAATATGGATGAATGGAGTGGCATGGGTGCAAGAGAGCAGAGGAATGAAGCAGAAATATTTGAATGAGCTATGTATGCAAGAGGTGTCATTAAGGAACGTGAGGAAGAGTCATGGTCATGAAACAACAGTGCTTTGGGACGCTGTGACTTTTGTGGAGTTGGGTCCCTGCATTGTTGTGGTTTTGAAACCTAGCTGGCGGAAGACAGCTTTGATACGGTGTCAGATTGATGAACCAAAGGAAAGAGATAGATGACTCACTGATCAAATCGGCTTTTTGCAAAGGCTTTGCCAAGGATGCAGCGAAAAGGTTGTTGGAATCATTTTGTTCACCGGCGGCGCTGTAGGCGCTTATCGCGATAATAGGAGAGTTGGTGTTCTTGCTATTGGTACTTTTGATATATCGCGCCGCACCCTCGCCGTCGAGTACAGGCATGTGTAGATCCATCAGGATGCAGTCAAATTCTACAGGGAGTTTGTGAGATAGTAGTCAAATTATGAAAAACCAATGTGGACTCACTGATATCCCCCATTGCAACACTGATCGCCTCAGATCCATCGGCCACCACCACACATCTACACCCAAGACGTATCAATAAAGTCTCAATAATCTTGGCTGTAATCGGGTTGTCCTCGGCCAATAAGCAGGTCACAGCACGATCACTAGGGTCGGGCCCTTTTCGAAGGTCTATAGAGTGCACAGATGACGGTGGAGTGTTGATAGTCCCATGTCCGACTGAAGAATTCCACGTCTCTGAGCCTGACCCGTCCCCGGCACTAGAGACAGAAGCAGTTCTCAGGCGGCTCGGCATGGAATTCCGACGTTCGACACCTTCCAGATGACTCTGCTTGAAACGCTCCACTGCGCCGTATTCAGATGGTTTCCGAGCATGGGTACCACTCCCAGGCGTAGATGGAGGGAGACTAGTCCGAGACGGTGACGATGCAATCGACGATGTTGAAGTCGCGGGAGAAGGGGGTCCCGTGGTCAAGACCCTCGAGGAAGGCTCCATTGAGGTGACAACGCTAGGAGGTTTCTTGATGCGTTGAGAAACACTCTTCCGACGATTATGCAGTCCCGTGGTTTCGGATATGGCATGAGTGAGTGGTAGCATTTGGTCCGTCTTCAATTTTCGGATGACATCGTCATTAGCCTGTTTGAGAACTGGGAGATTTTTGAAACTGAATGAGCCGAAGTCATCACTAGGTGTTGAAGTGGCTGTGTCTCGACCGTTGCCTGCAATAGGAACAGGCATAGATGGAGGTGGCATTGAGGAATCAATGACAGGACTGTTGAGAGCCGAGGGCTGAGTCACAGCCGTGTTCGTGGCTTCTTCGTCATCCTTGAAGAGCATAGGAACAGCACCACGAGGGTCGAAGTAGTCAGTAGATTCCGGGTCATTGAGCTGCGGAATGAATGCAGCTTCAGTAGTCGTGACTTTATCCCACTCTATTCCAGCAAAGAAGGGATGAGCTTTGACTTCTTCTGCACCATTAGCTCCAAGACGAGCAGAAGGATCAGTCACCAAAAGCTTTGCCATGAAATCACGCGCTTCATCGGAATAATCGACCCATTCCTCATGCCATTCGATATGACCTGAGAGAATGTTTTCGAACACCTTCTCCGGTGTCTCGTCGTGGAAAGGCGGGATACCATAAAGGAATTCATATGTGATTACCCCGAGAGCCCACTGTTACATATACATGAGCTGTGAACTAGTCGCAAATGAGAATAGATTGTACTCACCCAATCAACGGCAGCGTCATCACCTCTAAGCCCAAGAATTGTTTCTGGGGCTAGATAATCCGGAGTGCCGACGAATTTCTGTTCACCTGGTGGCGTGCCACCGGCAGAGTTGGAGTTGGACTGCGAGTGCGAGTGGGATCTCAGATCGGTGGTAAGCTCGGTTGCAAACGATGGTTGGGGACTCTCAGCAGCCTTGGCTGCACGCCGGGAGTTTAAAGCGACAGATTCAGATCCACTGGATTCGCCAACATCATCTGTAGAAACGAGATAAGGGGAGCTTCCAAAGCGTGGAACCGCTTGTGTGCGTTGGTTGAAGTACGAACCTCCACCATTCAGATCGAACAATGGTGATGACAGGTACGCGGAGTCTAAAGAGGGTGGCCGAGACCGAGAGCTGTATCTCGTGTGAGGGCGACCAATCTGACTTTCACGAGTCTGCCGACCAAGTAAACCGATCCTGCTGAGTCCAAAATCCGTGAGCTTCAAGTGACCATGCTGATCGATGAGTAGGTTATCAGGTTTAAGGTCACTACATAGTAACGAGATGAGAGCGGAACGATGATGGAAAGCGTTTGGAACATACCGATGGACCACGCCTCGTTGGTGAAGATACTCCAATCCCAAAACAACTTCAGCGATATACTGCTTTGTCCACTCCTCTGGTAAAGAACCAAGAGTCTTGATGAGTGCAGCACAGTCACCACCGTTCAGGTATTCCATGACTAAATATAAATTCTCCTTGCTCTGAAAGGTGAAATAGAGTTTGGCTACAAAAGGAGACTCAGCCTGCTTCATGAGAATCATCCGCTCTGCTTTGACGTTGGTAATTTGATTCTTCGCAATCATGTCTGCTTTCTTCAAAACTTTGATGGCGTAATAATCACCCGTGACCTTCTTTCGTGCAAGAAACACTGAGCCAAAAGCCCCTTTGCTAATGGGTTTGATGATATCGAAGTCTTTGATTGATGTCGGCGTTGTCCGTGATAGAGGCGCCGCAGATGGGTTACGAGGAGATAATGGGCCCTCGGCTCCTGAAGCAGGCGGGCTGGTGACTGGATTGATTGTGGAATGCCGACGATGACCACGTTTCATAGATGACTCTCGAGTCAACTTATCGCGGGGAATTATTTGAGGTGAAGCCGGAGGAGTGACGATGAATTTGGGTTCCAACAAGCTCGAAGAACTTTGGCGCGTTTTGATCGTCAGCCGTGTGTTAGTGTGAGGTTCGTCCAAGTTCATAGCCGGAACGTCGGGAGAAGAAGGGGCGATGATAGGTGCAGCGAGGGCGAGCGGTGACGATATAGATGATGGAGTCGAGGAACGCGTATGAAGAGAACGAGCACCGTAGGACATTGACGCCATAGACACAGTAGAGCCGGGTCGAGGTTCAGGAGAACTGACTATGGGTGCAGGAGAAGGAGCCATAGGTGTAGGACCTGAGCTGCTCTGTTCGCCAGTAAATGCGTACTCGGATTTGGTACTAGAATGGTCGTCGCCTTCATCCTCACGAGCCTGGGATGGCTCGCGCGCGTCATCTTCTTCATTTTCCGAGACACTGTCACTATCGCTGCCTTCTTCATAGGTAGCAAGGTGGGCTCCAACTCTCTCCTGCCACTCGTGCCAAATCTTTTCAGAATACCGGATGGTGTTTTGCATTCTGACCACTGTGTCCATCTTCTGCCTCATGACCCTCTCTACATCTTGCGCTAATTGTCCGAGGGCGGAATCCTCGACGTTAGGCTTACACCAATTTCTGATCTGCGACATTTTTCTCTCCGATCCTGGCGAGAGTAGACGCTGACGTTCGATAGGCTCCTTAGCTTCCTCTTCCTTCAAAGAAGGAACAGACACCTCGGCAGCGACCTGCAGTATATCGTCCAATTGTTCGAGTAGCCGTCGTTGCATTTTCTTAACACCAAACTTTTGCATTTTGTTCGCGCGGAACAAATGTAACGGAGACGAGAGAATTGGAGATGATGAAGGAGAGTAGATGGGCATGCCGCGATATTCCGGAGGAGTAGCTGGAGAAGACCGATCCATAGCAACAAGGAGATCACGTATAGTGTTCCGAAGCTCTTGTATGGTCTCATTGCATTCTCCAATTTCAGCTTCCAGCCGATGAGTCTCCACACAAGTCTCACTGTGTTTTTCGAAATACCACTGTGGTATTTGACATTCACAGATACGGCAAAGGATGGGGTCGGTGATAAATGGTTGTGGGAAAGGGAAGGGAGTCTCAGGCTGTTCAGCATCCACGTAGCTCACATCTGCTGAAGCGGATACTTCGTCTTGCTCGATGTCCCCGGCGGAGAGTAGTGTGATGGAGGGAGACTCGATCTCGTACCGAGGAGGCGCAATGGGTTTGATGACCCACATCGTATGAGAGGGTTCACCAACTTCACGATCAATCATAAGCATCCCTTTGCCTTCCATTTGCTGGAATAGAGCTTGGCCTGGTGGAGGCTCCCGATCACCCTCAGGCTCCACACGGAGTCTGAATCTAGCTTCGACAGTATGTGAATCATCTTCGAGGAGACGCTGGGTCGCGGTATCAAAAACATGCGCGTCTGCGGGATGTAGAAACTGCGAGACACGAGACCCAAAGAGGGTTTCCGGTTCTGAACTATAACAAGATATTAGTACGAGATTTGATACATACACATATATTGGCGGCAAGCTTACCCAACGACGACACTCCAGGCATAATTGATCCAGATGAGATGTTCTCCATCCAGACTAAGCTCCAAAACGATATTTTGATTCTGAGCTGTCTCAGCTTGCAGTCTTAACCGCTCTGTTGCCAACACCCTCGCTGATTCTGTATTATCATGGGACTTGGACGAAGGACGAGTTTCATGATCCAGGTTTTCCTGCGAGTGCGCCGCCGATGCAGAGAGAGACTTGGGATGTTCATCTCTTGATTTCCGATTGTGACTAGTAGGCCGATGTAAACGTAGCTTGTTGTCATCATCATGATTAAGCTTAAAATCGTCTAGTTCAGAAGGCTCTGTTCTCCTAGTTGGCGTAGGAGCTGGAACGGCAAACTCGTCCGCGGGTTTCATGACAAAAGTCAGCGGTTCATCCTGCTCGTTCTCCTTGTCGTCAAAGTTCCAGAATTGTTTCTCAGCCTCCCACCATTCCACGACACGACTGAGACTGGCAACGGCGAGGAGGACCTGTACGTACCAGTTCCGCCCGTGCCAATCAGGATGTTCTTCCCATGCTTTTCCAATGTTTTGGACCCTTTGAACAAGTGCCTCGCAGCATTTAGGTTGTGCGGTGATCTGCGTGACAGACATATCCATGATATCGGTAGCTACACCGATAAGGTCATACAGGGTCGTCATGATGGGGTCCACAGGATCATCAATCAGTATTCGAGACGAACGACGATTGCTAGATGAGGACGAAATAGGATATTCAGAGAATGATGCATGACTTTGAAGAGGTGGCAAGGGAGAACGCGAACGCGAAGTAGAACGGGAACTCTGTCCCGAGTGTGTAGGTCGAGTAGGAATATGTATCGTGCGCGATAATCGCCGTGAGGACAAGTTCTGTGAACTCCATGATGTCTGCGCAGCGGAACTTTGCTTACGAGTGAGGGGAGCCTCAGGCAGAATGACCGTTGAGCCGCTAGGGGAGGAAGATATGATGCCTGATGACATAGAGGATGATAACGGTCTCTCCCAAGGTATGTTCTGAGTTTGTCTACTTCGATGAGAGTTAGGACTCATTGAAGCAGAGGTTGAAGATGCTGCCAAGGGCGGATCAAAAAATATGATAAGCGAACATCAGTGGAGGCCCAGGTTCTAGAAAATACGCACGTTGACGACTGTGCCGGCTGTGGTATTCATGTTCTGCCTCGTATCCTCCTTCGGAACTAGATTCGTCTGTCTGTAGAGCCGAACGGTTTGTGTCGAGAGGTTGAAATGCAAACTGATCCCGCAAATGGTCAAAGTCACCGAGTTGGGAATCTCGGTCTCTTTCGAATTCGTATTCATTATCCTTGAGACGGTCTTCGAAGAAGGCAGTGATGTTGTTGGTTACACGTTGTAGCTCTTTATCACATTCAGCTTTAGCAGCTTTAAGTCTCCTGGTGACATGGCGCCGGACGAAAGGCATGGAGACTGTATTTGCGCCATTAGATGCAGAACCCTGCTGACTTGTTTGTGAAGCTGGAGGGGAAAGGATCGTGTCTGGAGAGAATACAAGAGGGCTAGGAGGTTGGCGACGCTGCTGTTGTCCAGTATCTGACATGGAAGCGCCTCAGAAAAAAGCAAATAGCGAGAGCGAGGAGGACAAAAGTCAGAGACTCGACAAACGGGTACTGGAGAAAGAACGTTAGAGGTGTGGAGTTTGTCTACGAAGAGCTACGACGACATCAAGAGATGGAAGGGGTGGCAATGACGGGTACGAGTTATATGGGCGAGTCGAGACAACGGCGAAAGTGTAATTTCAATCTGTCGCCAAGTGAGTTGCCAAGGGTGAAGAGATATGGGTGGTTATGGAGCTTGACGCAGCCAACGAAGAGGCTGGGGTCAGTTGCGTTGTTGAGGACGAGGAGAAGAGGATGATGGCCGTATGGGTTGCTTGGAGGATGGGGAGGAAGAGAAGGTTCAGGGACAAATAGCCTAGAGCAACTTATCTCTGGGAATATTTCATAACAGCATATACACGTGAGCCGGGAGCGTGTCTTCTTTAGGACTTTTTTTCAAGCATTTATTTTTTTCGAAACGCGACGGCCAACTCAATTCATTGCTTCCCATCATGTTCGCCAGCTTTCGTTCCATAGCCAGGCCAAAATTGGGCCTTCGTCCTACTTTCGCCGCTCTGTCCTCCTCTGCTCCTTCTACTCCCAATTCCAAGCCTTCGGGTTTGAAAGAATTAGGCGAGATAATCTTGGAAGGAGAATCGGGAACTACCAGTTTGTTCGTTCTGCTTCGTCCTGGATACCAGCTTATTGCTATCCTTCCATAGCCTACAGTGCCAACCCAGACTCTCCGTATCGATCCTTCGTCCATAATCAAGTAACCTTCTTACTTCTTTATAGTTCAACTCCAAGCGCTGACTGTATGCCCTCAGTTCATTCAACCCCATCGACTCACTTACGACTCGGTGTTGAAGCAACGCAGTCCTCCAATCACAAGGCCTCAAGTTGGTCCATCGAGAAGAGAAGCCCAATACAGGGATCCCTTCTATCGTCTCAGCGTCGACCCACTCAAGCAGGCAATGAATCCTGCCATGCTCATCCCATTCGTATCCGAGATGGGTAAAGTATACGGTAGAAACGTCACCGGTCTGACGAAGAAGAACCAACGCCGGGTGGGCAAAGCTATTCGCAGAGCCAAGATGATGGGAATTCTTCCGATCCTCAGCAAACGCAATATCTTCCAACCTCCTAAACAAAATCTTCTATAGATTCTTCTGTAATCATAATTGGTCTGGATCGGCTTCTATAGTCGAACTAGGTTAATGCGTCGACTCTGGACTTACCCGCGGCTAAATTGGTGAATCTCTAAAGTCCCTTTGTCCAATCTTGCTTTCAATCCCTACATTGACATGTCGAGGTTTAGATTATCGCGTGCTTTCACGTATATAAACATACGGGCCAGGTGTTCACCCGTAGTAGTTGTTAGGAATATACGTCCAGTCAATCTAAAGTATTCATCCTTACGGATCTTCAATATGTTGTGTTATCTTTCCCCTTTGCAGGATTTCTCAGCCCTTCTCACTACCGGCCTTTCCGTCCATCGCAAGATGCAGTATGCATTATCGACTGTTATATACAATCAAGGGATGACATCCAAAAGATGACCTTCCCAGTACCGTTAGATCCTTCAGGCAGAGCATCTCAAAGCAAAGAAGGATCTGTTGGCCACGATACAGGTCTTGTGGACAATGCCCCAAAGATTTGGTCCATGTGTCCGACAGTTAAAATTGTCTTTCTGTCCGTCAACAGCCGCAGGTACTTCACGAAGGTGATATACATATCATGATGAGAATCACATCATACTCTAAAGCCGTCTATGTGATTTTGTATCACAGCTCAGCTAACAACATCGTTGCCAAGTTTTGAACGACCTGATCACCCATCGCCTTTTCTACCGCGTCTTCCAGATGCCGCTTCGGATCCTGCTTTCCAACGTGTCGTGTCTTCAATTGCTCCGGTGTAAGCGTAGATTCTTCTTGCACGGACTTGTTGTAGGCTTCCGACAGGGTGAGCATGGACTGATGGCTGCGGTCAGTAACTCTTGTCCTGCCGTATATGATGATCTATGTACCTTAATAGCTTTTTCGTTGTTCTCCTTGTGTAGGTTGAAATCTCGCAGCTTCAATCCCTCCGTCCAGTTTCGCTTATGCAAGTTCATGAGCATTGCCTGCTCTAGGGGGGTTTTACGGTAGTTGACTGCGATAGAATAATAGTGCCGATTTAGGCCATGGATTAGGGCCTGTATTGAAGGTTTATTGATATGCCCAATGTTGGATGTTGTCTGGCGTGGTTCGCGACCAGCAATAACGGTTTGAGGATTGATGAGTCGGAAAGCGTCAATGACGACCTTTCCTTTGACAGATTGGATAGGATCGACGACGACGGCTACTGAACGAGAATTGAGGGATTCGAATGACTGAAACCAAGCATGAGGAAACGAGATTCTAGCATGAGTGATTTGGACTAGCCTGTTGTGTGTTGATATCAACGCTAGATAACCAACATCCAAAGCCAGGATGTGAGTGATACCATCCGACTACCATTTCCGGTCTAAAAGAAATCAATAAGTTGTCCATAGTATGTACCGCCGATTCCAATTTACCTTCCAGTTTGTTTCAACATATCCAGCATCTTGGTTTGGAAAACATGGTCTACTGATTCGACACTAACGGTAGTACCGGACTGAGGCATAGCAAACACATCGATCACTTGGATAGTGTAGTCGTCAACGAATTCGCCGAGCATCAGACCCATGACTTCCATTGGAACACCAGCGCGGCCATGTTTAAGCATCTATTGCATGTTAGGGTATCGCTGTGGCCGATGTAGCTCAAGTGACGCGTACCTTGAGCAAGGCCAATGAAGATATATGGATAACTTCTCCACTGAGATGGATGTGAGCTGGAAACGATATCAAGCACGAATTTCAGTAGACTTACTTGTCAGGAACAGCAGCATCTCCTCTAGCTTGCATTCCAGCACGACCTGCATTCATCATCAATCCAAAATCGTTGTCCATGGTGGCGAGAGTAAAGTAAGAATGGGAATTCCAGAGGACGCGTCAGCCCGTGCTCGTGATATTTGGCGTGCACAAACATTGTAATTTTGGGCGCCTATTCAACCATGCCCAACTCCAGCGAACTATCTGATGCACTCAATCCTTATTATTCTCAGCCCAGGAATACTCAGCCATCAGACTACAGCTACGCCAACCATGTGCATCCAGTAGTTCAACCGTCGCCGCTGTATGTTCCTCATCGCAGCGAGTTAGAGCTGGCCATATCCGAACCTTTGTCTCCACTTCCCCCTCGGTTAGTCTTCTTTCGCGAGATTGAGTCCTCAATAAAAATATCTTAACATCATTGAATAGACAACGAACATCCACTGAAGGAAATGACGCGATACAGGAGCTCCTGCGCGTTGTTACGCAGACGAGTCAGGCCCAAGAGAATGAACGGAAACGGAGGCTGGCTTGGGAGGAAGAACAAGAAGAACGAAATGCTCAGAGGCAGGCAGAACTCGAGCGACGCATGCAGGAAATGCAACGGGAAATATACTCTCTCAGATCGGCTTTCATTGCTGGTCCTTCTGCATCTAATACTATCCATGATTCGCAACTCACCTCACCCACTCCTCATCATCATCATCTTTTTGCTAATCCAATTCAAGAATCGCATTATTACCCTACGAATTCCCCTATGCCTCAAATCCCTGAAACTTATGTACAGGGATATTCTCCATCACAACTGCAACATGACCACTTCACATCGGACACGTTACCTATATCGCCTCAGTATAGTTCTCCGTTTTCACCCCCACCACCATCATCTGCGTCACCCGTGGACTCTCCGATGATCAGTCCCGGAGGTGTCTCTTCCGCTGGCATTTCCACGCTTCCTCCTGAATTACCTCCCGACAAAACTCAAAAGACCGTGGAGATTGACCGTGATCCAAATCGTAGCGTCGAACCCAGGTCAGAAGATTCAGATCCGAGTAGACATTATTATCAGCGAAAGTGTCGCTCCATCCAGGTCAGAACATTCGCTATAGACTACCTATACGTTGACTCTAGCTCGTGCTTTAGGAAGCGATGCGCAAGCATATACTTCGCCTAATGGGTGTGGAAGATAGTCAGAATCTGCCTGAAAGTCAACCCGAAGGCACCACCTTCAATCCTTCCGCACCAGTTCGATTCGTTTGGGAAAAGACTATGAAACAATCTGTCCACAATATGCGCACAAAAGCCTTTGTCCTCGATGATATAAAGCAGAACCGGCAATTGTATGCTGAGCTTCCTGATAGAGACTTCAGCAAGAATATTTTGGAATCAGCATTTGATCAGAGCTACACAATCTTCCGTCAGAAATACCGGCTTCAAAATGATTTGGTTGAAGCAGATGTTATCAAGTCCAGGGGGGACCAGAAGGCACAAAGCTCTCGCAGGTTATCACGAAGGAAGAAGGTAAGTCGCGTTTGGAATAACCAAATTCCTCTGCATATCTTGATATAATTATGTCTTTTCACGGAAGAAACTCGAATCTCGTGCGGCTGCTCGTCTGAGAATACCCATCTTCGAACACACAGCATTTGACGGAGCGTTACAATTGGATTGCATGTCTTCTGAAGAATCAGACGACGAAGCGGACTCTTCCCAGCCCAAACTTCTATATACTCGAGGCTACCTATGGAGAAGCAGTCGTCTCCTACGATTCTTTCATGCTTTGGATCAAGAGGATATGGCCGTTCCTAAACGCGGTTGGACAAAGATGGACCGCGCGATTGGTACGCCTAAAGAGAGTATTGGCCTCCCACCGAATGGAGTTTCGAGCTGGATGATAAGTCGGCGTTGGATTCGTGCTACGGAGGCTAAACGGCCTGATCTATCTGAAGCCTTGGCGAGGTTAGTGAGTGGCTTCCCGGACTTACCACCTGAAACTGTGTATCGTCTTGGTGAAGAGAGTGAAGATGACGAAGAAGAGGAAGAGGTTACTACTCAGGATGGGCAGAACCTAGGACCAATGCATATGCCTGTAATCCAGCCTTATTCTAGTAGCTCGTTGCATAATGCTTTAGCATAAACGTACTCTTGCTTGTACCATACAGTATACTCTCTCATACTTACAATGTACATACCATAGTTACAGTAATGAATCTTGTGGGCGCTTGTTTGCCCTCTTCCATTACCTTCATGTCATTATCTGCAGAAAGTAGGAATTCCAATTCTATGCTCTATTGCCAAAGGGTTTTTACATATCTTACGCCGCCCATCATTTAGACATTGTCGATGCTGTCCCCTCAAACGGAAACACTCAAACTTCCTGTACGCCTGTGCTGGCAATCGTCTTGACCCTATTCACTTAAATTCTGTTATTGCAAGATAGTACGCGGGAGAAGGAATTTGCGGAATTACATGAACAAATCCAGGTGCGCCCTAATTTCCTCGTATCTTCATGCTCCTTCTCATCCAAACGCTAAAATAGATTAGCGTCAATCTGCTGGACTCTCTAGAAACCTTCCTCTCTACGTTTCAGAAAGACCTGACGGCCGTGTCAGGCCAGATCTCGGAACTGCAGGATAGAAGCAAGGATATCGAGAACAGGCTCAAAAGCCGTCGTGTTCGTTGAACTGTTCCGCACACTCGACTCACTGGTTGACGCGCCGGATTTTAGAAAATCGAGAAACCCTTGTCAAGCCTGATCACTGACATAATTATTCCACCTTCCCTTGCGACCACTATCTTGGATACACCAGTTGGCGAACCATGGATCACTGTCATAGACGAGTTCGAACGGCATTTGGAAGTGATCAAAGCCCGCTTGCGGGTCAAAGCGGCGAGAGATTTAGGGGATGTTGTTGAAGGTTTACGGATAGTGGTCCGTCTTCTTTTTTGCATCTTTGTCTTCTTGCTCAATGTAATCTCAGGCAGCAACGAAGCTTCGAGTTTTTTTCCTGGCTTTGTTTCAACCTATCCGTAATTCTGTGACAACGAATATGCAAGTTCTTCAAACTTCAGTTCTACTAAAATACCGGCCGTTATTCGCGTTTCTGCAACGACAGGCAGCTCCAGTAGCTCATGAGATACAAAGGTCGTATATTGGAGCTGCCCGCGTCTACTATGAAACCGGTTTTAGACGATACGCACGGAGTCTGGGCTATATAAAGGTGATAGACTTGTAAGTCGTGAACGATTTGTGATGCTCAAAATGCCTAGGCGCGTACAACGGAGAAGTTTGAACTGATAGTCAATGAGCTGGAAAAGTCGGACGACGACCCTGTTGACCTCGAGAGACTGTCAAACTCGCAATTCGATGGACCCAGTATCACGCTTGCATATATGGCCGATGATAAGACCTATGTAAATGTTTCCTCTAATACTGGTTGCTCGTGCTCATTTTCCCCACAGACAGAACATCCCGAGGCCCTGTTCCGATCTCTCTTACTAGTATTCATGGATAACGCCACCGCGGAATATACCTTTGTGAAAACATTTTTCACCGTGGACACTACATTACCAACTCTAGATTCCCAAAAATCTCTTCTTTCCCCTTCGTCTCTTCTCAGTCCAATGGAACGCCAATCCATCGCGGGTTCTGACTATGGTGGCAAAGGCAGAGCCGAAAATCCGTCTTTCGCGAGTACATTAGACTCTGCAAGGAGTGTCGCTCGCGAGGAACAAGCCAATGTTGATATCATATGGAAACAAGTTTTCGCTCCCGTGTTGGAATATGTACAGGTAATACACCCTTGCCTTCATCTCCTATGTGTGTATGTATTCTCACTAAAGCTCAACAGTCATTCGTTAAGACGACTATCGAACCGTATCCTCCTATTCTTCCCCTGCTCACCATGATCCGCCTCACAGAGCATGTCGTGACGGAAATAGAGAATCGTGCGTGTCCGCCAGGCGTGACGTTCATGTTCGATCTCCGGCTTCGAATGTGGCCAGTGTTTCAGAAACTCATGAATGACAATGTTGAAGCGCTCAAAAAACTAGCCGAGGGTACTAGCGGTGGCTACTTCAGTAGAGCTACAGTGCTTACCGAAGCAATCGTCAGAAATGTAAGGTCAATTCTACCCCATTCTCAAACACGTAGCTCACGATGTACCAGATATGTATCCGGTACACCAGAATCTTCAACGCATTTGTGATTCTTACGGAAAAGGAAGACGAAACCATGATATTTTCAAAGTGGGTCGGCGTTGAACTTCTCCAAAATCCAACGCTCATCTTCTTTGTTAGTTTACTGCGTATGAGGCAGGAAGTCGGAAAACTCATACAACGATATACAGGCCAGATAAGTGACGCAGTCACGAAAGCAACCACGCAATCTACGTTCTATGAGATCCTCTTGCGAAACCTAAACGTGAGCCCAAGTTTGCACGGGAACATCTCTTTTAACTGTTTGAACAACAGAAAGCGGTTCAGTCAGTTGCCCATCCCAAGTCTCAGCATGAGCTTGCATACTGGGCAAAATTAGAGGAAGAAGCAAGGAGGAAGATAATATCTGTTCAGCAATCAAGAACGAGATGATGTTTACCTACATATATACTTGATTAATCTTTGGCACGTCGACGTTGGATTATCGAAAAGTAAGCATTCAATAATATGAGATAGAATACAGTCTGAAAACAATGCTTTAAGTGATGCACCTCCCAATTCCCAAATGCAGCAGTAGAGTAAGATAAATGTCCATATCCAAAGGAAAAATGACAGCTATACCGTCTATTTCATAGCCGCCGATCTAAGGTCTAAACATCTGTGAGATATACCAGAACAGAAAAAACACAACACACCTTTGTTCTGATTGAAGAGCAGGAAATGAGGCTTTAAGAAGACTGCCGTTCTGTTTTCCCAACCCAAGCTTGTTCAGAACATCTCGCACTTCCCCTGTACCGGCGGGTATAGCACGTTTTTTGTTTCGACTTCGTGGGCGTGTCTGGGCAAATCTGCCCTCGCCTCCCATGAGAGAAGACCCATGGTCCAAGGTGGATATAGAACCAGGTCTTGCTAAATTAGGATTCGACATGCTACTCCTTCCCTCGAGAGCTTCCCGAAGGTCTGTAACGCCGACTCCCCGATTGGAGCGAGCCAAACTTTGCAAAGAGATGTTTTCTATGTACATGAGACCCGGGGTTATCTTCAGCAACGGAGAAACACCGTCCCCACGAAGTGTAGTATCATATGTTGACGGTCGTTCCACGGCTACATAGTACGAATGAATGAGTACAACGCTTTCTAGACTTTTCGTTAGAAGGCTTACAAATTTTGAGTGCTGCCTCAGTAGACCACTGGGTTGATAGTGATGACAACAACTGCTCCTTATCTAACCCCATGGTTTCCTGTATGCCCGGGTGCGAAGCTAAGGCGGATAGAGCAGCCTGTGCATCAACGCCTGACCACTCTGGCATGAAGTTGACAGAAGGAAAAGGAACGGGTGTCTGAGGCTGGTGGTAGATCCCCGTCTCAGGTGCTTGAGAATCAGGTAGCACGAGGGAAGCTGGTAAAGTTGCCAGTGCCTATGTAAATCAGATAGCAAGTCAGCACAAGAGTAAGAACTTAGAAGGGCGAGAAACAGAAAGAACCTTTTCGGCAATATCCTTCAGTTCCGCACAGCCCCATTCTCTGCCGATAATAGACCAGACGTTCGCAAGAATGTGCCTGAGTGTATGCACACGAGCCATTATTTCTGGACTATCACAGACTGACTCGCGGCATGATCCATCTAACGCTAGTAACATCGGCACTCCAATGAGCAAACTACGCATTGGAAATTGCTGATATACTGCGACCAGGATGTTTTGTATAAGAAGATAGTCCGACAGTGTGGCAGAAGTGGCAGTAGAAAATCTGTGCGACTTGTCCATTCGCGAAAGAGCTGCAGCTAGCTTCCTCGTTCGAGAATGGTGTGCACCATAACGTCTATCGTTTTGGGACGATAGGTCTCCGAATGTACGTGGTTCAGGCAGAGGAGTAGCAGGCTCAATGTTGACCTCTATCTCCTCTGTTGCTGATAATCTAGGTGACGAAGGGGATGAACTTGACGAATGGAGAGCAGAAGTAGAAGCAAGGATGGACACATATGCGAATAGAGCATAGAGGAATTTACCACCGGTATTGTTGGGATGTAGTAAGGACTTCATATGTCCAGCTCTTGAGCCATCGGAGATTCCACGGACGTGCGTTATAGATTCCGCATCGATGCCTTCGCTGTTCTTCGGCATTTCATGAACTATGTAGAACACCAACGCATCTGCGTAGTCTGCTCGCAACACATAGTCCGCCTCTAAGAGCAGGCTGATGGTATCCTGCCACATTTCCGGTGGTACTCGAGTTCTACGTGATTGACGATGCTCGTGGGTGTCATGTTTGGCGTCTGAGTTGGAAAGGTGTGATTGGGTATCTTCGAACTTTTCGGACTTTTCGTGCTCGTCCTTATCCGCAGCATTAATCAAGCCCACTAAGCTTATAACCAGACACCTCAACGCATGAACACGTTTCTTTTCATATGCCGGATCGCTACGGGCTGATATACCTTGCATATCCACAGCAGAAATGCGAGTGATGAGCTCCGATGAGAGATCATGGATTTGGTCCGAGTAATAAACGTGCCTTCCGAGGGATGAGATGCACTGGATTAAAGAAGGAAGAAGGGCGTCGTTGTAGTCGAAAGATATTCTTCGGATTAGAAGTGTCATAAGATTTGTCAATATGTCGGAGGTGGAGAGATTGATTAAAGGAACGGGAGAGTTGAAGACGGTTGAAACCATGGCAGTTAATGCTTGCTGCATATCAGAAGCTTTCGCTGCATCCTGGTTCTCTAGCAGACGTTCGACTAACCACGTTGGGACCGCGTAACGGTATTGATATTGAGCCCATTCTGCAGTCTTGAGTGCAAACCAACAGCAACGATCTATATGGCTCCAGCCTTTCAGTTGGTCGAGACTATCGAAAGACGAGCGCATGATATGGCCAAGTTGAGAACCATTGACGTGTTCAAGAAGGGAAGAGATAGCACGAAGTGCTGCGTTCGACACGTCTGACATCGACGGGCCATTTTCACCATCAACGTGGAGATGGATAGATGCAGCTCGACGTTCAATGATTGGTCTTGTCCTAAACTCAGCTAGATAAGGGGACATAGGCGTGTCCTTAACACTTCCCGCTCTACCCATGTTAAACAGAGGTTATGCATTGAAGATTGCGGACTCACTGCTTGTTCAATGTCTCAAGATCGGTCCCAAGCACGATATCGAGAATTGGAGGCATGATAATAGATACTTGAGTTCGAAACTGTGAAGAATCGTTATACAATGCTTCCGAGTTCAAAGCGCCAGTGATAGCGGCGAATCCTACGAGACGAGTCCTTGATTTGGGTTAATTTACGATGATGACAGCAACATATTTGTGCACCTATTTCGTAATTCTGTGTCCTGAGTAACAGAAGAGCAGAGGGAGGAAAAATGTCGAAGGCTGGCGAGATAGTTTTCCGTGAAAGCGCTGTCTGCCCCTATTAAATGCCCGTCCGTGAATGTCGTCCATGCAATAAACTGGAGTATTGCATCAGTGTCAATAGGGAGAGCAGTCCTGTCTGGTGACATACCACACTGGCAGCTCGAGCGACAACTTCTAGGTCATTGAACGCATTGTGAAGGGTACACTCAACAGATGCAATCAGTGACGGAGAAAGGAGAGTAATATCCCGACGACATTCTGTGGCTAGTGAGCGAAATATTGCCAATGTTATGAGCAGTGACCTGGAGCAAGATTCATTTGTCTGCAGTCAGAGAAAAGACATTGGACTTAAGCTCGCATTGGACTTACGCTCGTATCTTGATATTCCCTGAACGAGCTTTTCGGCTCTCTATCCTCACTCGTTTTTCGAGTTCATTGCCCAACTTGGTCAGCTTCTCGGGATGATTCGAACTGAGTTGGTTGATTAGAAATTGAGAAGCTTAAGCAGTAGATAGCTGCATACGCGTAGTAGGTTAATCGACTGAGTTCTTGTGAGTTTGGCGAATAATCTGGGCCTGATGTGAGAAGGGTCGAGGAGGGTGGATAGCAAGAATTGAGAAGCTGGACATGATTGGGAGTGAAGATGAAGTTCATCTTGGGTTTTGTTGCGTTTAAGGGAGTGTGAAGTGTATAGGCGGTTGTTGTATTTACATGGACTCTGCAAAGAGCAGATGAGTTGAAGTAGAGGAACAGGTGGGCTGGTGGAGTAGAATACCCGTATAATAGGCGTGGGAACAGTTGGTCCTATATTAGAACTTCGTCCTGTTTGTCGTTGTTGTTTCTGTTTTTTTCTCTGCTACCAACGCTCTGGAGTCTGAAGAATTCTGAAAGAAGAGATGCTTGCAATGTAGTTCCTCGTTGTGAGTATATCTCCTACGTTTTTCTATGATGATCTTTTTGCTGTGCACCAGACCAAATAATGTACATTGTACATTTCGACGATAATCTCCCTGACGCCCTAATACGCAAGGACGTCCTGATATCCTCATTTTGAATATTTTCTTCGTAACCTCGATTTACTTACGAATGATTTGTTTCTAGGTTTCTTGCTTCTCAACATGTTGCTTATACTGTGTTCGAAACCTTTCGTTCGATGACCTACCCTTGCTGTTGATACTCGTTAACCCGTACAAAAAAAATCGCAGCACTCATTTTCGTGTCCGCTCTCAGTCAACAAGCTATTGTTATTCACTGTCGCTGACCTAGCCCACATCAAGCCCACATTGTTTCAGTGTCCTCTGCCAGCTTTCTTGGACGACTCATTGAATATGCTGAAAGTGTCTAGCAAGCGGAGGTTCAACCGAATCGGTATGCAAACAATTCGTCACCTGGAGGGAAGATGTACCCTTCTATAGCCCATTAAATAACCTTTTTCTCGATATCTGAGCTGGCGCTTTGCTTCGAATGATGCTGGATTGACTTGCGAGTTATCGTTAAAGCTAAGAATTACTCGTTGTCAGTGCTGATGAGTATGTAGAGCTCTAAAGGACTCTTGCACACAAATGAGTTGCCGTTCATGGCTACTAATTACGTAACGCAAGTTACTGTAAACGGTAAACCCGCCTCGTGCGACGTGCGACCAGGTGCGACCAGGTGCGACCCCCACAATCAAAATCGGTTCTTCTGTCATTATCTCGTTATTAAAAGCTTGCAGCAGGATCATCGTAGAAGCGCGTTTGTTAGAATCCAAAGTGATGCTGAAGGGAAGAATCAAAAATCCCTCGTACTACAAGCAGTGGAGAATGATCGCAGTTCGATCGAACATCGTGGCGTCACGATTTTTAGCTCATCGAAGTCTCTTTTGCCTTCGTCCTCTCCCACCTTGCAGCGTCGTGCAGCACGATGGTCCGTGCTGCTCTCTTCAGGCTCGCTCTCTGCTATGGTATGCTTGGGATTTCTACCGCAGTAACAGTATACTACGCGCCTGGCCAAAATCCCTTTTCCACCACGTCGGCCGACGCCTCATCCTATACTGGTGCTGCAGCTTACAACCCCACCACAATTGACCCACCAGCTTTGCCAAATCCCATGCCCTCGCTTTCTCTCGATTTCAACATTCAAAGTAATCCTACTGGGCTTTCAATACCACAATCTGGCGCGTTCATGGGCTTCTCAGTCGAAATGTCAGTGGCAAATCAAGTATGTGAGTATTATAGTTACACTGGCAGTTTCCTCGAGTGAGTCGGAAACCTTCATATTCTCAGTGGGAAAGAACTCGTGCGTATGATGCTTCTTCTCAATGACCCGTTATAGACTAACGAATGTCAGGTCCATTCTTCAAGTCCCCTTCTTAAATCTCCTAGCGACCATTTCACAAAGAGCTGGAGCCGTTCGCGTTCGCATAGGAGGAAACTCGCAAGATACAGCTTCACAAGTAGCCACTCTGGACGATGGTAAGGTATTGGAGAAAGACCTAGGTGGTGCGACCAATCCGGTAAAGCCTTTCGAGTCGCCATAGTTTCCTTTCTTCGAGTCTGATAACCTCTTTCGCTCAGACTGAAACCCCGCCTTTGGTGTTCACGCCTGACTTACTCTACATGATGAGAAATATATCGGATTTCGTCAATGTTCGCTGGTTTGTTGGTCAGTATTCTATGTGTTTCAAAAGACTACTCAATAAACGTGAAATGAACCAGGCATACCTTTCAATGATTCTTCGAACTTCCGACTTGAAATTGCTCAATCTGCTCAAGATATATTGGGTGACTACCTGATTGGTGTACAGGCAGGTGAGTTCAGCTATCACATATCTAATCCAATACTGTTACATACAAGCCTACAGGCAACGAGCCAGATCTCTACGGTCAATCACATTTCTGATCCAAGTTGTACTCGTCTCATACTTCAGGCTTGGCCAGCTGCCCACGGCCACCGCCCTTCTAACTACTCACAATATGACTATGTGGGGGAGCTCGGAAGTCTCATCAATGATATGTCGCAATATTCAGATCTATCGGCCGCTCAAGATCTTCTCCTAATCCCTAGTGTCTGTCAGTCGCGCGCGCCTTCTAGTATTTGTCGAATTTCTTCAACGCTACTAATGACGATTTAGCGGGCACCTGGACACCAGAAAATATTTGGGACACCGGCGTCGTGGATACGTATAGCTCGAACATAGCATGGATGAGCGTAGAACAGTACGCTCCCTCGTCTTACTACTGATCATCACCAACTTGATATCATTCCTCCCTTTAGCTACCCGACTGATAACTGCTACGCCCAATTCGGTACCGGTACCCCAAGAAACGTCACGGAGTTATGGCCAACGTACCTTATGCATTCGTCCGCTCAAAGTCTTGTGCAGCCCTACTTGAACTCCACAGGGTACGCTCAGTCGAAGGGCAAGCCATTCATCATGTTCGAGACAAATACAGCGTCGTGTGGTATGTTTTACTTGAATCGACTAAGGTTCATAAACTTCCCTTTACTCATCTTCCTGTAGGTGGTTTTCCTGGCATCAGTGACGTTTTTGGAGCGGCTCTGTGGGGACTGGATTACGGTCTTCTCATGGCTGCGTCAAATTTCTCCGGAGGCATGTTCCATGTCGGAGGTCAAAGCGTATATTACAATGTGGGTTCGAGTATTTCGGTCGATTGAGCTGTATCTCATCCATACAATTCGTATAGCCGTTTATCTGTAAGTCTCTTTTACTCCTCATAGACTTCAAACCTCATCCTATGCCAGCCCCTCCCACCAATCAGTCAACCTATAGACAATGGACTGTTGGCCCTGTGTTTTACTCCTCCCTTGTTATCGCTGAGGCTATTGGCCCTTCCAACCAGTCTCAGGTACTAGAAATCGGCGCGGAAAACCAAAGTACATACACTCCCAACTATGTCATATACGAGAACAACCAACCAACACGAATGGTGCTGATTAACTTTCTATCGGACTCGTCTGGAAACAGCAACTACACTGCCAACATTGCTATCGGGGGAGGTCAAACAGGACAGTCTAACACTACTCCGGCACAGGTCAAGGTTAAGTGAGCATTGGTTCTCTTTCCGGGATCTTTGAGGGCAAAATTGCGGATTTCCTAATTCATTTGACCAGATACCTCACAGCGTCTTCGGTCTCTCAGAAAGGTAATTATTCTTGGGCAGGCCAGGTACGTACATTGTCGACTTGGTTCCTCCATGTCCGTCCGTGCTGTCCTTTCTGATACAAACTCAAAATTCCACTTCATCCCAGACGTTCGGAGGGAACTTCGAATCTGATGGACGACTCCAAGGAACCGAAACAATCGTTACCCTTCCTTGTGATCAGTCCGCTCAAGTATGTTCAGTCAGTGTGCCCGCTCCCGGTGCAGCATTGGTCTTTCTTACGGATGAGTTGACGGAGATGGAGGGTGCACCTTCGACAACGTTCGCGACTACGACGTTGACTAGGACGGCGAACACGGCGACTGTTGATGCTTCGGTTTTAGCGACATCGAATGGGCGTAGTGGGAACTCGCCGGTGGGTAGTTCGAGTAAGGGAAGCGCTAATGGTAATGTTAGATTGAGGGCATCTGTTTCGTGTCTTTGGGCTCTTTTGGTGTTCAATAGTGGTTTTGGACTCTTCTTGACCACGGTGTATTTATGATAGTGTACATGTTCCTTCTTATGTTTCTCTGATCAACTATACATGTAGTCCATGTTTGTTGTGGCTCAAGTAGTACATAGTACCTTCCTCTTTTCTGCATTTGATCTCCTACGCAATTGAATTTTTAGGAGCGGATACTACTTACCTGGATTGCAGCTCCCGTGCGGTTCTTGACCCTTATTCTATTGTAAGAGAAGTATTCATGAATAGCCTCACCAAGGAGCACAACTGAACAACGAGTTGGAGACGGAGACACTAGAGAAATATCGGCAGTCAGAAAGGCAAACAGTGGTAAGGCGCCCAAAATCGGGAAGCGCCCATTCGGTTCCCACGACATAGAAACCTCTTTCGGACTCTCTCTATCCCTTGTGGGGCAGAACATTCGCTCGTTCAATGTCTTCGTACATTCTATGTAAGTAAGACTCATGTCAGAAAATGTGGTGATACATCCCAAGTGCAATCTATGAATTACGCTTTCGCCAGTGCTCTGACTTGCAGTCAACTGAGCCTAGTTCATTGCATACTACTAGTACTGCCATAGTCCGAAAATGCAGAAGCCATGCTGGAGATACATATAGATGCTCATGGACGATAAACTGGAACTTGGCTGGTACTTATGATGTCCGTTTGTAATTTCGTTTCTCACATTGAAAACATTATTCACAATGTTAGAAACTAATTATTAACATGTTATTAACATTGTAACTACTAAAATAAAAAACGCTCGGGAGACCAGTTGTGAGTGATATCGGAGTAGCTGTTTAACAGTGCTAGTGAAATACGAAGCTCTACGAAGCTGGTCGTTCGAATTCTGAAATTTTTGCAAAAGGATCCCTCAAAAACACCTGGACCGCGGCTCTCGCCGCGCAGTTCCTAAGTCTAAGTGTGATGAAAATAATCTGGTAGCTTGGCAGAGTAGCACGACCTGTCAACAACTGTTGTGTTGGAGAGGGAAAGAGAGAATTCTCAGATATTGATACAGTTACCTGAGTCCCAAATTGGTGCTGACTTGAGTTGATCAAAGCAGCGCTTTCAAGTTGGTCTTCGCGACTCTATCTGTCTTCGACTGATAGAACTCTTGGCGGTATACAGAGAGAAGAATATCGACCTGGTGATTTTCCCTGTCATAGATACTACTAAACGCTCTACAAAACCATATCACGGTTCAACTGAGCTGTATGTGCTAACTTCTAACTTCTACTCTGCATCATCTTCGCTATATCCATCGTGCTGCCATCCTTGAGGATCAGATAGTCTCTTTCTGGCCTGCGTTTCCCTGCTTTGATACTATCAAAAACCCATTCAGGCTTGACAACATGGACAGGTATGCGCATCTTTTTTGTTAAGATTTTATGTGTTTTGGAACCACTCAATGATTGCGAAGTTAGTATGTGGGTGGCACCGGAGGCTGAGTATCTATCCAGGGAGGTTTAGAATTACCAAATTAATGGGTCTTAGCAATGACTTGAACTCACAATATTTGCCCTCCTGCACGGGTGATGATGCGCTTCATTTCGATGTCGGTGATTCCGTTCAGTAAGCCATCGATGTATATTTTGACGTTCGATAGTATCTGGGGTTGTTCTGCAGCACTCGTTGTCTCCTTTTGCATGGCTAATTTGGAGCTGCGTGCTTCGTGATATAGACGATGGCTTCTTCGACTTTCAGATACCTGGTGTCCGGAAGCCATGGATACTACATGCTCTGCGATATGTCAATCACGCGTCATGACGCGATGGTATCGAGCACAAACGCAACGAACCTGTGCGCTCATAAAGATCTGAATGAGTGATAGGGTTGGTTTCCTCTTGTAGTGAGTTCAAGAGCAATTTCGTGACAGTAGACGATGAAGGTGGGGTCTGGCTTTCAGGTAGTAGATCCAGAAGGCTAAGGAGCATGCGAGTTAAGAAATTAGCGAGCATGAGGATCACAGACGCCAACCTTTTCTTCTTGGGCCCTCGTTCATATCTGTTGGTGGTATAAGGCTTGAACCTTGCTGAAGTTGAAGGGGAAACCTTCTTAGATCCAGCTTGGGTATCGTCCTGAGACTCTTGTTTAGCTTTGATGAGGTATTTCTCCATGCTCATGGACGGAGTAATATGTACAAAGAAACAGAAGAAATCATTGAGTAAAATGAGGAAAGACACGGTTCGAGACAAGAGATAATGGAAATAGACGCCCGTGTTTTGAAATCACGCACGCGATGATGAGTCATAGCACCTGCCTTTTTTGATCAACATCAGACAGATGGTGCAGATACGAAATTTCTTCATTCGTCGTTCATCGCCATCTTTAAACTATCGTAGCTGGCGAGGAATGTCGACAAGAACATATCAAGATGCTATCAACAACTTGAACTCGCTCCAGTCGAATGCAGCAACCCTGGACGCCGTCCGGGCTTCTGGAGGACGTCTCAGCCAGTTTGCCATTCCGGAGATGCTTGAATACTTGGAACGCATCGGTTACAAGGTGCGATAAGTATTTTCACTCTCTGTTCCTCCTTACACTGAATCCACGAGACAGCCAGACGATCTAAATGCTCTAAAAGTCATTCACATAACTGGCACGAAGGGAAAAGGATCGACCAGCGCCTTCACGGACTCCATAATCCGCCATACGAGACCTGACTGGAAAGTTGGTATGGCAAAGCTTCCTGATCACGCTCTTCACTCACTTCGTGTCAAAGGTCTCTATACCTCACCGCATCTAGTAGCCGTTCGTGAACGGATACGAATCAATGGTCGACCTTTGTCAGAGGAGGATTTCACGAAATACTTTTTCGAAGTCTGGGATAGGTTGCAAGCTAATGACTCAGTGCGTCCTAGCCCAGCACCGGCTTTTGTCGTTGTTTGACAATGCAGCTTAGAGAAAGCTCGAAAGCACTCCATTCATGCCTGGTTATTTCAGATTTGTCACACTGATGGCTTTTCACTCGTTCTTGAGCCTAAAGGTTGATGCGACTATCCTTGAGGTTGGTGTCGGAGGGACGTATGATAGCACGAATATCGTTCCTAGACCGATTGTCACTGGTGTCACCGCACTAGGCATCGACCATGTGGGAGTTTTGGGAAAAACCCTCAGGGAAATTGCATGGCAGAAGGGTGGTATATATAAGGTCAGCAGCTTCGACGTTTTTCTCATTTAATCACCTCAATGTTTTCCAGGAAGGTGTCCCCGCGTACTCCGTCCCACAACCAGAAGAGGGAATGCAAGTCCTGAAAGAGCGTGCAAAGGAACTCAAAGTGAGTTGCACTCAGGCAACTCTCCTGAGCGCAATATTGAAAGAATTAAAGGCGTCCGAATTCACTGTCACTTCTGACCTTCCTGAAATCAACAACGTCAGAATCGGTATCTTCAGCTTCATATGAACTAGATATGTTCATCTTTGACTGTCATTCAGGTTTGGCCGGTGCACATCAAGTTGGGAATGCCATACTGGCTGTGCAACTCGCAAAGAAGTTTCTTCTTCACCTCAGCCCTGAAAGTGTAACGGAACCGTTCCCTCAGTCTTTCGTGGATGGTTTGCAAAACACTAGATGGCCGGGTCGCTGCCAAACAGTCGCTGATCCCAAAATTACCACATTAACATGGTACCTCGATGGCGCTCACACAGTCGAGAGTCTGAAATGCTGTATACAATGGTTTAGTCAACCGGGCGTTGGTCTACCTTCAGACCCTACACCGTCAGTTTTACATATCTCGTCATGACGTTCACTCACCGTCATATTCTACCAGTGATCAAATTCAACGGGTGCTTATTTTCAACACCGGAGGTGGCCGTGCTGGACCGTCATTCTTGGAATCGGTCTACGGCGAACTTTCCACACGACTTTCTACGCAATCTTCTCCAGCACATCCGGGTCAAAGCCCCGCGTCGTTTTTCAGCCGGGTTGTATTCTGCACAAACGTGACTTATGCTGATGGAGGGTTCAAAGGTGGTAAGCCCAAGTGCTTTGCAGTTTCTAAACAAATCGCCTCAAGCTTTGAATACAGATCTGACGGCTGTTTCTCTCCCACCGGACGACCTAGCCCAACTCAGAACTCAGAATCAGTTAGCTGATGCTTGGTTATCCATCGTGCCTTCCTTCTCCAAAGAGCGGGTTCATGTTCTACCTTCCGTCGAACACGCCGTGCGGGTTATTCATCAATTGGCCACTGAAAGCCACTCACCTATCAAAGTTCTGGTGGCAGGGAGTCTGCATCTCGTTGGGGGTGTTATAGAGGTTGCTGGTCTCGCAGATGTTGCCCTTTAGTCTCTAGATTTGGGATTTAACCGTTTCTTTTCCCCTGATGTCTACCCCAGTGCTTCATTCTGCCTTCAACAGGTGTTTACACTTTCAACAGCGTAATTTATAGTTACATATATGTTTGTCGGTTGTATACTCATTCCCAATAGCTAGTGCACATATTATAATAATACCATCCATCATACAACCGTAGAGATTGGGGAAGGCTCAACGCCTTTGCCTTCCCATAGATTCAGCTCCATAAAAATTGATACCCTGCTTATCCAAAAATTCTCGCAAGTGAGATCTAAGCTTGCCAGAGGATTGTTGATAGGTGCTCCCGACCTTCAACAAGAATACATCGAAATGAATAGGCTGTAGCGCGGGCGTGAAGAGTCAGTCAACGAGGAACATCTATGTTAGTCAATCGCAACCGACCTCAAGCCTCAGGATACGAAGATGCAATGCTTCGTCCTCCAGGATTTTCGTCTTCAGATCTTCTATCCATGTTTCATCGACATCTCTCTCTCTGGCGTTTGTCCTTTCTCTTCGTCGAGTAGTAGGACTATGACAAGGGGTTTTAGATTTCTTGGACGGTCGTATAGGCGATGGGGTTACGGGAGGTGACTGTTTGGAGTAGGGAGTGGAAGGAAGGTTGTGCTTTGGCTCATAATGTAGATACGCGTCATCCATATACTGCCTCGCCTCATCGTCTGAGGGATAAAAGCGTTCTTCAGGAGAATCAGGCGAAAAAGTCGACGAAACGGATTTTTGAGGAGAAGGGGTGAGCGGGGGCGAGATGGGAATTCTCGTAGTGTTTGAAATGTTCTGAGTGGTCTGATTGGAACTGGAAGATAGATAGACCAAATGAGGAGGAGGAGGAGTAAATGGCGCGCGGACAGGCTGTGAGTTATCAGTCTGCTCTTTCATCAGAGAAATGATCTAACGTACAGAATGTTTGTTCTTGGCCGGTGTTGATGGTGTGACCAGATCAGTCGAAGTAGTATCAATAATCATTTCAGAAGCCTCCTTGTCCACTCCATATGATGATATTGGAATCGAAGGGAGAAGCAACCGAGGAGGAGAAGGAGGAGGAGAATTGGCGGCAGTTGATCCAGGGCTTCCTCCGTTTTCGTGAAACATCGACCGAGCGTGCAAGCCAGCTCTACCAGCCAGGCTACTTTGTCCAAATCTCGGGGTCGAGCATGGAAGAAATCCTGTGGAATCACCATCTGAAAGGTGTCCGCCTATTCTGTACTCGCGCAATACACGAATATTCGAGTCGGCTTGCGCGACCACGGTCCGAGCTTTCAGCATTATAGTATCCCGCATCTCTCCAATATCGCGAACTGTATTCGGAACTTCCTGTCGCCTATGTCGTTTCTTCGGAGCGGCGTTGTTCATGACTTCGTCGAAGAACGTCTTGGGGGCTGTAGATTCGGGGAGTTTGGACTCAGTCTGTGGCGGCAACTCTTCTATACCCTTGCGGACCATTTCAATCAAGGTGTCATCCTGGATGCCATGTTTTTTCGCGCATGTCTTCATGTGAGACAGCTTCTGAGGGACACTTTTCCGTGTTGTCCATGACAAATCGCAACATACACATATCAAAAGGCGAGAAAAGGAGTCCGTAGAAAATTGGTCGCTAAGTCGCTGAACCACGCTTTGGGTGATGGCCTTTTTGGCAGGAATAGATCGAGAAGCACCGCTAGACGTTGACATAGCCCTCACAGAAAGGGAGGGTGCTGGTTTAGGTTTCCTAAGTGGAGCAGGCCGGGCACTGATATGTGCAAACCTTGCGAGTTTTAACTCGGGCAGGGTATTGTCCAATTCTGAATCGTAATCGCCTAAGTCAAGAAAGAAACAAGAGCCTGCAGGTTCTTTCGAGGGTTGTGTATTTGAAGATGTCGCAGGTGGGCGTGGAAGGTCCATGGATGAATCTAGTGCGAATGTGAGTGATCATTCAGCACCACTTTTGACAAGAAAGGCGCACCACTGATATCAATCACACTGTCGTCGCGGTTTTGTGCAAGTCCGTTCTTTGGATCCAACGAAGGCTCATTGTTGACTTCAGAAGAGCTTTCGAACAAGCTATCATCTAAACGACCGAGTCAGTCCCTGGGATCCTCCTAAGGGCTCAAGTAACGCGCCTGAAATATCTATAATGTTGAATACAGTGCTCTGGCTTGGTCCTCTGTTTGATGTTTTTGAAAGTGGTCCATTCAGTGTCCCTCCACCGAGTCCATCCTGCCGTTGTCTCGCTGCCTCTCTTTCTGGTTCTGAGTCTTCGACAATTTCATCTTCGATCGGTCGTCGTTGCAGAGTCATCCTCAGAAAAGTGATTCTTGGACGTGTTATTGTCAAAAAGAGGACAAACGGTGAGAGAGGTGAGAGAGAGAAAGGAAAGTGCATGAATGTTGAAACGCGCTCGCGTTTCTGTCACATGTCTAGTGAGTGCTCTTCGCCGTTGCCTCATTTCTCTCTCTTAACGTCCTCTCTTCATTATCTTTTCTCCTTTCTCTCATATATCAGCTTCAGTGGACGTCAACCTCACTGATAGATAGTCATGAACGTATCGTTCAGGGGAACAAGCGTCCTCATGCAGCAGGTATCCCCTGAAGAACTGTTTCAAGTGATTAGCGACGCTACCTCTCAGCAAGATCCACGCCGTGTCGAAGCGTCAACCAAAAGGCTCAAAGAGCTCTTTCAACAACCAGGTGTATATGATGCTCTCCACGAGATCGCGGCGACGAAGACCCTTCCTGTGACAATCCGGATTCAGGCAAGCCTACAGTTCAAAAACGAGGCACTCAAAAACTGGAAGTCGAGAAAGTACGAGGATGCTCATACTGCCTCGAATGAGCCACCAATCAATGAATGTATAGACTCCAGAATGACCAGAACCGAGCCAACATACGGAAGCGATGCTTGACCTTTCTAGACGAGGAAGACGCAACGGTGAAACCAGTCGCTTTCTGTCCCGAGCACGTTCTAAACATGAATTTGAAGATCGCTGATTGCAACAAGGTTGCTGTTGCTAGAATTGCTAGGGCAGATTTTCCGGATGCCTGGTTCGTCGTTCTCGTCTACGTCGAATATCTACTCTAGCTGATGATCCTGATACATCTCAGGCCCTCCCTCATCACGGACCTAATGGAAGTGATAGATACAAACCTTCAGCAACGATACGTTCTGAGTGTAGACGATCACCGATCCAATCTCATTCTGCAACGAGCGCTGCAGCTGTTGTGTGGCGTCGTTAAAGAGTTTGCGAGTATGAAAATGTTGAATGGTATCAAGGTTATGAAGCAGGTATGTAGTCTGAAATCGTTAATACCGTCCTACTAAGCTATACAGTTATTTGACCATCTCAATGGAACTATCAATGCATATTTTGTCAAAGTGTCTGAAAACATTCAACTGCCTCCAAATGCTCAAGCTTTTGAAAACCCGCGATTATACACTGACCTCGTCATTTCCCATCTCCTTTTCAAAACGCTGGTGACCTTGACCACTTGGATTTGGCAACGATTTAATAAACTATCGAACGCTGAGAAACAGATGCTGGAGTCATGGGTTCGTGCTTTCATTGCCAACCGGGGGTATGTCTAACTGAAAAATCTGTCCTAGTTGACAGGGGTATTTCATCAATCTGTGCAACAATTACAGAGGCTTGTTAGCCAACGTGCTACCGTCATCAACCTTCAACCTTCAGATCCCTCTCGACTCAGTCCCCAGACTCTCTTGACACACCAGATACTTACTAAACACATTCGCCGTTTTGGAAAGTTTTATCTACGAATGGCCGCGGTAGATCCTAGGCGGATGACGGAATTACCCAACTGTAGTGATGTAGTCATGTTTTACTGGGGTCAGGTTGTCGAAGCCGCCAACGATTTTTCAGCAATCAAAGGTATAATCGCTGTCCCGACTAGATTTCTTTTGCTGATATCTATTGTATGACGTTTAGATACACCCTCTGCACTGTATCCAGTACGATTCCTGGTTCAGGGTCTGGTCCTCTTCAAGGATTTGGTTGGTCAGTGGACAGCACATCGAAGAGATGGCTCAGCCAACAAGAATGGTGCGTACACAAGACAAACTTACTATATGTGACTATCTACATGAGTGATTTCCAGTGCTGACTGCAAATTTCATCGAAAATGCTGTCAAGATCATCGTCACTCGTCTGCTGCCCTTGACTAAAGACGATCTTGAAGGATTAGAACAAGATCCTGAAGAGTGGATCAACACCGAAGAGCAAGAGACTCAACAGTGGGAATATGAACTTCGCCCGTGCAGTGAAAGAGTCTTAGTACAGATCTCAAATCAGTATCCTGAATACGTGACACCCTTATTGAAGGCAACTTTTGCTGAGGTCGCAGGTAGAAATGAATTATACTTTCATTCTGTGTAGGTGTTTTCAAACAGCTTTCAACAGATAAACCAGCTTCGGACATAGGTATCACAAATAAAGAAGCCTTGTACTGTGCAGTTGGCCGTTGTTGTGGCAAACTGAAAGGAGAAATTCCCTTCGAAACTTGGGTTAGCCAAGTTCTGATTGCGGAGGTACAACTTCCCCCGAATGATCCTTTGTAAGTATCGCCTATTTTTCGGAAGTTTATCTAGTGATTGACCAGGGCCCAGTGTTTATCTACTCCAACGAAGGATCGCCTGGGTACTCGGAAAGTGGATGTCGGATTCCTGCTGCTCTCCCAACAACCCCATTATCTGGCAGATTCTCCTTCATCTCCTCAATCAAAGAGGTCAAGAATCAACGGTCATCCGACTTTCGGCCGCTGTATCATTGCGAGAAGGTGTTGATGCGAGTTCTGCCCCTCCTTACAATGCCACTTGAGACTCCTAACTTACTGCTCGTCGTCGTCTTCCAGACCTTGGACTTCGACTGCAAGATCTTCGAACCGTTCCTTCCACAGGCTGTCGCTCAGCTGATGAGTTTAATTGGCGAAGCAAATACCTATCAGAGCAAACGGAAAGTAGACGATGCGCTTAATGTGGTCATCGACAGAGCTGGAAAACAGGTAGGTGCATCTTGAATTACAGTATTATAATATTATAATGATACACGATTCTTCAGATTATACCACTCGTGCCGCTCATCATAAATCCTATCCCAGAGCTTTGTGAGCTACTATATGCTTGACCTCGTTATACCATACCTCTGAGTCCTTGCAGGGAAGGAAGCAGATGATGATTACCTTTTCAAGAGCTCTCTCTTAGTGACCGTGACCAACGTTATCAAGGTGCATGCAGCTCTACATTCGCTGAGCCATGACTAATTTATCGCGAAAGGCAATAGGCCCGGAGTCAACTACTCTAGCGCATATCACAGTCCCATTGGTGCGCGAAAGTATGAGTCAAGGTGTAAGTCTACAGATACGCTCTTCCAGTAAATAATACTGATGATTGCCATGTAGGCCAATCTCGACGGCGACGGTAGCAATCTCTGGAAGGAGGCCATGAGGAATACGCTTACTATGGACAATCCCGGCCCAAATGAAACTCTTGCGAGCCTCATGGACGTACTAGTGAACCAACTGAAGACCAATCTGGACTTGCTCGGAACTATGATTGATATCACAGAATCATATTTCCTTCTGGATCCTGCTCGCATGTTACAGGTAAACCCAATTTGACGTTGCAGTGCAGCTGATTTTAAAACATTCATCAGATTGATGCTACGGCTTTGTTTGATGTTTTCCTTACTTTGTTCAAGGGTCCTGCACTTATTCCGAACAAGAAAGACTCTCTTGGTGCACTGAACCTCTTGATACAGCTCAATCCTGCATCATTATGGGCTGAAGCATTGCACAAGTCAGGTCTGTTCCCTTCATTGTTGGATGCCTTCATCATCGACAAGGTATATCAACAAACTCGGGGTGTCGCTTTCTTCTGACTCAACGCATACTGCAGGAAGACGACTCGCAAATTCTCTGTGAAATTGAATACGTCTTCTCGCGCATCGCTTTGTCAAGTCCCGAGGCATTCCTTCAATTGATTAACACTGCAACGCCGTTTATCAAAGCTGGACGAGAAGAAGGGACTCATAAGGACGTGCCCTTGAGCCAGTCAAAAATCTTTGAATTGTTTTTGGATCGTTGGTGGGGTACTGTAAGTGTCCTCAGCTTTCCTTCGACCTTCTGATGCTTAGCCGTTGCTTGGCGCAGTTCGATTACATGTCGGAGCCTAGACATAGAAAACTCGTGGCAATGGCAACTGCTTCTCTTGTCGGCACAGGAGAACCCGAAATTCTTACCAGGTTGCATTCCGAGTTCTTCAACCTCTGGATGGATGTATTTGGCGAAATCAAAGAGGCGCAGAATCCTGTCACAACAAATGAAGAGGGCGTGCAAGTATCATCTTACCTCGCTCTCTATTGGGAGAAGGATAACGCTCCTGCGTCTTATTATCGCGAGACCGAGGGCACACCCGAGTACGAACGACGAAAAGCAGTATGTGTAAGCCCCAATAGTATTTGTTTGGAAGCTCAACCGTTACTTTAGGTTTTCGACTCGGATCCCGTCCGTACAACACAGTTGAGCGCATTCGTCGGCGCCAAGCTGCGTGAAGCTGAAGCTAAAACCCCGAATTTCCAACGATACCTGGCGGATGCTGATCCTACTGTTCTTCAGCAGATTCAAGCAGAGCTTGCTTAATTGGATACTTTCATATCTTCTCTTCCTCTTGTTCAGTTAATCATCCGACTCGTTTTCTATCTCACATCGATCTATGTTACAAAGCCTACACCTTATAACACAAGTTCTACACATATTTAATTCTCGTCAGATAAACCTGACTCACTGTAACTTTCTATTGATTCCGAAACATCGGTGACATCGAAATCGATGTCGCTGCTAAATGCATAATCACTTCCACTGACTTCGCTTCCTGCTGTCCCCGCTGATGAGTCCACTATGTATCTTTCAGCACTCTGCACTATATGTGCACATCTGAGGCATTCCCAGCCTGCAGTATCATGAGTATCATCTGCGCTGCGCATCATACGTTCAGCTATACAATGATAACAATATGTATGCTGGCAGTCGGTGATATATGGGGTATTTATTGGATGAGTGGGTATCGAGTCGGGGTTCTCCTCTGCTTCGGAAGTGAAAAATTGTGTGACATTGGGAAACGTCACCGACGCCTCTGCCACATTGATGCTGAATGACGCGTTTTCAGTGCAGATCGCACATTCGTTCTGTGGAAGGGACCAATACTTTCCACGAGCCTTGGATGTTGCAGCCACCTTTGAAGATGATGCAACCATCGATGATACTTGAGTCTTTAGTCTATCAATGCGGCGTTGGATTGTACGGGCATTTATGAGTGGAAGGAAGAACAGTAAAAATTCCTTCAAAGAAATGTTGAGCGTCTACGTACGATGGGACTTGAGAAAGACGTACTGTGAAAGCATGCCAAACCATCTGTCGGTTCATAAATTCATAGCTGACATCACGTTGGACGAGTCTCCGAGCTGGTACGAGCCGCAAGTTGAACACTCGATCAGCTATTGTACGATATCTAAATGCAATGGAAATGAAGGTGTTCAAAAGAACTGTCATAGAGCAGACGAAAAGGATACGTACCGACCATTCCAAAGAAAGATGACAAAGTTGGTCAACCCGAGCAGGGCATACGACGATTCTAAGGTTACCAGGACATCCCAAAGCCTGCGTCGCCGGTCAGAAGAAGGAGCATCTGGCCAAGCTTTGGATAGACCATGGGCGCGTACACGATTGTGAAGGTAAGGCACGACAATTGTCAGGGCTCCATGCATGAGCAGTGTTTGGCGAGGAAGGTTGGAAGCTTGAACCCTATGAGTATAGAGCCAGCCCATTTAACCTCGAAAGGACGCACGAGCAAGTTTGCGGCCGTGAGATGCTGGTGTGATATATCGGAGGCCTTGTAGTTTGGCACCGTAGCTGGCACCCGAATTCCATACCGATAACCGGTATAATACGAGTTGTATCAATAGCTGAATTTCAGCATCAAAGCGACGCTGCAATGAGGTCTTTAAAGAAAGACTCATGAGCAGACGAAACGGCTTTAATCACTATACACACATTGATTAGCGAGAATGTTTTCCTCAATGGCTCCGTCAAGAGATTGACCAGTTCCAAGTCCAAAAGTTCGGAATCGAGTTGTCCAATTCGTATTATACGAGACCTGTCAAGCGAGCGAAGAGCATCTTGTATCGCTGAGAGTTTGTACTGAGAATTATTCCAAGCATCTTCCCAAGACATCAGAGGAACGCCTTGAACGACGACAAAAAAAACGCGCATTTTCAGTGTCACGTCCACCGGTATCTCTGGGCCGGTGCATCACGTGGTTTTGAATTTACTCGAGTCAAGATTTCCGAAAACCCTACAATCTCATCTGATCTGCACACTTTGGACGATGGCCTCAGAGGCTTTACAACAGCTGATACTCGATACACTCAATGACCATGGCACTATAAAAGACACTAGATCACTAATCCTTCCCAATCAATTGGAGCTGGCCACCTCTCATGACGCCCAGATCACCATCTTAGGTGCCCTAAACTCTCTTCTCAGTCGAGACGTTCGTCTTTGTGCCATAATGCCCAGTTTCTCAAAAGTGAAATTTGAAATATAGATGATTAGGTACGAAAGCCATGAAGTCATCTCGCATGTCCTTTCTCCAGAGGGCGCGCAGATCGCCAAGGAAGGATCCCATGAAGCCCGGGTCTGGGCAGCACTTCCACCAAAGGGTCAAGGTTCGCCGATGACCCCCGCTCAACTGAAGACAAAAGTAGGAGAGGCTACTGCTAAGGTTGGACAAGGAAACGCGTTCAAGCAGAAGTGGATTGCGAAGGAGGGTGATGGTTTGGTAAAAGCGGTGTGTTTCTACACTCAGTGGTTTTCTCGTCTTGACTTACATATCAATCATCAGGTGGACTCTATCAAGGATGTAACCCAACTAGACTTGCAAGAGATAGATACAACTGGTGATCTGAAATCAGGCGAAAAAGTCCTTGCTGATCTACGGAAGCGAAAGCTCATCGTGCAGCGGTAAGTAGAGTCTTGTTTATCGCGAGACTTACCAGCTTAGATCATAGCTTCTAGGAAAGGACAGTGGTTCACTGTGCATAAGGGCGTAAATTTCAGCACATCGATTGCGAAACCCGAAACTGATCTTACCGCAGACATGCTTGCTTCGTAAGTTTTCGCACAGTTCTCCAATGCTTGCTTCATCTCAAGGCACTGACAAGTGGCACTTGGAAAACATCCACTTTCAAGAAGTACAATTTTGAAGCTGAAGGAATACCTCCTGCAGGTGGCGCTTTACACCCGTTGCTCAAAGTGCGAGAAGAGATCAGGAATATCTTTCTAGAAATGGGGTCCGCATACTATCTACGTATCTGCTTCCAGACCTCATGAAATCTACAGATTCGCGGAAATGCCAACCTCGTCTTTCGTTGAGTCCGCGTTCTGGTGTTTCGATGCCCTGTTCGTACCTCAGCAGCATCCCGCAAGAGATCTCCAGGACACCTTCTATATCTCTGGTGATTCTTTCTGAACATACCCTAAGCCTTCGATTATAGCTTACAAGTTTTACAGATCCTGTGAAATCTCTTCCTCCGGAGCCCTCATACTACAAGCGGGTCTCCACTGTACACGAATACGGTGGTTATGGCTCTACTGGTTATCGTGCGCCTTGGTCACACGATGAGTCCAGTAAACTCCTCTTACGAACCCACACCACCGCATCATCCACACATATGTTGTACAAGCTCGCTGCCAGGTGTCGTGGAGAGGAGGTTGAAGGAGACGAGAAAGAATTCACGCATGGTGCTAAGGCTACAACTGCACATGGCGAGTCAACCGCAGATGACGGTTTCCAACCTGCGAAATTGTTCAGTATCGATCGAGTCTTCAGAAACGAAACGATGGACGCTACTCACCTAGCTGAATTCCATCAAGTGGAAGGTGTCGTGGCGGATAGAGGATTGACCCTCGCTGATCTCATCGGTATGTACCTTTACTATAGGATCGCTTCAATGACAACTCATTCGGATTTCATAGGTTTCATGAGGGTGTTCTTCAAAAAGATGGGAATCGAGAAAGTTCGTTTCAAGCCTGCATACAATCCCTATACAGAGGTCAGAGTCCTAGCTTGCTCATCGACTGTGTCGCAATAATAACGCTCTGCCGTTGTCCACAGCCATCGCTTGAAATCTTTGCCTTTCATCCTATGCTTAACAAATGGGTCGAAGTTGGGAATAGTGGAATGTTCCGACCTGAGATGTTAGAACCAATGGGCTTTCCGAAGGATGTGCGTGTACATGGATGGGGTTTGAGCTTAGAGCGACCAACGATGATACGGTCAGTCTGTTTTTATCTCAGCCCTGATATATCATTCATCACATTCCTCAGCTACGGTATAAATAACATTCGGACGCTACTTGGCCACAAAGTTTCGATCGAGGGTATCGAGAACTCTGCCGCGGTCATGTTCTAGGAGTTGTAGAATATTTTACCGAAAATGCATCACGTTCCCAAACTGAATGACTTACATGAGTTTCAGAGTGTCTTCAAATTTCCAGCTCTTCAACGACCAGATCCTTGCCATTCATAGGCTCTCAAGTCTGCAAATCTGTCCTCGCCTGTCTTCAGCAGACTGTCGTATCCTATCAATATAAGTATGACCAGTGTTGACCACGTTGTCAATGACATATATGTAATGGCCACTTGAACAGATGAATAATTATATTGCGAGGCTGGAACACTAAAAAGCTGTCGAACATTGAACACCCCCTTCGTCTTTGACTGTATCGTACGGATTTCGCGATTTCCATGGCATACGAATGATACTGACTAACTTTCCAGAGCATGGATGTACTAGGAAACATTAAGAATACTATTGAGATGACTACTGCGATTTACGGGAAATATTCTGATTATCAGGATGCAGACGAGACAATCAAGTCCATTTGCAGGCGTTTAGACGGTGTTCAAGTTCGCTTGGAACTCTACGAAGAATACCTCTCTAGAGCTGGATCCAATCTTCGCTCGCGCCATAAGCAAATCTTGGTTAAATCGTTGGAGAAGGTCACAGATATTCTTCATGACCTATTACAACGATTGCCGGATCCACTCACTGTGACAAAGAAGATCGCATGGATCGCATGGGGGAAGCGGCGGGTAGAGGGATTACTTGCAGACCTGGATACTTGGGACAACGATTCGCAACGGACTATTTTCACATGCGATATGCTGAGCGGCATTCGGGGACGTGATCTACTCTATGAGCGTCTGTTCAATACAGGTGATCGTTCATTGGCAGCAACTTGGTCGTTGAGCAGACGAATACACTCTTCCGATGAAGCTCAAGTTAATCTTGATCTTGCTATCCCGCTTTCCACAATCAAATTCTATCGGGGATATAACGACAGATATCTGGCGAAGCTCAGCTCCGAAGAGCTTGTTTATATGGAGGAGTTGCCAGACAGGCCCTATGCTAACAATGATGAAGAGAAACAAACTATCGAAAGGCAGAAAAGGATAGCCGAAGTTTTCCATTCATCTGATCTTCCCTCGATGCATCTTCTCTCATGTCTGGGCCTTTCGGAATACACTCTTGTGTATGAAATCCCTAGAGCAGAGGTGGAAATCGGTGATCATGACTGGGACAGCTGGGTGCCCACATTAGCTAGTGCTCTTGAAGGTGGGGTTCGTATGTCTCTGGAGGATCGTTTCAGAATTGCGACGGAGATTACCATGGCAGTAATGGAAATTCATGCTGCTGGTTGGGTGCATAAGAATATCCGGAGTGACAATATCCTGCTTTTCTATGGTGGAACCCCGGGCCAAAGAGGAGTCATGGAGACTGCACAGATTGGGACTGCTTACCTTGTTGGGTTCGGGGGCGCTCGTCCTCAGATTTACGTATCTACCCGCCTCGCAGAGATTGACTCTGTGAAACAGAGATACCACCACCCAGAGAGGAAAGGCACATGGATTCAAAAGTTCGACATTCGGCACGACATGTATAGTCTGGGTGTGGTCCTCGTTGAGCTTGGCCTTGGAAGGCAGTTATATGAGCTGTCCAAAAAACTCCCCGATACAGACAGTAGGGCTGAAGAAGATCACAGATACCTCATCGACTCTGCCAATGGACTTGGAACTATTGTGGGCACCAAATATGCCAACGCCGTGCTAACCTGCCTCACTACAAGCACCCAGAAGGGTAAAACAACGGATATCCTCCGTGAAGAATTCTACGATGGGGTATTAGTCCCTTTGAAACAGATATTCGAGGGATTGAAGATTATTTAAAGCGGCGTAGGCAGATCCTCCTTGTATTTTAGCGAATACCTTCACCATTGTTCAAACGATTAAGCTTAGAGTTGAGTTTGGGCTCGTGCCTACCAGTAGACTTGAGCAAATATTGGATAATTTGAGCCTGTCGCTGCAAGAGGCGGCGATGATGCAAAAAGTATACTATTTCGTTTAGGCGCCAACAGGCGCTTGAAATTTAAATTTCAACGTTCACTCTGCACCCTCATCTCTGTATTTACGCGGATTTTATCTTCGTGCCCGCACACCCTCATTGCTATCTCCATTCATTCTCTGGTCAGTCAGGCGCTGTTTGCTTCAGAGCGCGCATGTGTATCCCACCCGCACACCTGGCTAACAAAACTAGTAGCGCAGAGTCAAACCCACCTCCGAGTCTATCTTCACCATCATCTTCTACTTCTACATTCACTTTTCTAGGGAAGATAAGACTATCTGATTACGGTGAGTACTTTCATGATCTCTGTGCGAGGTCACCTTCATAGGACTCGCCCATGCTCACCCTTCTTCTCTACCTTTCATCTCCTTGGCAGACTGGAATTTGCAACAGAAAACTTTCCAGACAGAGCATGGATGTACTAGGAATCACGAAAGATGCTATCGGGCTGATTACTCTGCTCTACGAGAAGTACTCTGAATATCAGGACGCAGACGAGACAATCAAGTCCATTTGCACCCGTTTAGATGGCGTTCGAGTTCGTCTGGAACTCTATGAAGAATACCTATTCAGAGCTGAATCCAATCTTCGCTCTCGTCACAAGCAGGTCTTGGTCAAATCGTTAGAGAGGGTCACAGATATTCTACATGATCTATCCGAGCGATTGCCAGATCCAATTACTGTTGCAAAGAAATTTGCATGGGTTGCTTGGGGAAAGCGACGAGTGGAGGGACTACTTTCCGACCTGGACGTTTGGGACAACGATTCGCAACGGACTATCTTCACATACGATATGTTGAATCGCATTCGGGGACACGATCTTCACTATGAACGTCTCTTCAATACAGGTGATCGTTCGTTGGCGGCAACTTGGTCGTTGAGCAGACGAATACACTCTTCCAATGAAGTTCGACTCGTTCCTAACATAGCTATCCCACCTGAAACCACAATCACAATTGCCGAGAGTGACTATCGCTACAGATATATGGCAAGGCTTGGCTCTGAACTGGTTTACATAGAAACACTGCCCCACCGGCGTCACGATAATGGGGGTGAACGGAGACAAGTTATCGAAAGGCAGAACAGGATCGCTGAAGTGTTCCATTCATCAGATCTCCCTTCGATGCATCTTCTCTCTTGTCTGGGCACTGTGCGACATCACCTTGTGTATGAAATTCCCAAACCAGACGTGGAAATGGGCGGACTCCACTGGAATGGGTCAGTGCCTACATTGGCAGGTGTTCTTGGTAATGAGATTCGTATGTCCCTGGAGGACCGTTTCCGAATCGCGTCGGAGATAACTGTGGCGGTGATGACAATCCATGCTGCAGGTTGGGTGCATAAGGATATCCGAAGTGACAACGTCCTGTTTTTTTACGAGGAAAACAGACAGGGATACATAACAAGGACCACGCAAATCGGAAGTGCTTACCTTGTCGGGTTTGGGGGTGCTCGTCCCCAAACTAGCACATCTGCTCGCTACACAGAGAATGACTTGGTCAAACGTAGGTACCAACACCCGGAGAGGAAGGGCACATCGGTTGAGAAATTTGACATCCGGCATGATATGTATAGCCTTGGGGTAGTCCTCATCGAGCTCGGTCTTCAAAGGCTTCTATCCGAGTTGAATGACCAGGATGGAGAAGATATTGGAGCTCGAAAAGACCAGAAGGGAATTGAAGAAGATCACACGTACCTCGTCAACAAGTCCGCTCATGAGCTTCGCGATATAATGGGCTCCAAATATGTCAATGCTGTCTTGACCTGCCTCACCAAAAGCACACAGAAAGAGAAAACAACAGATGTTCTCCGTGAAGAATTCTACGATGATGTCCTGGTCCCTTTGAAGGAGATATTCGAAGGATTGAAGATGAGGTGTAGTAGTAAGTAGATTCTCAGAATAGCAATCAGAATAGCCGGATTCTGAGTCGTTCGTTCCCATTCCTCTGTACCTAAATATGTAGTAGTTCGTAGTTGCTTGCAGTATCGAATTCGATGCGAGTGACTCGGATATCGATAAACCCTCGCGACGTTCTTTGCGCAATCCTTGGACTTCAAGTCTGACAAAATTTTGTATTCAATAATAGCAAGCAGTGTCAGGCTATGTATGTTGTGAGATCAGCCTTAATTCCGGATACAGATAGCTGTAAAATTCATACTTCCACTGCACCGTACGTAGTATCCCCCTCTGCGATGATATATATGGATACCAGAGACTGACCAATTGTTCACTGTACTACAGATATGGACGTACTAGGAAACACAAAGGATGCTATCGAGCTACTTACACTGCTCTATAGGAAATATTCTGATTATCAAGATGCGGACGAGACAATCAAGTCCATATGTACTCGTTTAGACGGTGTACAAGTTCGCTTGGAACTCTTTGAAGAATACCTCCAGAGAGCTGAATCCAATCTTCGTTCTCGTCACAAGCAGATTTTGGTCAAATCATTGGAGAAAGTCACCGATATTCTGCACGACCTATCCGAGCGATTGCCAGATCCAATCACTGTTTCGAGAAAGATTGCATGGGTTGCGTGGGGGAAGCGACGTGTGGAGGGACTACTTGCCGATCTAGACACTTGGGACAATGATTCGCAACGGACGATTTTCACATATGATATGTTGAATCGCATTCGGGGACATGATATCCTCTATGAACGTCTTTTCATCACAGGTGATCGTTCGCTGGCGGCAACTTGGTCGTTAAGCAGACGAATACACTCTTCCGACTCCGAAACTCGAATTCCTGACCTAGCCATCCCGCTTTCCACAATCAGATTCGATCCTCATGGATTTAGCAACAGATATCTGGCGAAACTTAACTCTGAGCTGGTGTATATGGAGGCACTGACCCATCAGCGTCATGTCAACGACGATGAAAAGAAACAAGCCATCGAAAGGACCAAGAAGATAGCGGAAGTTTTCCACTCATCAGATCTTCCTTCCATGCATCTGCTTTCCTGTCTAGGCATTGCAGAACGCTGTTCAACTCGTCCTCCACGCCAGAGCATCGCGGAACACCATCTCGTATACCAGATTCCTCGGCCTGATGTAGAAATAGGTGATCGCGACTGGTATAGCTCGGTGCCCACATTGACGACGGCTTTCAATGATGAGGTCTGTATGTCTCTGGAGGATCATTTTAGGATTGCGACAGAAATCACTATGGCGGTGATGGAAATTCATGCCGCTGGTTGGGTGCACAAGAATATCCGAAGTGATAATGTCCTGCTTTTCTATGACAAGAACAAAAAGGCAGCCATAGGAGGGACGGCGCAAATTGGCACCGCTTACCTCGTTGGGTTTGGAGGGGCTCGTCCCCAAACCTACGGATCCGCCCGCTTGGCAGAAGTTGACTGGGTGAAGCGGAGATACCACCACCCAGAGCGGAAACGCACAACGGTTGAAAGATTTGACATCCGGCACGACATGTATAGCCTGGGGGTAGTCCTCATCGAGCTTGGCCATCGAAGGCAGTTATTCGAAATTTCAATCTCAAACGAAGATGAGATGGAAGTCGAAGAAGATCACAGAAAACTCGTCAAATTTGCCCATGACCTTGGCAAAATAATGGGTACCAAATATGCCAGCGCTGCTTTGACTTGCCTCACCAAAAGTACCGAGAAGAAGAAGACAACGGACATGCTGCGTGAAGAGTTCTACGACGACGTACTGCTTCCTTTGAAGCAAACATTCGAGGGATTGAAGTTCAAGAGGGCATAAACAAGGCGTCGTATTTGTTGATGGGTTTGGTTCGCGAGGAGTCAGACGCGTCCGAACGCGTACACAATCCTTGGACGTGAATGATGATTCCCCAAGCTTTAGAAGCTATATTGACCTAGTACTCCATGCCCGGGCGCACGCGAAACTTGACTTTTGTGGGTTAGTGTGAGTTTCTAGTAAGGTCAGTGAGCAGCTTTATTAGTAGTAGGTCAGAGGCAAGCCGTTGAGGAAATACCTGTCTGTTCATCTTGAACGTGTAGACAAATAATTACCTTACAAAGGGCTTTTGGAATGATCCCTCAGTGGGCTTTAAGTGTAGCGTCTTGCATAATAACTTCAGCGCCATCAATGATCAGGCTGTGGCACCGTGCATGAATGATGTCGTGAGATCAAAAATTGCTGTTAGGCTCACGTTCGTATTCCACTCTGGCATCATGATACGGATTTCGGGAGACTGACCAATCGCTCACTGTACCCCAGATATGGACGTACTAGGAAACACAAAGGATGCGATCGAGCTACTTACACTGCTCTATAGGAAATATTCTGATTATCAAGATGCGGACGAGACAATCAAGTCCATATGTACTCGTTTAGACGGTGTACAAGTTCGCTTGGAACTCTTTGAAGAATACCTCCAGAGAGCTGAATCCAATCTTCGTTTTCGTCACAAGCAGATCTTGGTCAAATCCTTGGAGAAGGTTACAGATATTCTGCACGACCTATCCGAGCGATTACCAGATCCAATCACTGTTCCGAGGAAGATCGCATGGGTTGCATGGGGGAAGCGGCGTGTGGAGGGATTACTTGGCGATCTGGATACGTGGGACAACGATTCGCAACGGACAATCTTCACATATGATATGTTGAATCGCATTCGGGGACATGATCTACTCTACGAACGTCTTTTCAAAACAGGCGATCGCTCACTAGCGGCCACGCTGTCGTTGAGCAGACGGATACACTCTTCCAACTCTGATGCTCAAGGCCCTAACCTAGCTATCCCGCTCTCCACGATTGACTTCGATCCGCTAGAATTCTGCCACAGATACCTGGCGAAGCTTGACTCTGAGCTGGTGTATATGGAGGCACTGACCCATCAGCGTTATGCCAACGACGAGGAAGAGAAACAAGCTATCGAGAGGACGAAGAGGATAGCAGAAGTTTTTCATTCATCAGATCTTCCTGCCATGCATCTGCTGTCTTGTCTGGGCATTGCCAATTACCATTCAGATCGCTCTCTACGTCAGAGAGTCGCGGACTATCATCTTGTGTACGAAATTCCAGGACCTGATGTAGCAATAGGCAATCTGAACTGGGAGAACTCGGTACCCACATTAAAGACGGCTCTCGATGATGAGATTCCTATGTCGTTGGAGGACCGTTTTAGGATTGCGACGGAGATCACTATGGCGGTGATGGAGATTCATGCTGCTGGTTGGGTGCATAAGAACATTCGAAGTGATAATGTGTTGATGTTCTATGACAAGACCCAAAAGGCAGCCATAGGAAGGACTGCGCATATCGGGACCGCTTACCTTGTCGGGTTCGGAGGGGCTCGTCCTCAGACCTACGGATCTGCCAACCATGCAGAAATTGACTTGGTGAGACGGAGATACCACCATCCAGAGCGGAAAGGGACATTGATCGAAAGATTTGACATCCGGCACGACATGTATAGTCTTGGGGTAGTCCTCATTGAGCTTGGTCATCGAAGGCAGCTATACGAAATCTCAAGCGACGATGAGAGGGGAGTTGAAGAAGATCACACAAACCTCGTCGAATTTGCCCATGGTCTTGCGGATATAATGGGTACCAAGTATGCCAATGCTGCTTTGACCTGCCTCACCAAGAGTACGGAGAAGGAAAAGACCACGGATGTATTGCGTGAAGAGTTCTACGACGATGTATTGCTCCCTTTGAAACATATGTTCGAGGGATTGAAGTTTAAGAGGGTATAAAACTGAAGGCATCATCGTATTGGTCGATGTGTCTGGTTTGCGTGGACGCGTACAGAATCCTTGGACGTGCATATGATGCCAATACCACGAGGTCCAAAACTTATGTTGACCTACGGCCGTACTTGTAGCTACTTGTAGAGCTGAGCCATACCCCGCGCGCGAAAGATCTTCCCGGTTTCAATTTGAGTTTCTGGAGAGGCTGAGTAAATTGAGGTGGGAGACGAGGCATTGAGGAAATACTCGACGTGAGCATGGTGGTCGTGGTTTGACCTTGAGCGACATGACCGTGGCGGCCACGCAGTTTGCGGCCCGGCAAGTCTTGAACCTCACCTCAACGTTAACCGTAACGTCAACCTCAAGATGAGATTCGCCTCGGTATTCTGGTCAAATGGTATGTCTGAATTCAACGTGTAACTCGTGTTTTGAAGCCCTGTGCTGTGTTATCAGAGTGTGTTGTAGCAGGAGTAAATAGAATGGAACGTGCAAACAGGCAACATTCCATGCCCGGATGGTGTTCATTGCTTTCTTCATCTATGCTCCGAGAACAGCATCTGATCATCGATCTCTTCATACACGCAGATACTGGCCACCAAATGTCCTTCTGCCCCGTTCCATCGATCTACAAGTGTTCAACACGTTTCATTACCGCCTTCCTCTCGGATTACTATTTTATCAGCACATATGCTCCACTCTCTTGTTCTATCTGTTCGAACATCTGGGTGCTGGTGCTCCATATACCCTTCGACAAATAGTATATCCCGACTTGTTCTGTATTGTGCGTCTTCGAGTGCTCTCGATGCGCTATCGTACTCAATTGACTTTCAACAGTATCCGGTTCAAGTATCTGACAAGATGGCTATGAAAAACCGAGTCGCCACCTTTCTTTCCAAAACGAGGTCGTCCAAGGGCAGCGTAAAGCAACCCTCGATAGATGAGCTTCGGACGGAGAAGGAAGATCTCGAAGCCAAGCTTGATAAGCTCCATGAAGAATGTGGCCTGTACCAGAAGAATGCCGAAGATGCTCGCACTGCTCGTCGGGAGGCCGAAGAAGCTGCTCAGAAAGCGAAAGAGGCGTTAGCGAAGGCGGAAGAAGAGAAGCAGGCTGCGGTTGAGGAGAAGATCCACGCTATCGAGAAGATGGAGGAAGCACAACGTATCGCCGCTGAGCATGAAGAGGAGACCAAGAAACAGACCGAGGCGGCGGAACTCTCTGCCGCTGCTGCACGAGAGGCCGCCGAACGAGAGAAGCGAGCATCAGAGGCCCAAGTCGCTGCAGAGCGACTCGCAGAGGAGCAGCAAGCCAAGCTCGAGAAGGCCGAACATTTCAGGATTTCGACAGAACAAGAGATGGGAGCCAAGCTTACAGAAGCTTTGCACGCGAGGGACGCTGCTGAGGCTGAACGTGACGCTGCCTTTGAGGATGCCCAGCGTGCTCGTGCTGCTTGTGAAGCAGCGGACGTATCAGTTTGGGAGGCACGCCAGGCTCAAGATGTTGCAAACGAAAGATGCCGCGAGATGGAATTGGTTGCAGACACCAAGACCCGCGAGGCCTACACAGCCACCCTGCAGAAGGAAGACGCTCTGGCTTTGCTCGCAGATATGGAACAAGACAAGGTCGACGCCGAAAACAGCGCTTCCCTGGAGCGAACTGCTCGAGAGAAGGCAGAGCTTGCCATGCGCTTTGCAGAATCCCTTTCCACTGAGCTTGCCGAACAAGTTCGAAACCTAGGTGAGGAGAAGGATGGACTTGTAGCCTCTATGCGTGAGATGGAGCTTTCGCTCTCTCGCGCTCAAGACGAGCTCGTCCAAGCCCAGATCCGTCTTTCGGAATCCATCGATGCCAAGGAGAATGCTGAACTCGGTCTGCGGGAGTCCGAACGTCGTGTCGAGGAGCTTACCGTGTTGGTACAGGAATGGAGGGAACGGGCTGAGGATGCCCGGTCGATGAAGGAAGAGTTCGAGCGTGCACTCGAAAAGAGCAGGGATGCTCAGTACGATGCACAGAGGCAGGCTGAAGAACACAGGAAGGCTAAGGAGAAGGCTGAAGCTGAGAAGCGAGGTGCGGAGCGTTATTCCCAGAAGCAAGAGGCTCAGGCGAAGAAGGATCGCGAGGCTGTTCTCGCGGCGGTTGCGGACAAGGAGGAAGCAGAGAGGAACGCTAGGAATGCTTTGGACGCTTTCGATGAGGCTCAACGTAAATGGAAGCAAGGCGTTCAACCAACTGCTTCGCCGTCGGAATCTCAGATAGATGCTCTCAAGAAATCTCGTGGATTCCGTGAGGGTGCTTTCCACGTTGGAGTCGCCGGTCTTACAGGTACAGGGAAGTCCTCTTTGATCAATGCTCTCATGGGCGTCGTAACTGGTACCCCAGAGGCCGTGCCTACTGGGAACCAGTACACCCAGACAGTTGGGAGATACATCGACGCCAGACGGAACTATCCTCATATCTGGTACGACGTTCCCGGTGCGGGTACGCTCACTGCTCCTAGCTGGAACTATTTCCACGACCAAGGTCTCTTCGTATTCGACGCCATCATGGTCGTCTGGGACAACCGCTTCACCGACGTTGATATTGCAGTGCTGGAGAACTGCGTCCGACTCAAAATCCCGGCCTTCATCATCCGCACGAAATCCGACGTCCACATTTCCAACATCGAAGAACGAATGAGGGATGTCGTCGAGGCTGACCCCACGCTCACGAACAAGGACCGCAAGTCTCGATACACCGTTATACCTTTCTCTGCCCGAGCAGAGTACATCTCAGAAACCCGCTCGGGTGTCGAACGTAGTTTGCACAATGCGAACTTGCCTCCTATGAAGGTTTATCTCGTATCGAACAAGACGATTACGAAGATCGTGCAGGGTGACAAGAATATGAGGAACGTCAGGGTTATTGACGAGTTCGACCTCTTGAACGATATTTGGGCGTTGAGGCGGGCCACCAGTCGAGCAGCAACATCCATCCCCCGTATGCATAACATGCGAGCGAACACGACGCCGCTCATTTGAATGATCAGGTATTTAAATCAAAACGGGCTCAGGTCGCCTAGTTCATCGGTTCTTCATCGGTCTTCCATCGTCTTCTGTTTTTATTGTGTTACTACATTACATGCATCCTCTCAATCTTCACCTATGCCCCATCTTATACGTTACATTGTACTGAGTCACCTATTATACATCAATATGCTCCATATGCTTCCATATACTATGCGCTACAGAATTTTGTTCTATGTACTCTATCATCTAACACTGCGGAGGGGCTCAGATATCCCCTGGGTAAAACTTGACGTGAAAATCAGGGTAAAATAAAAGTAATCGCACCTATTTCCTACTTCGGAAATGTAATAATATTGCTGGAGAGGAAACTATTGAATAGAATGGATAAAATAAGCTGAAATAATCAGAAATTTCAAAAACTTTGGTGCTTGAGAAAAGTCTACCACTTTCGCGAAATTCTTTTCTGCAATCAATTAATTTTTACGCCCGAGAAAAGAAATGGGCGATGAGCGGGCGCTCAGATCCCTAGTGGCGCTCATCGCCCATTTCCTTTCTCGGGCGTAAAAACAAACTAACCTCGGACAGGATTTTAGTCAATTTGGTACTTTATTCTCATGGGTCAAAGCATTTGAAAACCTCATCCCATTCAGTTCTTTTCATCCACCCTATTCTTGATTTTTCCTTTTCGCAGTAAAATTAGATTTTCAGAGGGGAAAAGAGGTGCAATTCCATTTATTTTGCTTATATTTTTGCATTGAATTTTACCCAGGAGATATATCAGCCCCTCCGTAGTGTAATCCAATTTGAATCATTTTTCGTTCTTGAAGACGCCCAGGAAGCGCCGACGGTCTTCTCATTTCTCTTCTTCCCATGATCATGATGGCAAAATTCAGAAGCAAGATTTCGCAGTCTTTGGGTCTTAACCTGGTCTCTTCTTGCCATCGTGGATTATTCGGAAGAATCTTGCTTTGAGCACGGGGTCACTACAGCCAGCTAAAACTTACGAAATCGATCAGCGACAACATTCTGGACGTATTTATAGGCTGTCACTCAGACTGCCAGATGATCTCGCGTTCACTGATTCTCTTGCCGTTTTGGAGTTGCTGTTGGATCTCAGTGTGCAGGTATGTCCATCGCCTTCCAAGATGCTCTCATCATCAGTTCCGACTGAGTGAAATGATTGTTAGACCGTGCAAGCTTTAAAGTCCATTGGACTTGTCAATTCTCAGTAAATTTCAACAATTGACCTCCAAAAGATGTTGCCTTCCGTCCAGAAACCTATGACGGTCCTGCAGATCTTTGCATTCGTAGCAATTTTCGCAGCGGTTCAAATAGTGAAGGCACAAGACTCCAATTTCCCGTCCTGCGCTAGCACATGCATCACGACTGCCCTTTCAGCCATTGGCTGTAACGCGTGAGTTTTCCTCATTCGATGTTACACCAGTTCCTTCGTTCTGAGTATCAAGCTCCATAGGAACGATACGACTTGCTGGTGCAACGATCCGAGTTCTATCTCCGCCGTGTTGGAATGCTCAGCATCGGCCTGTACGGTAGAAGAGCAGTCGACACTGGCGGATGATCTTACCGAAATTTGTAGTCGTAAGTATTTCACCTATCAATCCGCCAAAGCGAACCTTGTTCAACAATGTACAGTTGTCACGTCCTCAATTGCTCCAACTACATCTTCGGCTTCGATTCCTGCCTCATCCTCTCTTTCGACTACATCTGAGGGAGATTCTAGCGACAGTGGTGTCATAACTCTTACTACGACTCTTCCCGGTGGCTCCTCTGTGACTGTAACGGCGACATTGACACTGTCCAATACACCTTCACCTCCAATTTCCTTCACTTCTTCGATTCCCATCATAGGTCCATCTACTCTCTCTCGACCCGTGCCTTCGACAAGTTCGGGTGCAAATACTACTACCAGCAGTAGCGTCTCTGTTACTTCAGTGACCTCTACAGTCAGTAGCGTCGTCACTTCTCTAAGTAGCTCCAGTGCTTCCAGGCCGGTCACTACCTTGACGAGTACGGAGGGGAATGGAAACGGTGTGTCAACTGCTCCCGCAGGTACCACTAGCGGTGCATCATCAAGCAGTGCTGCCCGTACCTCACTCGAGGCAGGTAGCATGTTGGGCTTGCTCTTAGCATTCGTTGGAACTGTGGCGGTGTTCACCAACATGTAATGAAACATTAGTTGGTCACAGAGTGTTGCACCCGGTATTGCTTCGGGAACTTTTAACATTTGATGGACGCGTTTGCACGTAGCGAATCTACAACTCTATGGCTCAGGTAAACCGACCAATGCAGACTTATTCATGTGCTTCACGAGTTCAGGCCTGAGGTTCACTTCAAACGTATAGGTGCGCTGCCACCGTGCGCATCTCACGAATCATGACATCTTTTTGATCACAAACAAGCCCAATACATATCGAGCTTTAATAATCATGAATTCATCAATCAAGCGACGCGCAGAAATTGTCGGATATAACGACAGGTCTCCTTTCGACCGAAGAAAGTAGGTGTGCATGATCCTCAATCTGACGAATGATGCATTTGAATTGTGTTATTGTGTTTGGGGCCATCCAGCAACGGGGTCCTTTATGCATCACCTCACCACCGACAAGGATGACTTCAAGATAAGAGACATAGCAATCAATACTCACAGAAACTCGCAGTAGTGCTTAGGTTGAAAACAACAGAGCAGCATGTTCTCCCTGATCTCCTACAAAGACCAACGTCATCCAGGAGTTAGAAAGGCCAGGAGCTGTTGGAACTCGATTGTATTTCAAACTGATGCGTCGTGGTCAGAGCATGGAGGTAGCCTGTAAGTCATCTTATCCTACATATATTGGGACGAATGAACTAGGCTGTTCTCAAACAACGTTCTCTTCGCGGCGCAGTTCCACACTGTCCATTTCAACCAACGCATTCACATTCAAGAAAGAGTCTTATTCTCTAACTCCTTGAACTGTGCTCCAGCTTCAAACGACCAACTTAACTCCGTATACCACTGTACGTTTCCCACCTCCCGTGCCTCAAAAGCTCTCAACGCTGACATTGACAACTAGTGAAGAACCATGATGAACTCCAGCGGATACAGTCTTACCCCTGGCATTGCTCGTAGAATGACCGACCTCCTTGACCGTACCCCTCTGCGTCGTACTTTCTCCAGAGATTCCTTGACCTCCATCTCCTCCAATTCAAAACCCGCCAAAGTCGACGACCTTCTGGCTGAACGATCTAAACTCCAGAACGAGCTTGATCAAGCTCTTCATGATTGCAAAGTCGCCGAAGAAGCCAAAGCTGAAGCCGAGCGTCAGTTGCAAGTCAGCTTGCAGCATTTGGCGAAGGAGCGCCAAGTGACGGAAAATTCGAAGGCAGAGAAAGAGGAAGCAAGGAAAGAGGCTGGCGCGTTGAAGGATAGCTTAGATGCGGCCGAGGGGCGAGTAGCACAGATGGAGGTTTCCTTGAAAGAGATGGATAGATTGAAGGACACCTTGCGTGCAGCAGAGGGACGCACGGAACAGATGGAAAAGGAAGGTCAAGTCGCTCGAGAACGACTCGAACAAGAGCTCGCAGAGGTCCGCAGTTGTCTGGAGGAGATGAAGGAGAAGCTTAACGAGGCTGAACGGAACTTCTCCGAAACGGAACGAGCTGAAACACTAGCAATCACGGAGGCGGAGGAAACGAAAGAAGCTCTTGAAGAGGCAATCCATCTCGCAGAGCGTCATCGCACTACAGCTGAGCAGATAGGAAAAGAGAAGAGCGAATCCGAGGAGGCTTTTCGCAAGTCGTTAGAACACGCGAAGCAAGAGCTCGAATCAACGAACACTGTTCTAGGGGATGTCGAGCGTAGGCTCAATGATGAGCGGGATGCAAGGGAGAAGGCTGAAAAGAAAGCCATGCATGATTCTAAAATTGCCGAAGAAGACAAGGTTGAAGCCGAGCGTCGGTTGCAAGACAGCTTGCGGCTCCTGGCGAAAGAGCGTCAGGCATCAAAGGATTTGAAGCTGGCGAAAGACGATGCCATGAGATGGGCTGAGACATCGAGGAATGCCTTGCGTAAGGCGGAGGAACAGATGGAAGAGAAAGAGAAGGAATTTCGAGGCACCCAAGAACGGCTAGAACGGGATTCTTCGAGGGCCTGCAGACTTGCGGAGCAGATGAAAGAGAAGCTCAGTGTTTTTGAAAGGGAGCTCGCCAATGCCAAAAGCGAACTAGACAAGACCAAAAACGAACTCAGCAAGGCCAAAAGCAAACTTGACGATGATGAACCTAATGTAGGCACGGTGATACTTGGCGTGGTCAGCGTGATTGCAACATCCGCGGCCATGATGTTGGGATTTGGCAGAAGATGATGGATCGTTTGTTCACAAACTGTACTCGAAATCTAAACTCCTAGTTTCTACTTACCACCTTCGACCACTTTCTGAAGCTGCAATGATGGTCGTTTGCCGCACATACCCTTAAATAAACAGATTCTATATTTCCCGCAACCACGAAACGACACAGGAAAATCATGATGATGTTTCCGAGAGAATCGTGAATACATTGAAAAACATGCATATGGTGCTTCTTGAAGTCAGGCTGCTATAGGTTCACCGACAACCGTTGAAATTCGAAGGAGAGCTCCCGGTCGGCCGAAAGCCTCCGAAAATGCACGTAAATAGTAATCGCAATTACTAAGCCGTTGTTCCGTTCCTCAAGGCCTCATCGACATCGTTAGTCCTGAAAACTTGACTCTCCACTGCTCAAAAATACGTCTATGTGTTGTACTCCTTTTCGTACCCTCTCGTGCTGCCAATCTCATTGATCTTTGAACGGTTAACGTTTGTGAACTCGTGAGCTAGAATTGTGCTGGCTTTCAAGTATCTGTAGTGTTAATTCTGGCATGACTCTCGCTCAGAATCAGTGAGTCCCTTTGCAAATATGGCTTTTGTCCCTTCTGATAACAAAGTCTCCTATCGTTACTGTCAGTAGCTGTCAGTTTTCTAGCTACAATAACGCGTAACAATGCGTGATTCACGGTATCAAGCAATGTAATGAAGGCGGCGGGGGACGGATTCATGTGTGGCACTGTGAATGCAGGACTGGAGCACTCCAAACGTTCGGGTCTTCTATCTGGCAATTGTTTTTCCTCAGATCAACCAAGTCTGGAGCCTCCATCGCTCCTTTTCAATCGAATCATCAAGCAATACAGATTTCATCGTTGGCTCAGACTACAGGTCTCCGTTTGACAGAACCATATCCTCATTCTCATCGGATTGGGGTTCTTCCACACCTCGAATCGTGTTTTGGGCCATTCAGGGTCCTTCGTGGATCACCTCGCCGTTGTCAGGAATGACTTCGGAGACAAGAAAGTCACACAATCGGGACCCACAAGAACTCAGCTCGCAGCAGTGCCCAGGCGGAAATCAACAGAGTGACATGGTATTTCCTCGATCTCTTGCGACGAATCAACCTAGAGCCATGAAGGCTAGAAGCCGTTGGAACTGATCGTCTTCGAACCAATGTGAATCTCGAAACCGAATGCATCGTGCGGAGAGCATGGGGATGTACTGTGAGTTTTCCTTGTCATACATATATTGGGCAAATGAAATAAGCTCCTCTCAAATAGCATCCTCTTTTCGGTGCGATCTTGCTCCCCACTTCAAACAACTTCTTGACATTTTGAACAAGCGCTGTCCTTCATTGTGTCGAGCCGTACTTCTCGTAGCAACTGATTTTGTTTGCTCTCATTCCGAAATCTGTATACTCTTGTATGCTTATCCCTTCTATGCCTTGGAATTCTCAGAGCTGATACTGAAGTTTCAGTGAATAATCATGATGAACTCAAACAACGGTGTCAATCCTGTGATTGCGCGCGCAATGACTGGTCTACTTGACCGCACTCGTCTTCGTCGTACTTCTTCTAAAGACTCCATCACCTCGACTGCAACCAACACTTCCTCCAAGTTCAACCTCAACCCCTTTAAAGCTAAAGTCGATGACCTTACTGAACAATACAGGCTCCAAGCTGAGCTTGCGAAATCTGTGCACGATTGCAGAGCTGCTGAAGACGGAAAGGCTGAAGCTGAGCGTCAGCTGCAAGACACCTTACAGCTTCTGGCAAACGAGCGCCAAGTGTCAGAGAACTTGAAGGCGGAAAAAGAGGAAGCTATGAAAGAGGCTGCCACATTGTGGGATACCTCGCATGCGGCAGAGGATCGACTCGTAGAACAGATGGAGAAGTCTCTGAAAGAGACTGATGTATTGAAGGAAGCCTTGCGTGCAGCAGAGGAACGCATGGAGCAGATGGAGAAGGCAGGTCGAGTCGCTGAAGAACGATTTCAACAGGAGCTCGTAGAGGTCCGCAGTTCTCTGGCGGACATGGAGGAGAAGCTCTTCGAGGCTGAACGGAACTTCTCCGAAACCGAACAAGCCAAAACACTGGCGATTGCGAAGGCGGAGGAAACGAGACAAGCCCACGAACAGGCTATCCAGCTCGCAGATCGTCATCGGACCACAGCTGAGCAGATAGCTCAAGAGAAGTACGAGTCCGAGGAAGCTTCTCGCAAATTGATCGAACGCGCGAAGCAAGAGCTTGAATTAACAAAGGCTGCACTAGGGGACGTCGAGCGTAGGGTCAGCGATGAGCGGGAGGCAAGGGAGAAGGCCGAAAAGAAAGCTATGCATGACTCCAACATTGCCGAAAAAGCCAAAGCTGCAGCTGATTGTCAGTTGCAAGACAGCTTGCGGCTTCTCTCGAACGAGCGCCAAACATCAGAAAAGTTGAAGGTGGCGAAAGAGGATGCCATGAGATCGGTTGAGGCATTGAGGAATGCATTGCGTAAGGCGGAAGAACGAATGAATGAGATGGAGAAAGAAAGTAGGACCACTCAAGAACGGCTAGAACAAAATTCACAGAAGGCCTGCAGACTTGCGGAGCAGACGAAAGAGGAGCTTGTTGCTGCCGAAAGCGAACTTGCCAAGGTCAAAAGCGATCTCGACGAAGCTAAAGGCGATCTCGACAAAGCAGAGGTAGTTACGATGGTCCTATTTGTAAAACTCCACAAAGCCAAAAGCGAACTCAACGAAGTCAAAAGCGAATTCGAGAAGGCCAAGAGAAAAGCTGATGAAGGTAGGGTGATCTCAATTTTCAACAAAATTTTGAAGTGTGATATGATCTCAACGGTTCCAATTAGGGTGTATTATAGTTTAACACTATTCACGATCAAGATGTCGCTAACCGGACCCGACTCGTGTGCCATGTTATCACAAAGTTTAAACACTTCAGGTTATATCTGTGCAATATATATCCTCATTCTTACTGAACACGGCATTTCCTATCAGATCGAGGATCATGTTTACCTTGAGATAATCATCGATAAAACCTCGCCACCGACGGGATTGAGTTCACGACATTCGAATCACAGCATTCAGAGCTATTCAGAACCCCACACGAGCTTGACTCGCAGTCAGTGCATAAGCTGAGACGGACAACGAATGTACCTCCTGGCATGCGTTCCAAGTCCACGCGTTATCAACATGTTGTTATCCCTGACCTTCTGTGGAGAACCGATGTCATCCTAAGTCCCGGTGATGAGGCTATGACTGACCAGAGTATACATGTGTAGGAAGGTCAGAAGCGTGCTGGAATGATGAATGTATTCAAACATGATGCATCGTGCGGAAGGCATGCAGGTAGCCCGTACGTCCCCCTTATCATACTTAAATTGAGAAAAATGATATAGCTTCCTTTCTAACAACCCCCTTCGCGGCGCAGTTTTGCCTTCACCATCCACTTCAATCTTCAATCAACGCTTTGACATTGACGAGCTCATTCTTCAGCTTTTTTAGTTGTGCTTCATAACCGATATCATATTCCTATATCTCTGTTTACTCCCTTGTACGCATCGTCTCCTACTTCGATAACTCTCGAAACTAACATCCAAATTAACCCAGTCATCAATCACAATGAGCTCAAGCGGACACAGTGTCAACCCTGGTATCGCTCGTACAATGACCGGGCTCCTCGAACGTACCCGTACCCGTCGTACTTTCTCCAAAGATTCCTTCACCTCACCCGCAACCAACGTTTCCTCTCCTCCCTCCAAGTCAAAGACCGCCAAAGTCGATGACCTTCTTGCCGAGCAATCCAGGCTTCAGACCGAGCTCGAGAAAGCCGTGCACGATTGCAATGTTGCCGAGAAAGGCAAGGCTGAAGCCGAGCGTCAGTCGCAAGACAGCTTGCAGCTTCTTGCGAAAGAGCGTCAGGCATCAGAGGATCTGAAGGCGGAGAAGGAGGAAGCCATGAAAGATGCTGAGGCATCGAAGAGTGCCTTGCGTGCGGCAGAGGAACGTATGGAAGAGATGGAGAAGGAAAATCGGATCGCCAAAGAGCAGCTGGAACAGGAGCTTGCGGAGGCCCGTAGAACAGCGGAGGAGATGAAAGAGAATCTCCTCGAAGCCGAACGGAACCTTGCTGAAGCCGAGCAGGTCAAACTCAGAGCACTCACGGAAGCTGAGACTAACAGTCAAGCTCTCGAGCACGCTATCCAGCTCGCAGATCGCTATCGAACCGCAGCTGAGCAGATGGCCAAAGAGAAGAGCGACTCTGAGGAGGCTGCTCGCGAGTCGTTGGAACGCGCGAGGCAAGAGGCTGAGTCGAGTAAGGTTGCTCTAGGGGAGGTCGAGCGCAGGGTCAGTGATGAGCGGGAGGCGAGGGAGAAGGCTGAAAGGGAATTGAGAAGACGAAATGAAGAGATCCCTGCTCCGCATACTCTGTTTGGATACGCGATGAGCACGTTCAAGACGAGAGAGACGGCAAGTGGGAGCTCCCATAGAGGACCGTCCTCGTCATCCTGGACGACGGGCTGTGTCATTGCCTGAATCTTTCAGTTGTATTCACCTGTGCTTCATTCATGCCTTTCACGCCGAGTAAACGCTACATCTCAGAACTTACTTGTAACATAGCATTCCTTCCATCCTTCCACCTTATTTATCTGCATATCGTGCTGGAACTGGGCTTTCACCACATGTACTTCTCTATCATCATGCATGCACCTTGGCCCATAATGTACTTCACGAAGCGGAAAGTCTTCTGTAACACATAGATTATTCATTCCTTGATAGGTCAATTATTCAACATACACGTGCGGATATACAAATCAAAATGTTCGATAAATGCATGGAGTCTTCGGTCAACGAAGACTAGAATGAGAACACGGCTGCGTTTTTTCTCGTACCAAATGCATAGACCAATGCTTGACTCATGAAGAGACCAACAGTGATACCAATAGTGACAGAAATCATGGCGCCACCAATATCTATTCCGTTCCCGTTGGCAGTTATTCCACCAGCTTGCGAAAGTCCAGACTATCACGCGTATGTTAACTATCATCTGAAAACTGCGCTTTGAGGGTCTAGAGAACACACATACCGGCACCAAGAACAATACACCTGTTACCATGGACGTGAATGCTGTTCCACCCATCTTTCGTGAATAAGCGTTCCCTAGTACACCTACCGTGAAGGCTCCGATCGCAGAGACGACATCAGAACGGTTAAAGATGTAGTGATTTGCAATCTTGTTTGATGCGTATGATGCGCAGGAGATAACGACCATGACAGGGAGTTGTTTACTTCGGAATGGCTGCAGGTTGGCCAAGGAGGAGAGTAACGAGAAGGTTGGGACGATCGCCAGGTCGGTCCGAGGTGGGAAGCGTCGCAAGTACCATGGAAAGTGCTTTGGTCTGTAACATCCTGCGACGAAGTCGGCTTGATTGGTTGGTACGGAGTTAGTAAAAGTCCAGGTTCCAATAATGGGCAAGGTACTGTTGTCAGTGCTGTTATCTGCAACCCAGCTTCCGGTGAGTGTTACACTGGAGGCCAATGATGCGGCGAGGTTATCGAGCTTGCGGCGCATGCTTCTGTCGATCAAGAGATAAAAGTCGGAGCCTATCTGAAGACCAAACCCCTGGTAGAAAGCTGCGTTGAGAAGGGAAAACGTCCAATGATCACAGACTACTGACTAGGAAGAGGGTATAAATCAAGGCGTAAACCATTTTGACACTACCGCACACGATGTTTTTTGAGGCAAGCTCTAGGGAGCTACTCACTGGAATCGATAATATCAGACAATGCCGCGAACGAGAATTGGCACCTACAAATCAGATATCCAGGAAGAATACCAACAATACCAGCAGAGGAAATCGCAGTATAACAGAAGATCTGGCTCCGAATGCTACTCAGGCCTCTGGAAGAGAAAGAGACGAATATTGCCACCGTGATCCTGTTCCACGTCAGTACAATGTAGTAATTCAAGAAAAAAAAGATGCCACGCACTCGAATACATTCGCATATAAGGAGCTCTTTGCCGCGCAGAGTGAAAGCAATGACATGATCAATGCTCCTGCACCTGCGACCCACATGTCTAGAAAGGAGCCACCGAATGCCAGAGGACAGATGAGAGCAGAGAGGCAGAATGCTAACAAACACCGGGACACAGCAGAATACAAAGGAGGGGCACGCAACAGCTCGTCTAAATCTTCGGTCGCTTTTTTGGCACTGATTTCGTCGTGCACCACAGAACGATAGATCAAATGGACCTTGTGAAGCGCCCCCAGGGCAAGTCTTCCAGTGCATTTGATGAAGTGTGTCTCTGAAGTTCCTAGATCTTGATCTCCAAAAGAGCATATGATGACGCCGGGCAGATGGATGAACTCTGCTTCGACTTCGAGGATACGGGCAGCTGCTATCAACTGAGATTCGATTCTGTGAGAGGGGGCGCCGAAAGTCATCAATGCACGAGCCAGTTTTATCAAGAATTCTTGACGGTTGACCATTGCTATGGTATGATGTGAGTCAGATACGCGCAAAACCATGATCAAAGAACCCACATGTAACATTGAACTCAATCTTGACACGCATAAGATGTTTTCGACGATGACGATAGTCCATTTGCCGCAGAGTATTCTTCTCGATATCTTCAGGATCTTCGAGGTAGGTTGCCTTGACTCCAGTAACACGGGGATCATCTGGGTCTATCACTTCAGAATTGGTAGACACCATAGAATCAGCATGACGGAAACTTGGGCGATACGGGTGAAAGTCGGAGTCATGAGAGTCGTCAGAACGTTGGGATTTCATTTCGCGGTTGAGTGCAAATAGGTCCAACATCTGACTTGGTACGCCGCGATTCTTGAATGCCCTTTCTTCGTCCCGGCCTTTAGTCGGAGGTTCCTCATCGGGATCGTATTCCCGCAATGCTGGCCTTTGGGCAAAGCTCACGCTTCGACGGATGGAAGAACGATGCGGGCGATTTGGAGGTGGCACTTTGTCGCCAGGATAGGCGTTTGGTGGAGGATTGATATCAGCAGGATGTTCATAGGATGAGAAGGAGTATTTATCAGGTTGGTACCCAGGAAGACCAGTAGAGGCACGAGCGAGATATTCGGGGTCAGAAGGATCTAGAGGTACTTGACTGATACGGCGAGAGGTGTTGGGATCATAGGCCACAGAGTTTGTGTATGCAGGGTGCAATATAGCCAGGTTCTCCTCGCCCGTCTCGCCGTCGAAAGGATTGCGAAATTGAGGTGTTGCAGAGTCATATGAGCCCTGGTTTTGCGCTGGAGAGGTCGCACTATTGATTGAAGAACGGCGAGAACGCGAGTCATGCGTTGCTCCATGAGGTTCAAACTGCCTGCTTGACATATCTCCGAGCTCCTTCGTCAACGAAAGCTTGATGTACAAATCTCGATGTTGCTTGAAATTCGAGGACGCAGCTATAGGAAGAGGAGATACCCAAGAGTTTTGACGTGCGACGGTACAATTGACTGACGCTTGTGGTCTTAGAGAGAGGAGATAAAGTGGTCGGGATATTTCCAACGATCTAATCTAACCAAGATAAGATAAGATAACTAAGAAACCTCGACATCTTCTCCTAACTTCAAACCCATGTAATTGTCTGGAAAACCATCTACATGCCTGAACCCGACTCTCTCGTAGAACGCTCTCGCACCGCTATTTCTCGGATCCAGACCTAGCCAAACACCATTCAGACCTTCACCTTTCAGGAATTTAACCGCCGAAGACAGCAACTTCCTTCCCCATCCTTGCTGGTGGTACTCTGGCAAGATATTGATATGCATATGGGCAGGCGAGAAAGCGACGCATGCATCAGAGGCTTTGAACATATTCCTGAAGAGGTTCATGTATCGCGCGTCTGCTTCCTTTTCGGCCATCGATGGCGGGTATTTCTCGGCCAACTGAGGCCACCAATGCTCTGCTGTGTAAGACTCGAACGCACGAGTATCAGTGGATCCGACGATGTAGCCCACAACTTCATTGTCGCGCAGATCGTCTACCATCACGAAGCCCCATGTCGTTGGCACCTTTACATATGGGACGGCATATACCAACCCCGGAAGCTCTCCAAAATCATGAAGAGCTTCAGCAGTGGAACCCGCATCTGCAGTGAGAAGGCATATGCGAGACAATGTTGGAGCATCGGTATCGAGAGCTTTGCGTATCGTGATGGTCATGATGAAACGTGTGCTAGTCTCATTCAGTAGCCACAATTGCTGCGTAATCAAAGCGGGCTAACAGCTCAGAGCTGAGTATTAGTTTAGTGGCATGCAGATTAGTTTATATTACAAAGAAAAAGTCCTTGAGAGGGACCAAGAGAGCATTCGATAATATGTGCACCACTATTCCCAGCTCGATCCCCATTCAATGTTTACAATAGTCCAGCGGCTCGAAGATCATTCTGTAGTCTCCTTTCGTTTGCTAGAGCCTCTGCAACCAACCTGACTCGATCTGGATCATCGGGACTGATGTTCATGTGTTGCATCAGCTCCTGCTCGTCTATTTCTTCTTCAGGGTGGTTAGTTACGGCCTGAGCTTCGAGGTCGTCCTGATGGGTATTGAGGCCGAAACCTTGACGGAAGAAATATCTAGTAGAGATACTGTCACGGAGACCAAAGGCATTTTCAAATGGCGAACGAGATGCACGAGGGCCGTCAGTTGGCGCTGGTTGTTGGGATGAGATGATATTGCGCTCCCAGCGCTTCACGCGCCAGAATCCAAGCAGTGAAGTCAAAAGTATGAACCAACCTAAGAGCAGAAAGTCGTCAGTTAACAAGATGATCTGCATGAACAAATACGCACCAACGGTCATCAAAAAGAAGGATAACCACTCTGTAGTGGCATCAGCGACCAATATATTAGCCTGTTCGTCTGTGAGAGCCGGAAAGGTAGAGTTGCCTACGGAGCTAGCATTGTAGCTTTTGTAGTAATCATTCGAGCTAGCCTCTGCAGCTGTAGGGAATTTCTCGTTGTTGCCAATGCCCCAAGTATCAGCCCAAGGGTTCTCTTCTGCAGCATCGGCCTCGAGTCGGGAACGAAGTGCGAATCCATATTGAATGAGTGTTATGCCAAGACCTGCACGAGAACCGAGTCGCGCAGCATGTGTGGTGTGCAATAGATATGTGAGTAGGAATCCGACGAATTGGAATGACACTGAGACTAGCATGTTCCAGAGGAAAGAGAAGAGAGAACCAGTAGGGAGTGAGTCGACAATCATTTCGCCAATAGAATCCGGAGCGAAAGGAGCATGAACCGTAGTCTCCCAGTAGGGGGGCACAGCGTCAGCCTGCGCAGACTGATATGTTGGTGGAGCTTCGTTGCGGCTATCTTCGGGAACGACATACGTATCATCACCTGCATCATGTTGAGTTTACGTCTGGCCATTTGAAAGCAGAAAAAAGGACATACCTTCTTGTACCGTCACCGGTCGACTGGGCTTTGCTGTGATATTCGCAAAGACACCGTCGTTACTAGACCCGCCTCCCACAACCCCTGTATGCGGTAGCTGCGTGTACCCAAACCTCTCACTATATCGAGAGGGGAGGACATTTGACAGTGCTCTCGAGATCCAACTCTGTCTTGGGGCGGTCTGTGAGGGATGAAGGTCGAACGTTGTGATCAGTCCATTTGATATACCAAAATTGCTCGGTATAGGACGAGAAGGTGGCGGTGAACCAGGAGGGGGATAATCATAGTCGACATTCTCAAAATCATATGAGCCGGGGGTTCTGTGGATTTGCGGAGGAGGAATGTTTCTGGCTAGAGGATGAGACTCAGATACGTCTTCGTTGTCGGAATCGTCGTCGAAAGCTGCCTCCATTTCATGTTGGGCATCCTGATTAGCTCTTGGATCATTGGGAAGAGGAGCATAGCGGTTAGACATGATAAATGAGATAGTGAAAGAAAGAACGAAGATGGTTTGACAAATGCGGTCTAGACGGTGTAGAAGATGATGAGGTTTGTGTGACAAGCGGTTACATGTCACACTTACTGTCATTGATTTAAACGTGGGAATTTTGTTGTCAACCATCGTACACCGTCCCATCGTAACAGTCGTTTTCCCCTCGTTCCAGCTCGTTCTCTTGAAAGTTGACACCATGCAACGGAGCTCCATGCTTGCACAGGCTTATAACTCTGCATACGACTTGAAGCTGAAGCATCGCCAGGAATTGCGCATCAGCTTTCATCAATCACTTCACCATATAATCCCGATGCCGTCAATCAAGTACCAGTGATGATCTTGACACTTGTAAAGGCTGTAGCGGGCTTGGTTGGCAACCGTCACTTCAACCAGATAGTCTTCAGGTCTCTTTTCAATCCGCTTGACGCGCTTCAACCTTAATCTTTGTCCTGGAGACTCTTTTTTCTAATTCTGATCTGGATCCATGTCTTCCACTATTCCTGCTCATAGTTCTCAGATCACCTACCCCTACGCCGACCACTGGAAGCACAATGACACTGATGGAACTATGTATACTACACATGCCGGGGATACTGCAAATCTGACATTCACCGGTATGTGCCTCTCTTACTGTCGCTGCTGGCCTACTTTCCAACATTTGCGCAAAGGCTCTTCTATCCAGGTCTATGGAACGCTTCCAGCTAATATCAATGGCACCATTCAGCCAGTATCCTCCTTTACCTTAGACGATGGATCTATTGTTATGTTCGACGCTGCGAAATTTGGAACACAGGTCGAGACTTCCAACGCCATCTTCTATCAATCTGACCTGAATTTGTCGAACGGGTCTCATTCGCTCTCTATACGATCAGAAAAAGATAAAGCGTATTTCATCCTTGCCAGCATCGTCATATTCTCGGGGGCGAATCCCTTAACCGGTCCTCCTCTGGTTTCTCCTGTTCCCCTGCATAGTTCTGGCGCCGCTACACCCTCATCCTCTTCATCCTCCTTATCTTCTAGTCCCAATGGCATAAAGACCAATGTCGGAGGCGTAGCAGGTGGTATTATCGCAGCTCTAGTCATGATAGCCGGAGTCTTTGCTTTTATTCTCCTGCGGCGGAGAAGAAATCGACGGATTGCAAAATCTAGAAATCTCACTCGTGAGTTTGGGGCTGGATGTATCAATGAAGCATAGGCTGATCATTCTATTGCCAGCCTACATCGCTGAACCAATCCGTACTCCCCTGGAGTCAACGAATCAGACTTGGAATTCCTACGGTGTTTCGACCACGCAGCCGCCTCAATATGATACGAAAGAACCGTTGCCTGAGACGAGTCTTGGTTCTTCGAGTCTTGTTCGACATGGAAGCATGTACAAACCGAAAACCGATTCAGACAATCTACCGTCTGAAGAGTTTGGTTATGGGAAGGGAGTTTGATGAACGAGGCAGCAGTGAATATGTAACGTACTCTCAACATTAACATATCGAATTCTGAATCCTCTTGTTCCCTTCGTTTCGTTATCAGTGCTATCCGCGGTCATTCGTTCTCGCCTTTGTTGTACGCATGGGTGAGATTAATATACATCGGTGTTTGTGATTCGATATCATCAACCCTACAGCCTGCGCAGCATCCATAACAAAAGATGATATCGTATCAGTTTGTGGCTCAACATCGTCACCATCCGTCTGTTCTTCTCAATACCCTGTCGATGGTATCTCTTAAAATCCTATTGGCGGTACGCAATGACAACTGCGTTCCCATCTCGCCGAGAGCTGTCCTTTCCCGCTATCATCCAAGAAGTTGGATGTCCTGAGGCTACAACGAACTGTCATCAACTAATGTTATGGCTGGTTTCCTGATTTGAATCACTGGACTTCGATGAAAACTTCAACATAAAGGAATCTTTCGCAAACTCTTTCAGAAATTCAACCTCTCTTTTTGTCGTCATTGTCTTCGGTCCTGGTGACCGCCCTTCCTGCCAAGTCCATAACTCTCCGATTAGTCATAGAGTAGCAAGCTACAATGACTACCACTATTCCTGCTTCCATTCCCCAGATGACCTACTCCACCCATTGGAAGCCCAATGACTCTGATGGAACTATGTATACCAAACAAGCTGGAGCAACGGCGAATCTGACATTCACCGGTATGCGCCTCTCTTACTGTCGCAGCTGGCGCAGTTTTCATGATTCGCACAAAGGTTCTTTCATCCAGGTACTTGGAACGCTTCCAGCCAATATCAATAGCACCATCGAACCAAAATCTTCCTATACTTTGGACGGTGGCTCTCCTGTCGTGTTTGATGCTGCGAAATTTGGAGATCATCTCGACATGTCCAACGTCGTCTTCTACCAGTCTGACCCCAATCTGTTAAACGAGCCTCACACGCTCTCCATCCGATTGGAAGAAGATGAGGCGGATTTTTACATTTCCGACATAGTCATTTCATTTTCATCAATCCAAGAAGCACATCCTTCGGTTTTCTCGATTCTTCCAACCGAGAGTGCCAACGCTAGATCATTAGCGTCAGTATCACCATCACGGTCCACAAGCAATGGCGCAGGCGTTGGTATACTGATAGGCGTTGGCGCGATTGTCGGCGGTTTGGCACTGTTGGTGGGACTCGTGGCTTTTTTCCTCGTGCGTCGGAGGAGACAGAAACGAAATGCTCAGCGGCTCCGTGATATACGTGCCGTTCAACGTGAGTTTTTCTGCCTTACCTTCTTTGACTCCCGATTCAGTACGAATTTTTCGTAGCCTTCGTGAGCGAATTTTTGGTCCCACCACGGAGAACGGAAAAAAATGGCACACCTAACTTCGACCTCGAGTCAGTGCCATCACTGTCTGCGTCTGCTTCCGATTCCAGAGAGCATCGTCAATCAGATGGCTCACTTTCCACATCAATGACTTCGCAATTAGGCCCCCCTCCGTCCTATACTACCAATCCTCGGAGTTGAAGTTGATGCATGATGGTCAGCATTCCAATATCAGCTTGTGTTGACTTGGCCAAATATCGTCACCATCCAATCTGTTTTACTCATAGCCGTGTTGATGATATCTCGTTCGAGTACTTTTGGCCGCCCGCAATGACAACTGCGTCCTCATCGACATCTCCTGTACTACTTAATAGGGCGCCTACTATGACAATGTCATCCCGATCTTAGGTCGCCTCGCGTTGTAGCGAAATGTCATCGACTAACGTTGTAGCTGATTTTTTGATCTGGTTCACTGAACTAGGCGCTCCAGAATAAAATGCTCCAAGTGTGTATAGAGCGAGTCAATCTTTCGGGTCCTCGAAAGTTTCAATCTCTTCTTTCGTTGTCGTTCTCTTCGGTCCTGCCCGTGACTAGCCCGTGACTGCCCTTCTACCAAACCCATAACTCTCCGGATAGCCATATAGTGGTAGGCTACAATGACTACCACTATTCTTGCTTCCAGTCCCCAAATCACCTACTCCTTCAACTGGAAGCCCAACAACTCTGATGGTGGTATGTTCACCAACATTGCTGGGGAAACTGTGAATCTGACATTCGAAGGTATGTGTCTCTGACTCTCTTGCTGTCGCAGCTGATCCACTTTTCATAATTCGTGCAAAGGGTCTTTCATACAGGTTTTTGGAACGCTTCCAGCTATAATCAATGGCACCATCGAACCGACATCTTCCTACACCTTGGATGATGGTACTCCTGTTGTGTTTAATGCTGCACAACTCGAAAGTCATTTCGAAGCTGACAACGTCATCTTCTACCAGTCTGACCCTACTTTGTTGAATGGGACTCATTCGCTTTCCATCCAATAGGAAAACAATGACGCGCAGCTCTACATATCCAACATGGTCATTTCTTCTCTGTTAATCGAACAATCAGCTTCCTCGACTATCTCCCGTTCCGTATCTGAGAGTGCCACCCCAATACCATCGTTTACTGACAGTAGTCATCCGACTCAATCTACACACAATAGCACGCCGGGCGTTGGTGCAATTGTCGGCGCAACTGTCGGTAGTTTGGCACTGCTGGTGGGACTCATGACATTCTTTCTCGTGCGTCGGAGGAGACAAAAACGGAATGCTCAGCATCTCCGTAATATACGAGCCATTCAACGTGAGTTTTCCCTTACCTTCCTTTGAACACCGATTGAGTACGAAATTTCTTAGCCTTCGTTAGCGAACTTAGAGTCCCACCACTAAGACCGGAAAAGAATAGGACTCCCAATTTGGAATCTGAACCAGTGCATTCACCGTTTGTATCTGCTTTTGATAGTAGCAGAGAGCTTCGTCAGTCAGATGGTATACTTCCCATATCAACAACTTTGCAAATAGGCCGCCCTCCATCCTATACTTCCGACCCTCCGAGTCAGAGTTGAAGTTGGACTGTGGGTGGTGGCTCTAGTTTTTAGGGTCGATAGATGCTATTCACTGTTCAGGTTGATGGCATATACTGGGATATAGTGCAAGAATGTGATGATATGAAATCATGAATCACCTCGAATCACTCATCTGCATAGGAGGGATACTATATTCATAGGTGGGATGACAGACAGCAGCGGAAACATAAGAATCCCTGAGTGCCAACGCTAGATCATTAGCGTCAGTATCACCATCACGGTCCACAAGCAATGGCGCAGGCGTTGGTATACTGATAGGCGTTGGCGCGATTGTCGGCGGTTTGGCACTGTTGGTGGGACTCGTGGCTTTTTTCCTCGTGCGTCGGAGGAGACAGAAACGAAATGCTCAGCGTCTCCGTAATAGTATACGTGCCGTTCAGCATGAGTTTTTGCCTCAACTTCTTTGACCACTGCCAATTGAGTACAAATTTTCACAGCCTTGATTAGTGGAATCCTTGCCCCGCCACTGAGAATGGAAAAGAATAACACACCCGACTTCGACCTCGAGTCAGTACGATCATTATCTGTATCTGCTTCTCATACCAGAGATCATCGTCAGTCAGATGGCATATATTCCATATCAACGACTTCGCCATTAGGCCCTCCTCCGTCGTACACTACGGACGCCCGGATTTGAAGTTCATCATGATGGTCCGTGACTGTAGTAGAACTCGGGCTGTAGTCTCTAGGGTCAATGCCAGACATCATTCAGGCTAATGGCATGTTCTGTGATTTACTGAGGTGAACGCGACGATATGGATCATGAATCAAGCGTGAGATCCAAACCGTCCAACGTAAGTTTTCTTCTCTCCTTTCGCTTCGTTATCCGCGAGCTGACTGCGAAATTGTCAGCCTCCGTTACAGAGATTGTTGTCCCACCACTGAGTCCACAAAATAACACACATGACTTCAACTCTAAGCCAGCGCAGTTACTTCCCGCGGGTGCTCGAGCGGAACGTCAGTCATATAGCATACTTTCCACATTAACGGATGCGCCATCCGCCCCCCCCCTCGATCCCTCAGAATTGAAGATTGTGATAGAGCTTCGCAGACAGCGTTTCAGCTCTTTCTCATACCAGGTAGGAACGCGACGATATGGAATTACCTTGGATCCGCAAGGAGTGGGCCTTGTTTATGAGTGTATTAGCGGCCAGCTGAATGGCTGCAAGAGTTTTTGCCTTTGAGCCTTGAGGCTATCCCTGGCTATTTGAAATCGAAAGGTCTGCGAAGTCTGTAAAAGCTGTGAACGCCAAGATGCATTACTGTGCTAGATGTATGGGAAGACCCAGGTAAGTAAAGGATCTAATGCTTCTACGACTGTTGCATGTGCCAAGATATTCCTACCATAGGAGCGTAACCCGCCCGAAGCGGTGAAAGTTGTTGGTATGATACCGTCAGAGCGCCCTAACATGAGATGAAGTCGAGGTGCCGCTGTTGGGAGTTCAGACAGAGAGAACTGAAATGCATGCATTCGTATACAACGAAACCTCAAAACAGGACTAACTCTGCTGCTGCATCGAAACCATGAAAATTTGCATTCAAAGGGACGATGCTGGCTCGAGTAGGAGCATTGTGTGTCTTCTAAACTCCTATAGGTAGAACATATGTTGTGAGGCGTCGACATCGACATTAACTTCCCGATTTAGAAGCCCCTTCTTCTTCAGGGCCTCCGGCACTCATCACTGAACGAGCACACGTTAGCATCGACGAATCACTAGCAGACCGCATCGCTTGGTACGTACTTAATGCGAATAAGACTGCGAATATGTACATCCAGTATTTTTGAATGAATGACTGTTCGGGTGGAGGTTGCACTGGCGCTCCTTCAGCTGTGAGTTGAGGAGGCGCACGTAGTTGCGGTCTACCATGAAATCATTGTAGAGGGATTGTCATGATTGAGGAAGACAGCTTACGACGGAGGAAGAGTAGTTGATCTGTGTATGATCGTAGTATTCAGCCTGGAAAATGCCTGGAATGGAGAAGCAAGTGCTACAGCATCCGAGCCAAGTCTGGGACAAGCTCCATCATCTGGAATTGGGGCCACGAAATAGTCTATCGCGTGCGGAGTGCTTGTTTCTGCTGAATGAGGGACATGGAGAATGATGGAATCAGAGGTAATCAATGGGATGTGGCACTGAAGTTGAGACCAGAAAAAAAATTGGCTCAGCCAATCAGGGGCCTAGGGCAGTCGAGGCCTTACCAGTTTGACCGAAGAGATATCCCTTTTTGCGTCTTCCCATTCCAATGCTACTTGGTACAGCACCCGGCCCAGGTCCACCTTTGGATTGGTCGCCAAATTTGCTAGAACACGCTCGAAATCCAGCCATTGCTGCGACAAGGACGATGCAGGTCGAAGGCGCAAACCATCTACCACTCCACGTTCAACAAATGGATATTCAGGCAATCCTGGGACAAATAGTCGGTGATAGATGTTCACATTAGAAGCAGCAGCACAAAGAGGCAATAGGAAGATAGCGGTAAATAGCATGGGAGTAGAAGGTTAACGTCCAAGAACCATTGGATGCGTCAATGGATCTAGACGAAACGCGTTGCACATCTCCACGTGATCAAAGGCGATAAGATAACCTTAGCGAGACCAATGAGGGCCGAGGCAACTCGCGAGCCCTGGGCTGCCACTGGGCAGGTAACTTAAATATCGCTGTAGACGATTATATACAAAAGAACCAGATTATCCCCCATACTTAAATCCTTCACTTGTTCTGCGTTCGAGTCTACGACGTACGAAAAAATGCTTCTCCCACCCATTGCCACACTCGTCGACGACCATTCGTCGCCAGATTCCCTAGAATCCATGGACCTTGATACCCAGCAGATGGACGACGATACACGACCTCCGATAATGGAGGGACCTACACTAGGGAACTCCCTAGGAACTCTGACCACCCTTGTCGAGTTCTATCATTTTGAGCGCAGATGGATAAATCAACAACGCAGCTCTCTCCAGGATGACCCAGGGTTGGATCCTGTCTGCCAGGAAACAAACGATAGCTCTGTCTCATCTTCTTCGTTATCACCACACGAACCATCTAGATTCATGCTTGTCAAAGCGGAATCTGAAGACCCGGTCTGTATCTCAGACTCTTCTTCGAAGTCGCGAGAATCTAGCACACTGAGATTTTCACGATGGCCTTGGAGTACTCGGGAGCAATCCGAGTCAAAGCCAGGTGCTCGATCATCCCGGCACTCAGGCTTCAATGAGCCTCGCCTCATTCTCCCTCCAGCGGGTCAGCGGCCTGGGTTTTCAGCGGAAGACGTCAGTCCGTCGCTGGAAATCAGTGAAACAGAGTCACCGTCAGACCAAACGATACTCGACTTGTTCGAGAATATGATGGAATCTCGCCTGGAGAGCTGTCAGAGGATAGACAAGCTCGTCAGGCGCGCCCATGGGCGCCAAGTTGATATCGACCATGGAGGTTTCACGCGTAGCATAGGCGGCAGGCGAATGGTGTGTACATCATTCTAGTCTGTCCAGCTCCGCACATGAACCTCTCTGCTCCTCCTTTCCTGACACAGACTAGACCATAATCCGCCAATTTCCAAGATTTGAATATCACTGTATCACACGTTATTCCCCGCCGAAGTATCTGTGGAGTTTGTGTATTTTTTGTTGGACTTCGAACCTGGCCTCTTTCTGAACATCAGTGTAGTAGTATACCATATCAGTACAGGGCACCAATGAAACACGCTCTTGTCCTTATTAAATTCAATCCAGATTCAAAAGATGATTCTAAAAATGTCGAACGCGTCGCTAAAGGGTCCAGACTTGTCAGTCAATAGCTAAATTGAGTGCGGAAACCGAAGCAGCGACTGTTGGGCCAACGGCTGACCTACACACACTAGAACAACATTCAACGTTCGAGGCTCCATAAGCTCTGTGATCGAGGCTCCAAAGGCGCACAAATATCATATCCATTCCGTGCGATTCACACATCCTGACCTATCCTAATTGGTCTTGAAAGTATGATTTCCGGGTTTGTTCTGTTCGTAAGGAGAATCTGCGATATTATCAGTCGAACCCAAAAGAAACTGGGTCGTACTAGATCCAACAGCGAAATGACTGGGCTCAAAAACTTGCATTTCGTCGGTTTCAGATCGGATACATCGACTAGATAATCTGCACGGAGATCATGATTACTGCCACTGTGCTTCACCAGATCTTGCTAGTGCATGATCAATAAAGCAGCAAGCCAGACATCCGACTGCGTAGCGATAAATCTTGAAGGAATGGACGTGATAGGCAGGGAGTCTTTGTTCGCGGCGAAGCACTCGTATAACAGGTCGAGGACTTCATCAAAACGTCAGCGACAACGTGAGTCTTGGCCAATAGAGACATACTAAGGGAGTCTAGCCATTTTTCTTCATCAGTATTGAGGTGAAAATACCGTATCGACAACGGATCGTTGAAGCATGACTGTGACTGGTCAGCTCGAATCTGCTTGAGTTGAGTTCTGAGAAGAGCGACATCTTCAGTAGTGCATTCCATAGTTCCGCTCCGAAAGCATAATAAAGTACAGCTAGCGGAATCAAGCGCATCCTGTGATCGTGAAGTCTCCCAGTGCAGGAATAGGTTCCCTGCTGTGATATCTCCTAGAGAACGTAAGACAATTCGATCAGGACGAATCAGCTAATCATTGAGGGTCTAACCTTGCTGAAAGAAAGGTAGCACGGTTTTCAGTACCATTTCCTGTTGCTCATTGTCACCGTAGCCGTCGTCGTCCTCTACCCAAGCTCGACCGGTGTGTGCCATGACTTGCTTTTCCACCAATGCACCTTTTGGTAGTGTTTTCACTGCTATCAGAAGCTTCACGGAAAACTACAGATGCAAGGAAAAACTAGCTTAGCACACAATAAGAAAACACATCCTTTCCCTCACCTTGTCTCCGTCATATGCTTTGATAGCGTTTCTTACAACATCGGCATGACTTGCATCACTCAGCCAATAGATAGCCATCTGAGTAAAGCCTTCCCATCCGTTCCTGAGCACTCCAACAATCCTATCAGCATGTTGTATCGACAAAGCTATTTCCGTGGCCAATGAACGCGGAGAAGGTAAACTGATACTGCTGGGTATCAAACCGATTTGTCCGGAAATAAAGAGCCTTTCGTCAACCTATGGAGATAGAGAGTGCCATCTGTGCTAAGTAGATTCACGTTGGGGAGATTCATCCGCACTCACCAATACAGCTTGGGAATACGGTCCGATATTGGCTGGAGCCCAATAACTCTGGCTTTGGACGTGTAACGCTTGACGTTCAGCGTTCGTACTGCTCCCGGTCTCAGCATAAGCTAGACAGTCGATCCGGACGCGAATACCAGGCGGCAAGTCTAACGCGACACAGGCTCTGGAAGGAGGGCTTGTACCAAAGAAGGATCCATAAACCGCATTAGCACGAGCAAAATCGTCCATTGATGCAAGGAAGAGGTTGATGTTGGTACTGTGAGCGAGAGACAGATTGAGAGAGGCCAGACGGTCTGCAGAACAATTTGGTTCGGAGAAACGAGCATGTAAAGAGATTTAGACCTTGTAAGATGTGAAAACACTTTGTGATCTCGTTCTCAATAGATTCATCAGCGAAGCATTTAGCTTGGACGTTGGTCACCGCTACCCATTTCCCTCTCTTCCTGAGACCCGGGGCGAATACATGGGTATTATGAACCGACTGGGACGATATGGCTGCATTCGATGAACTCGGTTCCGCCTCAGTGGCTGAGCTACGGACCGCTTCGTATGTTTCGTCCAACAGCGGTGGGATTCTGAGCTGCACAGGATATGAACCGGATCTAGGTTCTAAACGCGCGTTTTTGATTCGAAGATATGCAACAACTGCAAAGTCATGATCGGAATGAATAACTGTTTCCACATCTGTCCTACGGGGAAATGTCATTGACGGTTCATAAATAACAACACAGCATGAATCTTACAGGATGATACGAAATTTGAACAGCGGACAATCCAATGTTAGACTCTCGTATTCGCCGCCTTCGCCACATATATGTGATCCGTAGAGGTCGTTCTGCAATGGAATGAGAAGGTGAATTCATCGGCGAATATCACGAAGCGCACCAATTTAGTGAGCGTGGGTTGCATCTCTCTTAGGGTTTTACCCAGATGTTTCGTGGTCAGTCCTATCCCAGCAACTTTGATCAGCACAGCTTCCATCCCAACCTCAATCATCTCCGAAAGCAATTCATCCTGTCTTCTTTGCCAAAGATAGCAAAGGCAGGTCAGGGACAGACGCTGACAGCTTGAGGAGCTGTTGAGATCTTGTACGGAAGCGTCGGATTCGCCAAAAGCTCACACATGTTCAACCCGTACACGCTGATAGTTGGACAAAATGGCGCCTACAGATACGCCTTGGATGTCCGGGTGACGCGACTACGAAGTAAAAAATGCTGAGGAAGGACTGGAGGAAGAAGGGTGCCATACACACTTTTACATTTGCCAGTAGATTGTAGAGATCCTCCGTCTCGTCTCCATCCACACCTTTCCTAGAGATACGCGTCCCGTATTCTGGGCCTTGCTCCACTGCACTTCCTGTTATGGTCCCGCGATAGAGAGGAACATCCAATGCACGGGCCACGAACTCTATTGCATCCTGTCCGACTGTCTGATATAAATAAGAGTCGAGTTCCTCTGCATATGAATTAGGTTGGGCGCATATTTGGGGAACAGATATGTACCTTTGCCTTGCTCAGGACGCAAAGATGCAGCAGCTACAAGCTCATGGTTGTTGCTTTGGCAATGCAGCAGATTATAGCAGCTATCCTTGCCTCCGCTGAGAAGAGCGACGTACTTCATCGATGAAGAGGTTTAAGCGCTGAAATGGGCGTCTTTTGATTACCCCATGTAGCACTGAGCACTCTATCACTTGCACAGCTACACATACCACTTCGAGCTTCATCAATGCTTCAACTTTGTCAAAGATTCATGCATTCAGGCCACAGTGACATATATGAATGAGTCAACGGCCTTAAAACATCGGATTACTATTGTTACCTTGTGATCATGATAGTAGTGGGTCCAAACATCCCGCTCTCTCTATAACTCCCACGAGCTGTACAAAAAGCTGTTGAAACTTCAAACAGCCCTCACAGACTTGAGCTTTTGTTTCTGACACCGATCTTAGAAGCTGTTCACCTCCGGATATATATATTCCAGCTCGCTCGTTCAGGCTCGTTCCCTCAACCTTCAATCAGAACAGAATGATCATTCCCTTCCTTGGAAAACGCAACGAGTCACGCAGAAAGGCCAAGCGCGCCGGTGGAGGCGGCGGCGGTGGAGGCGGTGGTGGACGAGGAGGAGGAAGCTCTAGTTCATCAAGTAGTAGCGGCAAGGGAAGCTCTAGCAGCAGCAGTTCTTCTGGCAAAGGTAGTAGCTCTGGTTCTCAAGGCAAAGGAAGCTCAAGCTCACTGCCTAACAAAGGTAGTAGTAGCTCGAGTTCCGGAAGTTCTCTCTCTGGCAACAAGGGATCTACCTCAAGCACTTCTTCTACAATATATGGTAATCGGAACCTGGTCCTTTAAATATACACCGACTGACACTCCATTCTAGGTTCAAGTCGTTCAATAACACCATACGGTAATGGAGCGGCCAAGTCCTTTACCATCCCTTCTGGCCAGCCATTCGCAGGCCGAACAGCGGGTGGTGCGACTCGAGATCAGATATATGGAACCCGGTTTGTGTCTATCCTACTTATGTCTCGTACGATCTATCCAACGCAACTTCCACTCGCAGGACATACGGAAGTGGTTATCCAAACAACGCTGGCAGCCTAGGTGTTGCCAATCGCGGATTCCCGTTCTTCTTCTGGCCTGTAGTCTGGGGAGGAACGGCAGGTGGTACCGCTGCCTACCTACATGATCAGAACGAAGTATGAATCTCTCTTCCTTGAACTTGTGGCCATATATGCTAAACCCACTTATAGTACCCAAACAACTCTAGTCGCCCAGGTGGAATCCTCATGACCGCTGCCTTCCAATCCAACTCCACATCCTCCATCTACCGTATCCTAGCGGACAATACCACCGTTAGCGACCTCATCACAGACATCCACGCCAACTGTTCTTCCCACCTCACTTCGAACAGCGCATCCTCTCCTTCAAACGCTATAGTATACAACTCCTCCGCGTCTGATGCACCCAAACCTGAACAGGTCGTGCAGTACTTCCGCGCGAGCACCGTTGCGTTGACATTAGACGGGTACAATAACACGTCTGTCTTCTCGGACTCGAATAGTACAGCAGATGTTGCTTTACCTTCGGGAATCGATACGACGTTGTTGGATTGTATGAACTCTACGATAGGGGTTGCTGTTCCGCTCATAGATGGTGCAAGTATGAGATGGGGTACACCAACTTATGGCGTGGTTGGGTTGGTGTGGGTAGTGATGTTCCTTATGAACTTTTCGTGAACGTGTTACGATCCTTAGTATGTCGTCGTATGTTATCGCAAAGATACCCAATTACGGTGTTACCCTCTAATCAAAGATCAATATTTTGTATCTCACGCTTTGACCATTGACAACAAATTTGCCCAGGCGATGGTGTCAGTTGGTGTTATTCGAGACAAGACACATCATCCATTCGACAGCGAATACCCCCTGAACTGGCATTGTCCCTACAATTGACATCGATTGCTTATATATACAGACGAAGGCACCTACAACATAAGCCAGTCGGCTGCCATAGTGGATTATTGCTGAGAGGTGATGTACTATGTAGCATGCATCTACATGTATTCTCTGGAAAGTTGAATCCTATGACAAACTTGAGGGTGTGACCAGCAACTCGAGAGTCATAAACTGAGATACTGTGAGGAAACGTGGAAGAAACGCAGGCAAGGCTGACCATAGAAATTGCTAGCAACTTGAAAGGTCAGCCTGAAGATTTTCCGAAGAATCCTTGGTGAATGTGGTCAACACAAGAAAACAAGATGAAGGTTTGGTGGAGTTTAACGAGCCGGGTAATGATAATAGTATTAGTAATACAGGTCATAGCTTCTTCTCTAACACCCATTGGCAATGTTCCGATTGTCGAACGTTCATGTCACGCTCAAATCTTGAGCTTCTGGAAAGCCCAACGAGTCAAAAGGCCAAGCGCGCCGGTGGAGGAGGTGGCGGTGGTCGAGGAGGAGGAAGTTCATCAAGTAGTAGTAGCGGCAAAGGAAGCTCTAGCAGCAGTTCGTCTGGAAAAGGTAGTTCCTCTGGTTCTCAAGGCAAAGGAAGCTCAAGCTCACTGCCTAACAAAGGTAGTAGTAGCTCGACTTCCGGAAGTTCTCTCTCTGGTAACAAGGGATCTACCACAAGCACTTCTTCCACGATATATGGTAATCGGAACTTGGTCCTTTTAAACATACACCGACTGCCACTCCATTCTAGGATCAAGTCGTTCAATAACACCATACGGTAATGGGGCGGCCAAGTCCTTTACCATACCTTCTGGCCAGCCATTCGCAGGCCGAACAGCGGGTGGTGCGACTCGAGATCAGATATATGGAACCCGGTTTGTGTCTATCCTACTTATGTCTCGTACGATCTATTCAACGCAACTTCCACCCGCAGGACATACGGAAGTGGTTATCCAAACAACGCTGGCAGCCTAGGTGTTGCCAATCGCGGATTCCCGTTCTTCTTCTGGCCTGTAGTTTGGGGGGAACGGCAGGTGGTACCGCTGCCTACCTACATGATCAGAACGAAGTATGAATCTCTTTTTCAAAGTTGTGGCGATATTTGCTAAGCCTACTTCTATTACCCAAACAACTCTAGTCGCCCAGGTGGAATCCTCATGACCGCTGCCTTCCAATCCAACTCCAACTCCACATCCTCCATCTACCGTATCCTAGCGGACAATACCACCGTTAGCGACCTCATCACAGACATCCACGCCAACTGTTCTTCCCACCTCACTTCGAACAGCGCATCCTCTCCTTCAAACGCTATAGTATACAACTCCTCCGCGTCTGATGCACCCAAACCTGAACAGGTCGTGCAGTACTTCCGCGCGAGCACCGTTGCGTTGACATTAGACGGGTACAATAACACGTCTGTCTTCTCGGACTCAAATAGTACAGCAGATGTTGCTTTACCTTCGGGAATCGATACGACGTTGTTGGATTGTATGAACTCTACGATAGGGGTTGCTGTTCCGCTCATAGATGGTGCCAGTATGAGATGGGGTACACCAACCTATGGTGTGATTGGGTTGGTGTGGGTAGTGATGTTCCTTAGTATGAACTTTTCGTGAACGTGTTACGACGACCCTTCTTTTGCCACCGCGCTGCTTCTACACATCGTCGTTAATACCCAAGGTAAGCGAAGATTGCTCTCAAATCTTCGCGCGTTCACATCCTTGCAGTGGACTCTCTTAACACCGCGGCAGAGCCATGTTTTCTACTTTTGGAAAATGACGGGGAATTCATTCGGGAATCTGTGATTTTGTGAAAGATTTTCAACGTTGAAATACTCATTTTTGCCACTTTAGAATAGCATTGGGAAAAATTCCTCTTCTCAAAACTTTTCCAAAGCTGGAAAACTAAGGTCCGCCCCGGGGTGGACCGAAATTTTCCAACTCTGGAAAAGCTTCGAGAAAACTGATTTTTGCTAAAGTTCTTGCAGAGCAGCAAATTGTTGATATCCATATATTGAAAGGTTTACAGAAATCTGACTTTTCCAAAAGTAGAAAAAATCGGTCAGCTGCGGTGTATAATTTCCATATATGGCTGAAAAGTAACGGAACATAGCGGTACGTGTTAAGCGCTAGCCCTCACTCTCCCCTGCTCTTAAGTATCTGCTCAGCCTGTGAAACTGGTGCATAGAATGTCGGAAAATAATGACCAATGCAAGCAGCTTGAAAGAAACTTCAATGTGATGCAGGATCGCTTACTAACAAAGGTCAGTTTCTCTTGGTGAGAGTCATTATTAACTATCATACCCATTGAAAACAACTTGAACAGGTGTCGGATATAATACGAAGCAATCGGTATGGAGAGACTGCATGTGTGCTCTTGGATGAGTTACAATGTATCCGTCAACGTACTCATGATGCAAGAAGATGGGAAATACTGTGCCCACAGAGAACGACTGGACTTGTTCAGTGAGTGTATTGAATTCATGCAACTGTAGATACTCATCGCTGTCACATTGATGCAAAGGTCAATGACAAAGTGTGAAAAACTGTTAGATTCTTTGAGGGACAGAAACATTGTTATATCCTGTCTCTCGAGAAGCCTAGATTTGCGAAAGATCAAATCTCTGCACGAGGAGCTGAAGAAGAGAAGACAAGATCTGGAGGTTAGTCATTACTTTAGAAATAGTTCACCACAGTTCACCATGTCTGGTTGCTACATAGTGGGCCATTACCCTCGGATTTCAGACTGCCAATCAACTGAGTTCCATACTTGTTGATACCACCTCGACCATACCCTCGAATAATTTGTTCACAGCTTCCGAGGAAGTACATGCCCAAACTCAGGCAGGTACTGATTCAGTCCCAACCTCAGCGAGTAGCCCTACCAGCGATAGCGCCAGAGATTACAATTTGTTCGAAGAGTGTCAGTTCAACCAAGGAAATGCCATTCATAACAACACGAACAATAACTTCGCTCCCGCGACAACTTTCTATGGTCCAGTCACAATTAATATTATTAGATCAGATAGCAGTGGTTCTTAAACTTAAAGCTTAACCTGTTTCACGTATCTACATGCTTCATTACTTAGTCGATAATCTGTTGCCGGTACAGAAAAATGGCAAGCAGTAGTTTTTCACAAACCTTCTAAAAGTGTAGCGGGAACTTTGTATCTCACGCTTTGACCCTCTTTGACCATGCTCGATTCGTCTTTCGCTTCAACACAATCTTTGCCACCGACAGAGCCTCCAACGAGCTACCTTCCTTCAATAAAATCCTTATCATCCTTCACAGACAATCAAAGGTTACACGAATGTCTTCTATATCTACGCCAAATCTATGTCCCAAACGTCCGAGGTTCTCGTCGACAAAACCGCCAAAAGTCTAGCTCTAGCACATCATCACCATTATCAACCATACGCAAAGACCCCTTCGAGCGCGCATACGCCCTCCGCTGGCTATCTGCTCTTACCCGGCTCACCGATCATCATAATCATGATCCAACACCCTCAAATTCCTCTACCCCCTCCCTTTCCGAAATCCAAAACGACGCAGCAGCCTTGCTAGCGATCTTCGCCGGCACAGCATCCGCAGGTAGCTTTCAACGACAGTTTGAATTCGATGGCGAAGACGAGGAAAAAGTTGGTATCAGTCGGAAGGTCCACATCACGCTGAACGACGTCCCTCTATCGGCTAACGCGTCGAATGGAGATTACTTTGGTAGCGTCGGCGCACAGACGTGGGGCGGAGCTTGCGTGTTGGCTGAGGAGATCGTACAGAGACCGATCGGTTTCTTCCCTTGCCGCCGTCGTACGCGTTCTCCTGCGCCGCAGGAGGAAGAGGAAAAGAACGCGGAGGCTGATTCGTTTCGGTTTCCTGAGCAACAAGACCCGGTCCCTTTTCGCGTTTTAGAACTCGGAGCCGGTACTGGTCTCGTCAGTCTCGTCGCAGCAAAGGTCGCGGCTGCGATGATGTTGCAAGATCCAAAGAAATATTCCAAAGTGGATATCATCGCTACGGATTATTACCCAACTGTGCTAGATAACCTCAAAGGCAACATCGAGGCCAATTTTCCAGTTCCGATTCCTTCATTGGACATATCATCTCGGTTCCTCGATTGGTCTTCGTTTTCCTCTTCTTCAGAGTCCGTGTCCAACTCCGATGCCGACGCGCACCTTCCAGCTCAAGGTCCACCGAGACCTCTCGATCTCGGTCATTTCGATCTAATACTCGGCGCCGACATTGTCTACGAGGCTTTGCATGCGTCATGGATCCGTAGCGTAGTCGAACAGACGCTGCGGAAGCCTGCGTTTTTGTCAAGAAACGACGACGACGACGGAAGAGCAGGTGTATTTCATCTTGTCATCCCCCTCCGGCCCTCGTTTAGTGCCGAATCGAGTACGATTGAGAGGGAATTTAGATTTGAGGGGAAGTCCGGAGTTGAAGATCGAGTTGGGGATGAGCTGGTTATACTTACGAGAGAAATCATATTATGTGACGCGGATGAAGATGACGATAATGGTAAGGAGGAGGATGGGGCTGAGTTTGATACAGATGTGGATGTACGGGATTCCGTTGGTAATGACACGGTAGGAAATCAAGCCGAACAAGGGAACGTTGTACGGTATGCGTACTATGTTATCGGATGGGAAGGTACACCTGCAATTGGTGGAACTGGATGAGTGCATAATACGACATGACAGAAAGGAATTCCGTACTAGATTGAGCTACATAATACATGTTCAACTCCAATTTGATGTTGGCAGTGGGCACAACATTGAGATATGATCGGAATTTGGAGAGTATATCAAGACGGTATATGTACCTTGAGCTAAAGTATACTTTCCTAGTATCTCGGAAAGTAAGCTTAACGATCTGTGGCGTATCTCAGTTCTGTACATACCACAAAAGATTCCGCCAGGCTAAGCCTTTCTAAGCCTTTACTTCAGTTCGTAAGTATGTAATTCTCAAATAACATACAAGCTCAGGTTCCGAATGGACCTCGCAAAAAACAGCGATGAGTACTGAAAGCGCTCATCCGAGTGGTCCGAAGAACTAGTGAGGGCAACGACGAACTAAAATCGCATTAGATCGACGAAAGAGCAAGTGTACTATGTAATTCGTAGTAACTAGATACAAAATACTACGTACGGCAAGGGCTGGTGGGAGCAAGAAGAGCATTTCACAATATGTAGCAGGATTATCTGTATGCATATAACTAACTCTATGAAAGGTATGGGGATTATACGAAAAGAACGATATGGATTAAGAGCGAGGGTGTAAGATGTAGGAATAACGAATGGAGGTAACAGTACTTGAGTCCTTTGGAGTTCGCGTTGTTACAACAAATATTGGGGGCGATACAAGGGAATGTACAAGAGTGCACACATACAGGACAGGATGTGAAGTGGGAGGGACTAGGCGAGGAAAAACGCGAAAGTTGTGAGCATAAAAGATCATCAAGAAGAAAGGGAACACAAATCACAAGGTGCAGGATGCTGATCGTAGGAACCACATATTGGTTTTTACCTGGAAAGTGGGGAAGCAAGCAAAAGATTCTAGCAGACGGCGACGTTTCGTCGGGAGGTACAGAGCGAGAAGAGACGAGAGGTCAGGCTCTTGGCCTCACCTCCTGCTCTCGAATGTCTTCGCTTCTTTGGTTTTTCTTTCATCGCTTCCTTTTCGCCTTTCTCCTTCGAGTCCTTCTCCTCATCGTCATCCTTCTCCTTCTCAGCACCAGTAAACACAAACGCGGGGAGAGGAGGAACTGGCGGTGGAGGACCATTGATCGTAGGACTAGCCGGAGGCGAACGATACGGACTAGCAAACTGCAGAGAGCGGCTATGAGCCAACGGTCTTCCAGAGCTAGTCGATGACCGAGATGAGATCGAGACAAAGGACGGACTGGGAGGAGGAGAAGGTTTTAATATGCCTTTGGATGGCTGTCGTCCTAAGAGATCATGACCGAGTAAGAGTGAATTGTTGGTGGATGAGGGAGTGAACTCTGATGAGCAATGGGAAGTGTCGAGACTGTGAACGGAGCGAAGGACGTGTTTTTGCTTCGGCTGGGCGTCGTTGTTACACGCTGCGGCGCTCATTGGACGGATGGACGCCTGAGAGCGTTTGGAGCGTATGGGAAGAGGGTTCAAGCTTATGCAGTGGTCTGGGGAAGGAGCTCGAGGAGGAGGAGACTCTGGTCGAGCGAAGATGGACATTTTTGAGCAGAGTGGAGGGAAGGAGAAGAATTAGATGAAGGACGAGAAGCCTCCGTGCTTTATACTTTTATGTGACGCCTCGAGGGGGAATTATATGGGAATAACAAAAAAGAAAGAAACGGTTACCGAACATCTTCGAAACTCGTACATAAAAAAAAGTTGAAACGCAAGAAAATAAAACAACAACGTGGCTATTTACGGAATAAGAGTTACCTGATCTGGGAATGTGAATTTGTTACCCGATTCGTCGCTGACTCGGTCGGATTTAAATTCTGATCATCCGTCTTCTTTTCTAACAGGCTCAAGCTTTTTTTACACAAAACTCTTTGTTCTCTCTTTGCACTTTGGGCAGTAGGTATCTATCGTCTTTCCACGTCAACTCGAATCAAGATAAATTCAATAGATTGTACAACATTCACCTCTTCACAGCATTTCACATTCCATTTCCGGTCTTTCCCCGACGCCCGTCGCCCATTCTGTGTTTTATCGATTCAGTCTCAGCACTTTTCCCTCGATCTTCCCGGTTGATATGACTGCGCCTGGACCCCATGCCTACGCCGCGAGCGTGAAATGGGTTAACGAGTCTCCACTCAACGATACGGTCTACGCATAATGGAGAATCGCACCCCCAATTGGCACCCACCACCACCACCACCACCACAATCCTAATTCAAATCATGAGTCCCGTCAAATAACTGTTGCTTCTAATTACCTGGCTAATCTCATTCTCTCTTTGACGTTCAATATATGCGCCACACTTGTTATACGCTATACGCTATATTGCAGTAACCTAATCTACTTTCTGGGAGTCGGGACGATAATGCGGTCACCTTTCGCGCTTTTTCGCGCCAACGTAACCCGTCCGACCCTGCCTCACCACTCTGACTCAATAGTCTTTTCGCCCACTGAGCACATATCGGGCTACATCGGGGGCACATTATGCGGCGCGGCATTCACATTATCACACTCTTCGTGCTAAGGCTTGCCAACAGTTGCCAACCAACCTACGGTGTGCTAGTGTTGTGTGCTCCGGTGTGCTGTTTTCAGGCTGTTGTTGGACCCTAATCAAACCATTGGACTTGGGAAATTTGAATTGAATTTCGGGTAAGATCCCTCAAAAGTCCCTGACAATGACACCTCCATTGACGCAATCATCAAGCCATTCCAACCTCGAGGCTCGAGGGTTGTTCGCCGTTGTAAAACGTTCTGAACCCTCTTGGTTTTTTCGTGGGTCAGTGGGTCGCTACTAGACGATAGAGTAAGTCAAGTTGATTCATCAGTTCGTTGCGAACGTCCTTTGAATCGCATACATACCATACTAATGCAAGTATTTTTCTGGCTTGCTGTTCAAGTGATGCAATGAGGCGAGCGAGGTCCGTCAGTAAGTATACGAAAAATTCGAATCCCGCCAAAGTCCACACGAGGCCACGAGTCGGGCGGGAGACCGCAATCACTCCACTCATATCGCCTTTCAGTCTAGTGTGAACACTGAAGTACTGATAGATATATCGATACTCGGTGCTAACGGTACGAAGAACCCGCAAGCAAGTCAGCGAGATGTGACGGAGAGGGTATTGCACGATACTAGGAAGGATACCTTGAAACCTACGCAGTGTCTATGTATGGGTGGTAAGAGTCACCATGTATCGAAAGGGAAAGGACGACTGGGTCGGACTCTTCTGAGTTCTCTGTGCTTCGTTGGCACGAAACGGACGAAGGACGTGAAAAGAAGAGAAAAGAAGCCCCTTGGAGAGAATCATCGGCAGAGCGCTCGAGTGGCTTCTTTAACGATTGCTGTCGCTTTGTGGGACCAGGAGCTAACATCTAATTGTAGTCAGTCATTCACAGAGTCAACAAAACGTTCATCTCCCGCTTTCAAGCTTGACTGATGCTCTGGGTGTCTAGGCAGGAGACTGAAAGAGCCATTTTGGGCAAGGTGGGTGCTGGTATCAAGATGCTCGGCGTATTCGGATGGGATAGAATTCGAGAAATGGAGGTGAATGAATAGGATGGACGGTGAACCCAGGGTTTGTTTCCTTTAGTGGACAACAATGAAAGGTATGAAGATGTCAATCTAGCTTCCATTGTCTAGTGATCCTGGGCGTCAGTATAAGACTCCAAGAGTGCATCTCAAGAGTGGAAGTCTCCAGGACGTCAAGAGAAAGAAGACAGTTGACGATTTTTTTTTGAAAGTTGGAAGAGCCTTGAGGCCAACCGTTGTCCGTTAACGTCGGTACGTCGTCGTCAAAAATGACTAAAATAGATAATTTAAATTAAAAAGCAGGTTGAAGATCCTCTGAAAAATTACTTCTTTCGGTGCCGACTGCGAGTATCCGAGCAGATCTTTTTCCTATTTCGGAATTAATCTAACAACGGCTCCGCTCGTTCCAAAAAGGGCGTATCAATCGGACCCTCTTATTTCTCTTTATATAAGAAGACTAGAATTCACTTCAAAAGCTTTCAATGGCGTCTATATTCTCAAGACCAGTCTCTCCTCCCCCACGCGCTCTCTCCCCAGACTTGGGTGCTCTTAATCCTTTGCCACTACCACCAGCGCGTTCGAAGAGATCGTCAGAAAGAGCGACGATGACGATGACGACGACGACGACGACGACAATCACACGATCTCCTCCTCGTCCCCTCAGGCGTCCATCCAAAGGCATCCTTAAACCAACTCCTCCACCAAGCCCTGCCTCTCCTCACTCTTTCACATCCTCATCATCTTCCACCTCATCCACCTCATCCACTCACTCTCTGAGCCACCGTCGCTCACTCCAATTCGCCATCCCATACCGTTCTCCTCCCGCTTCACCAACTCTAGCCTCTCCTCCGCCACCCGTGCCTCCTATCCCTGCCTTCGTCTTGGACAGTGGCGCGTCTACTAGATCTCATCATTCCACGCCGCCGATGACGACCAAGACAAAGACGACGTCGACGGACAACACGCCACCGCCGCCTCCTCGACCTGCACGTAGTCCTCAGCGGGAAGTCCAGGACCAGGAAAGGCCACGTGGAGGGGGAGGGATGACATGCTCACAGTTTATGTCTGTCCATGGAACTCAGCCTCCGAGTTCCAGGCGGAGAAATCCTGCTCAGGCTATCAATGCTGCTTGAATGATGATGATACCCCTCATCTCCAGCGCCTTTTAGGTTTTATGCATATGTTCTTGGAGCCCCATGGGAGCCCCTTGCATTTCTTGAATCTTGTTTGTTCGTTCTCCTCCCGTCTGACAGTCACTCGATGACGCTTTTGTTATTTATCAGTACTTACATCCTTACCTTTCGACCTTGTCCTTGCCTCATACTAATGATACTTACTTTCGCCCTTTGTATATTTTGATATTCGAAAAATCTTTAGTAAGTAGTATAGTTAACCGTACGTAGGATCACAAACTAGTTACAACGATAACGATGAAAATGTAACGATCATGAACTTGTATTGTTTTCCAAATTCCGAGCACCCAACAGTGAGTAGTACGACTACGACCACAGGACGGCGTTGAAAGCCCTTGACACTTACAAGCCCTCGGCGTGGCGTTGAAACTTTTGGGCTTCGGGGCAGGTAAGTAATGTACTCAAAACCGAGAATAATATATTACTCAATAGAAGCCCGGCGCGCTGTGCATTGTGCACGGAAGTCTGAAGGAAACTTCACACTGTAAACTATCAGAGTGACCGCAATGGACGGTACTGAACACATCACGAATCAACTTGAAGCGCAGTCAACGTTCAGTATAAAGTAAAGTGACGCCCGTGGTTCTATTGAGGATCTCTATTGTCCTTCATCCCAACCCTTTGCAAACAACTCCTTGGAAGTTGTCAATGTGCACCTGAAACCGCGGAAAGATTCACATTTCTCGGATAAACGAGACCTCCGTGGTGCTGTGACCATCTTGCTTCAAGACGGTTACATACCGTCGCCTGGAACCACCCAGTATACTCGACATCGTAACTCTCATTCAGTATCTGGTGTCGGGATCTCACCGTTTCGGGCATTGTTCAATATTCTGTATCGTCGTGTTGTTAAAGTTTTGCAGAGCTGAACAAGAACTAGTAGGTATAAATCAACTCCGTTGGTAAAAAGCCGTCCAAGAAGACAATAAATAAAACCCCAAATCCACCGTTCAACCTTCTTCCCTTCCGTGTCCGAGGACTTGTACAAGGGCTCCTTAAACTGGATTTACTTACTTATCGATAGCATCGTCTTCTTTCTTGCGCGGCTTTTGATCTTTGTTGTTCTTTCCTCATAACACGAGCTAACAAACACGCGCAAGGCGGGCTAAGTTTAGGAACCATGAGACAAACGAACAAACTCACATGGGCCACTGAGAGACGGGTAAACCAACGTCAGAAAAAAATCCGGGAAAAAAAGGATGATAAAATCGAAATAAGTCCCTTGTCAGCAATGATCCCTATCTCAATACGACAGTAAAACAACGGGCTTACGGTGTCCACCAACGACCGGCCGTGCTCTAAATCCTTCTGGAGCACCCGCGATGGTATCATACCAATCACCAAACGGAGCATTGTTCGTTCCGCTCGACGCCCACTTGTAAACAGCCTCAATGAAGATATCCCGTGCGGCGGTGTTGGTCATGAGGGTTGATGTCCAGATTTGCCAATCTAGGAAAAGGGTGTTGAGTAAGTAGGGTTGACGACGGACTTGTAGGGATATAGGCTGATATAGGAAAGTAGGTGGATATGTGGATGAGGGTTTCTTATTCACCTGTTTTTGTATATGTATGCCTGAATAGCAAGGCCGAATGGTTGTGAATAAAATGCTTCCTGTCACTCAGAAGATATACAACTTACCGTGTGTCCAATGGTACACCGAACGAATCTGTTGAGAAAAATCAACTTCTGTAGGATCGAGAAGTTATGGAAAGGATGAGTACTGACTGTCAACGGTAGGATACCAAGCCGTTTCTATTTCAATAGAATGAGCTCCAATGAACAAGAGAAAGACACAAGAAGGAAGCAGACGCACGTTCATCATATACGGATTCGGGGAACAAATTCAAGCCTAATAATTTGTCTCCAAAGAGGTTGTAGGAAAGCCCCCAAGAGCTCTCATCATTGTACTGCAAACGTGACAACCATAGGTCAAAGCAGTAGACAAGGTTCAGAGCCCAATACTCACATCAAGAGTCAGATGTGGCCCTGTAGTAGATGTCGCGAATGTCTGCCACTTCGTAACATAGCTCGATGCAATGGACTAGAGATCAACAACCGTCAACAATAGTAGCATACCAGGAAGAGTTTCGAGTTACACTATAGTTACTCTGTTGCGCGGTATTGCCCAAGATGCCCCAGATTTCTGACATTGCTTTGATCCCGACGATACCTTTGATGGCGAGGTTAGTCTGGTTCGCCAATGAGCCAGCAAAATCGTCAGTCGATATTTGGTTGCCCGGGATCAAAGAATCAGTAATGAGGTATTGAGTCCACTGGTCTAAAAGGTTCGTCTGGAGGAAGAAACGTGAGCACGACCTAAACAAAGGGAACCACAAATGACGGAGGGCACATACGTATGCCGCGAGCTGAGAATTGTCGCCGGTTTTTTGGGCGTAGCTCAACGCCATCATGAGCATGTTACCGCATTCTGAAAGTGATCGTTGAGTAAGGATTTGGAGACGTTTAAGGAAGATAGATGACCTTCAACTGGCATTGCTTCATCCCCACCATCATTGTGTCCGAGTGCTTTAGGATAGCTTGCTCCTACAGCTCGTAATCAGTATCCTGTCTCAATGTGACGAAACCAAGACTACTGCTCACCTAGATCGTGCACACTCCATTTATTAGGGTAAAGACCAGTTTCCTGGTAACGGAATAGTCCCTCGAGAAGGTATTTTCCAAGAGCTGGGTTGGTATATAGATAAATGGGCCATGCGGGATTGATCACGTCTACCGTGTTCACGTTTCCGTCGCTAGATATTTCTAATGAAAGTCTTAGCCAAACGAATCCGAGGAAAGAACAACAAGAAGTGAAAAAGAACCTTTCAGGAAAACCAAAACATCACTCGTGTTCCATGCTCCACTTGACTCTTTGCTGATCGTAATTTCATTCGCACCGAGGGACTGACGGATAGATAGTGCGACGATGGCCGCGTATTCTGCAGAAATCGCGCTGGCATCACTTTGCACTTTGGCATCGAAAGTATTCGCTCTGGTCAACGCTGCACTATAGTCTCCAAGGAAGGCCGATATCTGATTTACGATAGCCCAGTCAATCAAAACCGAAAACAGCGTGGAACAAATTTACTATCCACACACCACATCAGCAGGCGATGAATATTCGCTCCAAAAGTACACGCTTCGTGCTTGAGTCCCACCAACGACGACATATTCCAGAGCTGGGTCTCGAATGTGTCCAACAGAATAAATCACAGCATCGGACGCGGTACTGCCAACACTGCCAAGGTCATGGGCTAAACCAAAAACGGGCCAGTCATTGCTGACAGCGCGGAAGTTGGTGTCTTTGGTGTTTGCGAGTACTCCGTTGTTGATGAATTGCGCGCGGACGACAATGTCTTGTCCAGTTTGATAGGTTGCGGACACGGTCTGGGTGTACAATGATGAGATTGATGAACATGCCAGCGCGGTAGTGGGTAATTAAAGGTGTGAACTCACATTGGGCGTAGAGTAGAAGGCTGATCCATATTGTGTGTGATCGCTAACTTCTCTGGGAAAGAGAAAAGGTCGAAACAAGACACGTAAATACGCCACCCTTGAACTCTTACCCATACACCGTCGGTGATGTCAACTGAACTTGATGCGTCAGAATATCGCCAGTCGTAGTTGTCCAATTAACGGTCAACGAATCATCACCAGAAACCCATTCAGCACTGATATCAGAGTAGACCTGAACGGAATGCGTCGCTCCATCCGTAGATGCCGCAGAGACAGCCATATAGGAGAATGGGATGGATTGTTTGACAAGATCGGTCGGCTGCGTTGAGTAACCGTCAGACGTAAATTACGTCTGATTGATACAAAACATACCTCGACTGGGCTGAGAAACTTGACGGTTACATCGATGGGACCAGCAGAAAGGACGAATGTGCTTTGAGTGGAAGTAAACTAGTCGCAGAAAGGTCAGATTAAGCATGCCGTCAGCATTGAAGAGAGTTATACCGAGAAACTCTGTTGCGTGGCTTGACTGAAGGTTGCACCGGACACGGCGGGAGCTCCCAAGAAGCTGTAAGCAACCCCATCAACCTTTACGAAGCCTGCCCATCCAAGGATCTATCAAGCCGTATCATGAGCGAAAGGATGGTGTGACCGTGTCAAATCGTTCACATACAGAACCGGTCCAGAATTCCGGCCAAACAGAGTTGAGAGCTGCACCACTACCTTGTGGGAGCCAGCAAGACAGATAGGGCGTCCTTACTGCAAGCGGGATGGACGGAGGGTTGAATGGCGTTGATGTCCACGCGTGGACCGCAGAGAGAAGGAATGCAAAGTAAGGAATGAGATGCAGAGACCGCATCATTGAGGAAGAGAGGGTGGAAAAGGCGAGGAATGTAGTCAGGCCTGTCCAAGGCACGGTTTTATAGTTTTCTTGGGTTTCATTATTCTACCGCCAGGGCGTGGATCATTCGCTATATTTCTGTTGGCCGACGGCGTCATTGCAACTCTAGAATTGTAGAAAGAAGAAGTTGAGTAGAATCATAAGACCAAGAACTGCATGACTGAACGAAACCCAGAGCAGTAGGTTTATACTTAGAATCCATGGCACGAGGGATAATCATACAGCAATCCTCGAGGAAAAGACGAGCAAGTGACGATTTCTGATGAAATTCATCGAAAACCAATGTTGGTTTTCAATTGGTACCCGGGAGACAGCGTGAGGTTGAGAACCGTTGATTCATATTCTCATGTGGAGGAGTTGATTTTTGCAAGGTGGTATATTCAAGAGAATCAGATGTTCACGTACGAGATCAAGAATGAGTAAAGTGGGCAGTGACTCCGAGTGTTATTCCGAGTAGGGTTAGGGTCAATAATTGATGACATTTCCTTGGCATCCCTCCTCCGGATATTTTCGACGAATATCGTGAAGTCAACTGTCAGAAACTCCTAGTCTATGTACATAAATTCATGCTGGCTCATGGGAGCGGTTCAGAATATCTATGGACTTCTGCAGCCTCAAAACAAAATTTCTCGGAGCAAGCAAATCATTCGAGATAATCTTGGATGAGTACTATGTAGGTCAAAATCTATCGATATCGTGATTCTTCGTGCGTGTATGTACAAGGCGAGAGAGATATTCAAAATCTTAACGAGAGTTGTGGCCGCAATATCGACGAGCGCGACCAAGGATATAAATTTTCTGCCCAGAAGCGAGATGATCTATGTATGAAGTCGATTCATCAGCGTATTGTAGTATACGCATAACCAGACAAGGAAAGGAAGGATACACTCACCATCACACATGGGCAGGCAATGTTTTGAATCAGAAACTCCAGAATTTCTTCAATCCCTCGAACGATGATTTTCGGCGTGTCTGTACAAGGTCCTTTGTTTCCCCTCCTTCCTCTGATTCAGCATCGGTCGAGCTCCAGAGCATCGGCCGCAACACTTCCCAGAGTTGCCCATAAATATCGTGTGATTCTCGTGGATCAGAAGCAGAGGGTACGAACAGGCCCAACCCATTAAACGGAGAAGTTCGTGAAGGAGTGGATTGGAAAAGAGTCAAAGTCATAGGACTGTCTGAAGACATCGTTCGTGATGGGATGCTGAGCGCTGCGATATTGGGCGTTATGGAGGGGTATAAAGTCGATAGGGTATAAGGGAATGCGTTTACAGAGTCAGAGGGATGCAGGAGTTGAGGGACTGAGATCCTGATAATCTACCTTGACTATGAAGAATCCATCTTAAATCCCTGGCGAGGAGGGGTTTCCAGGGCGGCATGGTAACCTCCCAAAGTAAATGAATCCATGAATCCTATTGGATGCTCACCGGACTTGACCAAAAGTGGTAAGATGATTTCCTATTTCGGAACAAGAACAGAAAACGACCTTTGTACCAATACGAGCAACAAGAACATGTTTGCTTCTGTGGTTTTATACCTCTTACACACTTCTCGTCTTGATTCCGACAGTCTCGACTGGATGAAAATACAAAGTCGAGCACAACCGTACGGTACTTGTCAATAGAAGCTACGACGCGAGATATGAGTATTTCGTCGAGGACAAGGGTCTACATTTACTTATCAGAGAAACCTCTCACCTAATCGTCTAGATCGAAGATATCACCATTGTCATCCTCTTCACGACGATATTTAGATGACACTGAATAGATGGGATCCATGACATTTCCGGTGGGCTTTTGTATTACACCTGAATACCAATGAGGCATCAAGAAATTGCTGAAATGCAGGGGTCGCCTACCACAAACGGACAACCTTAGCTCCAGAGCTGCTGTTGTAAAGCCATCGTTATTCCCAAGCTCTTCAAAGCCTACCACCCTAGTATTTCATGGATGAGTTCATGAACAGATAGGATGTCGATGGCAGTCACCGGTCTTTAGTGACACCTTTCACGAAGCATATCACGCATGGCAGAACCTTGATCGAAAGCTTTTCGACCAGCCAAGGGATGTTTTCAACGAATACGCGGAAGAATCGCGTGTTGAAGTATTTCGGAGCAATTTTCTTGGGGAGGGGATGAGGGATCGGTCACTCAAGATACAGCAGGGTAGCCCACAGCAAGGTGCTTGTCCATGATTTCGCATCGTTTGAAATTGGGATGATAGAAATGTACGACGCATCTTGGTTCATGTCTGGAAAGGCTCCCGAGTTCATGATCTTCAATTCGGGATGGTAGATGGCAAGAAACGCACGCTGTTATTCTCACCACTTCTTTCTCATCTGTGATTTCGTTATATGTCCCGTATTGACTCTGCTTCATATCTCGCATGCGTTCCATTCTGGTTCAGACTTGATTCGTCAACATGGACACCATCGCTATCGGCAAACTCGACGCTTACTCCTTCTTCAGCATTTCCAGCCCTTGCTCTCTCATCGCAGAGTTGTTGTCATTCTCAATCTCTTCTTCCAGTTCTGCAAATAAGGCGGCATCGTCGTCGTCGTCTGAGTCTCGCTCGCGCCTTGATCCATCCGGACGATTGGGCTCAACAAGTCGAGCAGCGAGTGAGTTGATCTTCGGATTGCTATTTGTAGAAGGAGTAAGCGAAGTCAAGGACCAGTCTTTCAGAACAGGATCACCTATCCATTGTCAAGTCTGAAGGTGAAGTTTATTTGAATCTCACACGTGGTCTCCAAAGAATAAGCGCCCGACGTAGTGAAGCGTTAATGAGATAAGATGACTTGCTACTTGATCTTCAACTTGTTGCTCGACGATGAAGCTGATTGGCAAGCACATCGACAAGCATGGCGCAGGACATGTCACATTGCGTCCAGAAGACGACGAAGATATGTGGCACTTATACAATCTCATCCAGAAAGGCGACTCGGTGCGGGCACCTGCGATTCGGTATGCTCTCGAGTTTCATCTCCCCTGATCTTCTTGAGTAGTTCACTTCTCAAGTTCTGTGATCTAGCCGTGTGCAGAAGACATCTACCACTGGATCTATAGAATCTCAAAGAATACGGCTCAATCTCACACTTGAAGTTACGAATGTGGAATTCTCCTCGTTCTCTGCGGCTGCAGAGCAATCCTCTTCTGTGGATCCAGGCGGATCGAATAACAGTGCAGCGCTACAGATTGCTGGACGAGTGATTGTGGAAAATTCTCATGTTAAGCTCGGTGCTTTTCACACTCTGGATATCGAAGCCAACAGAGACGTGCGGATAGAAAAGGCCGACGGATGGGATAGCATTGCTCTATCCCGCGTGGAGGAAGCTATCGTTCCAGGAAGAGGTGCAGAAGTTGGTGCGATTGTTTGTGGAGAAGGAACTGCAGCGTTTTGTCTGCTCTCCGAACATATGACTTTGGTCACACATCGAATATCCGTCCCTATTCCTCGCAAGGCTGCGTCTGCAGGATCGTCACAGCATGAAAAGGCGCTGACAAGGTTCTACAGCACTTTGTATGATGCTTTCATTCGACATATTCCCTTCGCCAACCCGGGATTGAAGGCGATCGTTTTTGCAAGTCCGGGTTGGGTCAGGGATTCTGTATACGACTATATGTTACTGGAAGCGGGAAGAAGGAGTGATAAGACTCTTCAAAGGGCACTGAGGGAAAAGGGGATCAAGATCCACATCAGTAGTCCCCATGTGCACAGTCTGGTCGAAGTTCTGAAAAGTCCGGAGGTGAGCTTGAACTCTTCGCATGCACCTTTGATACTATTACTCAAACGTTTATGTCCCCTGAAGATTGTCGCTCAGTTGAAAGAAACGAAATTTGCAAGGGAAGGTTTGGCGTTAGACAAGTAAGTGATGTGGCTGAGGTTGTGCGCCGATGCTTATAAGAACATGGCAGATTCCACAAAATGCTCGCTACAGACGAATTACGGGCATGGTACGGGCCAGAACATGTCATCTTGGCGTCAAATAGAGGAGCCATAGGCACCCTTCTAATATCTGATGAACTCTTTCGGTACGTTGGTATCCTATCTCGCGAACTAAAAGCTCATAGCTGTAATTCAGTGCAAGCGATCCTGCTACTCGGAAGAAATATGTCGGTCTGGTCGAAGAGGTACAACAAAAAGGCGGAGACGCAGTCATCTTTTCCAGTATGCATGAGTCAGGCCAACGTATGTGATGCTTCTTATCATTGGTTCAATAAAGTGTTAATGATGCTACATATGCAGAGCTGAACCAATTAAGCGGAATAGCGGCAATACTCACATTCCCGCTGGATATCGAAGTCGTTGAGGCCGAAGAGAAGGAAGAAGAGGAGCAAAGGAAGAGGCAGGAGATGGAAGTAGACGAAAAGGAGGAAGGTTAACATGGTGTAAGGTATCTGGAATGATGGGATGCGAATAAGATAGACGGTACACAGATTTGAACAAGACACTGCTACAGAAGCCTACGCTTCAGTAAAATATCTTATTATGGTAATCCAGCTTTGACCGCCTCATTTTGGGAGCTGATGACATCACCAGCCACGATCATCTGCCGAAGGGCTTCGATCGAGTATTTAGCCCCTAGAATAGGTCAATGTTCAAAATGTTCTTCATTCAACGACTTAGACTCAATCGCCCATCTCCAATGCCTCCAAAACGCGCCAGAGTGTCAAGTATCAGTGATAGCAAAGCCAGTGTTGCCGCCAAACGTTCTCGTACAACCGCAACCTCATTTGCACCAAGGAAAGTTGCCACGGCTAAGAATGCTGCAGCGGTTGATGCAAACCCTCCCTTGGGAAAATTGCTGGAAGCAGTGAAGAATCAGAATACAAAGGTTAAGAAGGGCAACGCCGTTGTATACTGGATGAGAATGGCCGATCTCAGAAGTGCGTTCACTTATACAGCTATAATCCCAAGCATGTTCCAATTAAACATAAATTTAACAATCTTTTACAGTCTCGGATAATCATGCGCTCTCGTTGGCCTCCTACCAAGCAAAGAAGGAAGAAATCCCACTCATTGTGTTATTTGTCCTATCTCCTCAAGATTATAAAGCTCACGACCGAGGACCTCGTCGCATCGATTTTACACTTCGAAATTTGGCGATGATAAGGGTGAGCTCAAACCTGAAGTGATAAAATGTTCAGAGTTAATCATGACAGGGAAATTTGTAGAACTCTTTGGCAGAGCTCAACGTCCCTTTATACACCACTTCCCATAGTGTACGCAAAACTCTTCCAGCCGCAGTGCTTACAACCTTACAAGGTTGGAAATGCACAAGCATCTACGGCAATATCGAGTATGAGGTCGACGAACTTAGACGGGATACGCAGTTTTGCGAGCTTGCAAAAGCCAAAGGCATTCGCACGACGTTTGTTCACAACAAATGCATAATTGAACCCGGAGTCATCACTACGAAGGAAAACAAGGCATATTCGGTAAATATCACGAATCGTACATGGAGTGGCTTTTATTCACTGCTGTGAAAGGTGTACTCCCCGTTTGAGCGTAAATGGATCTCGGCTTTGAACGAGGACCTCGACCGATATCTCCAAGCGTTCCCCAATCCACAATCAAACGTTGACGGAGTTAGAGAAGACCTGGAATTTTCCAAGCTATTTGAATGTGAAGTACCTCAGTCCATCCCAGGCTTCGAATTAGACAGTGACGACCGTCAAATGATGGTTAAAGTGTGGCCCGCCGGGGAAGAAGTCGCTCGTCAAGTATGAACTCAATGCTATTCTGGCAGATGCATTTTGAAACTGTTCACAGGTTCTCAGTCGTTTCTTGCACACCAAGTCCCGCGCTTCACAGATGGGTGCTGTCGATCCCTTGGCCGAGGGTGAGGAAAGCTCAGACAAAACTAGTCGCATCATGAAATACGGCGAAGATCGCGATAGTGCTGATCGTGATACAACTAGTCGTCTCAGGTGAACCGGTTCCACCAAAAGCATCCTTCTGACATACCCTGAACATTTTCGCAGCCCTTATTTATGCGCAGGAGTCATATCTGTCCGGGAATGTGTCCGTGCCACACTCGAGCTTCGAAAATCTAAAAAGGTTGATGGGTCTCGCGATACGGGCGTTGGACGTTGGATACAGGAATTAGCTTGGCGTGATTTCTACACAGACGTCTTGGTTTCTTTCCCCCGTGTCAGCATGGGACGTCCGTACCTCGAGAAATACGCCGCCGTGGAGTGGGAGGCGCACCAGGAGGTCGGAGCTGGAGGTGGAGGTGGGGTAAAGGGTATAGTGATGATGATCCTGACCCAGTTGGGGGTGGCACAGATGCTGAAGCCCTTAGACGATGGAAGGAAGGAACGACTGGGGTTCCAGTCGTAGATGCTGCCATGCGGTGTATCAAGAAGATGGGATGGGTTCACAATAGATTCAGGATGATCACGGCAATGTATCTGACCAAGCATCTCATGATCGACTGGAGGGTTGGAGAACGAGTAAGTGAGTTAGCTATGGTGAAGAGCGCCGTCACTCACTATCATGGTTTCAGTACTTCATGGAGAATCTGATAGACGGAGACCTTGCAGCAAATAACGGGGGTTGGCAGTGGTCAGCTAGCACTGGTGTTGATCCTTGCCCGTACTTCCGTATTTTCAATCCTTATTCCCAAAGCACAAAGGTTTGCTCCAGATTGTGTGCAGAGCCACTGTATACTGACTCCCGAACAACTCCAAGGTCGATCCAACTGGTGATTTTATTCGGGAGTTTGTCCCAGAACTGGCCAAACTTCGTGGCCCAGGTGAGATTCGATTAACATGCGTTTCAAGAGCCCAGATTGACGCTTAGTAGATTTGCACAATCCTCCCACTTCCGCGGCCAATAAATTAGGATACCCACAGCCCATGATCAGTCATCAAGAAGGTCGCGATCGCGCTTTGCAAAGGTTCAAAGACGCAGGAGCGGCTAGTAAGGCGTAAGAATATCATATTCATCAAGCTTTTATTGTACTTTTATGAATGTACCTCTATATCTGAATCAGTTCGTCCTCGCTTCCGTTGTCTCCCATCTTCTACTCTTTCACCACTTGCGTTGCCTTCGCCCTTGTCATGATTGTGGATTACCTTTTGTACAATGGTCTCCCACATCATGTCGTTGATACCTTTAGCTTGACCCAGTTGGCTCCGTAGCAAGGTAACTTCGGCTTCGAGCTCAGACACGCGAGAGTGCGGTACGCTATTATCGCCAGGACGAGTCCCTGAACTCGGAGGCGCAGAAAAGTATGCGTGATCACGAAGGAAAGAATCCTTGCTGTAAAACTCGCTTTCGTCCTCGTATTCCTGTTCCTGAACCTGGTTGTCAGAAAGAGGAAACGTTGGATTGAAAGAACTCACGTTCGCTTGAGTCTGTAACATCATTGTCACTTCGTGACTCTCTCTAGCTTTAGCGTCCCGCATCCGTTGGAAGGGCACGACGGGCTTCACCGGTATCATGTCCACGGAAGTGACACTGGAGTTCAGATTGAAGCTCACATGGCCTGTGAGATCTACGGGTTTGAGAAGGGTAGCAAGATACGATATCGAAAGGCCTTTGTGGGTCGATATTGTTCGGAGAAGTTGATGGGTAGGAGTATCGTAGATATGTATTAGTCCAGTGGATGTTCCGACAAGAAGGTTGCATGTTAAGGATAGTGACAGACAAGTTATTGGTTGGCTGAAAAAATGACCAAAAGACGTGTTAGGAGGGTTGACAAAGTCTGTGAGGGTGCACCACATACCCGACATTGATCAGCCTTTTCTTCCCTGAGCCGGAAGATTCATCAGTATGATGGATAATGTCGTTTACACCTCCGCCACCAACAGCTCTTGCAGGTGAGCTCTTGTCCTCTGGTTGTCGAAAGAGATTCATTTGATATATGGCACCTTCCGGTGACGCTGAGGCAGCGAAGAATAATCGTTCAGTGGGTTCCCAAGCCAAGCAAGATATTGCTTCAGGAAACATGAAGGTTGTTAACAACGACCGTGAAGAGAGGTCCCATAGCTAAAAAACATTGAGGAATGAGGAATTGAAAGCAGCGACGATACAGCGAGTTCTGCTGACCTTGACAGAGTGATCGATGGATGAAGATAGCACACGGCATTCCGGAAAGGCTCCCATACCGCAAATAATATCCGTGACGGGCAATGTATGATCTGACAATGTGAAGTAGGGTAAAGAATGTGTGTTCTGAGAGTCTTCATCGAGCAGTCTGTCTAGCAATCAAACGATATACAGCGGTAAAAGTCGACTCATGAAAAACCTTGAGACCGACCAAGCACTGATTCCCGAGTCGTCGCTACCTGATAACAAGGCAGCACCATCCGAGGTGAATCGTAGGACATTGATTTGACGGTAGTGCGCGTCCCATGAGTTGAAGAGGATACCTGACGAGATCTAGCCACTTATTAGAGATAGCAGTGTAGGAGAGACACGTAGCACACCTCCCACAGATATATTCGTCCTTGAGCTGTCCCTCCAGCGAAGAGATCCCCCGAAGGATCAAGCGTAACACAGGTCAATTTTTCCGGCAAGACTATCTTCAAGCTGATTTGATCCTGAACTCGGTATGAGAATAATTCAGTGAAAGAACAGGGTATCAACCCGATCCACCTTTTGAAAGTTATATGCATGCAACAAGGATTTATCAGGCTGCGCGGCAAAGAAAAAACCTCCTTGTACATTTCTTGAATTCAAGAAGGCCGTACAATGAGGACTTGCGTTTGTTTGTTTGAAGGATGCAAGAGAGGCACCGGTATTAATGTCATGGAAGGTTATTGAGCCAGAGCCTGAAGCTGGAGACGGCGATGCAGTCGCGCAAAAAATCAGTTCGTGAAGATGCATTTTTTCAGATGCCTTATTTTGGAAATTTTACGATCTGTGGCCCGGGCCGCTGTGCCGAGTTCAGTCAGTGGCGTGGTGCTAGTACGGTACTGCCTACAACTTCCTTCGTCCTGTTCTCTCTGGCAGATTCCTCTAGACTCATTCGGGGATTGTTTAACGAATCTCAGAGTTTTTGAAAATTACTCATGCAACTCCAGAATAACTTCCATTACTACAACAACATCCAGCCTACACCTGAGTACATTGTATCCGAGTCTCAGTCACCTATCTTCGAAGCGACATCCGTCATATAGGGAGAGAGATACAGGGACCAAGACCTGGCTGCGAGAGGGTAGTCGCACTCTGACTGCATGTTATATCGGCGCTAGAATCGAGCAGACCCCCATCGAGATTCTGTACAGAGCCAAGCTATGAGTTGACCGCAATCGGTACTGGTATCACTCACAAAGTAGGTACAGGTTAGCTCCGAGAGATTGGGTATTCCGACATATCTGAGGTGTCGTGAGCACTGAGCGGCTTCACGAACGTCGATACTATGAAAAACGTACGTGCACTGCAATGTGAGACCCAAAGTATCCTCAGCTGCAGAGATAAGAACTAGAGGAAGTAGTTGATCTGAACTCGTAGCCGTTGGGGGGCAAACTGCACAGGGTATCAAGGAGTCTGCCACAGGTACAGCAGAGACGAACGAGACGCCAGCAAGAGCGAGAGTGAGAAGAGGGAAATACATCGCACTTCTTGGAACGGAGTGTTGAGGGCCTTTTGAGGCTTGAGGACCGCGTTAATACTTCGAAAACATGCCATGACGTCCATCCATTCCCAAGCATGAGAGGACATGGAGTACTTCCGATACTTGATTGACGTGAATAAGCTGCAGATTGATGAATGGTCGTTGCATGTGTAATACCAGGTTTAAATATACCGCGGCGAAAGGCAAGGAAGGGTACCTGACCTCGACGTTAGTGCCCAATATCAGAAAGTAATTCTTGGAAGCCCAAAGAGAAAAAGATCATTGATCAACTAGTGCTTGACAAGTGACGAGGAGCAGTTCCTCTGAAGTCCAGGTGACGCCTCCAGCGCATGTACCTGAGGGTGAACGGAGAATGAATATTTCTGGAAGAAGACCAATCGGTTCAATTCACAAAACATCCAACCTACCCAAACCGGATTTGTAGACTGAGAAATTCCAGCTCTTCTCTGATCTAGGCCTATCCAACCATGTCTGACGAACTGGTGGTCCAGGCCGTTCCTAAAAAATTCCACGAATCAACCGCCACGATGATCCATGCAGCTGCCAAAAAGAGGGTGCAACATTCCAGATTACACCTGTGAATTTTTCACAAGCATCCCGAATGGCTTGACAATCTTCTTCGACCAGAAGTTTGGTGCAAAAGCCTTGTTCATGTTCCTGCCCAGTCACTGCTCCTGTACTCTTGAGTCACGATAAAGCTCACTGAATAGCTAGACAGTTAGGGGCAGTTGTCGGACAAGGTGATATTATGCGCCGTCTTTCCTGACCAGTGCCGCGAAAAACTGTGATGTTCCAGACAACTTTACCTGCAGAAAGCCAGTATCACTTCGCTTGAGGGCAGATGATAGGATCTCAACCTGGTCCTAGCATATGTCTGCATATGTTCGGCGAGGAATTGCAATCTTGAATCTTCGGTGGAGTTGTTGTACTTCCCACTTACTCAGAAGACCCGTGTAGATATCGAATAAATAGCATTACATTGAGTGAATAAATATATCAACGAAAGCGACCAATACAACCTACACTGGGAGCCAAAGGAATGACAGAATCAATATCGACATTATAGTAAATGTGATATTGTTGTTTCTGACGGCATAACCTTCGTTCGGGTTAGAAGAAGACGTTGGTGAAGGCGACGAGCTACTTGGGATGGTTGAGGAGATGGAAGAATCATTGCTAAAAATCATCGATCAGCCAATAAGATACGAGTTGCTGAGAAAGCTGCACATACAGAGCCAACTATGAGATCAGGCAAGATAGAGAAGTATTAGATAAATCAAGTAACTCAGTGACGATTCGATACGTACAAGAGCGACTAGAGAGCACGTTCAGTAAACAGCGAGCCCTTGAGTTAAGAATCACTTACGATGTCCTCCGACCACAGGCCTAGCTCGGAATGTTTCTGGTTGACCCGAAACAGCGTCATACCAGTCCGTAAGTGGCTGCGAACTCATACCACTTGATGCAAAATTTGTCACCGCAGAGATGAACATGTCTCGAACACTAGTATCAGTCATAATTGAAGCAGTAAATAGTTGCCAATCTAACAAAATTACATGGTCAAAACAATGGCTAGGACATGTCAAGTTGAGACAAACCTGATTTTGTGTAAGTATGACTAAAACCATTTAGTGAGCTTTGTTGTAAAGAGGATGAAAGAAAACCTTGTACCGTGTGTCAAGGGGTACTCCGTAAGTGTCTTTTAGTGATTCCGTCAGTGCCGGTTGGTAACTCAGATACCGAGCGACTTACCATCAACGGTTTTGTACCATTCAGTCTCTGTCCAACGGTCATAATCAATATCGAACAAATGCTAATTGCACAAGCACACGTACGCATGGTATAGACGGATTCCGGAAAGGTATGCAGCTGTAGCAGCTTATCGGCGTACAAGTTGTAAGACAGACTCCACGATGAATCGTTGCCGTACTTTCAAATAACAAGGTTAGCATCCCATCCTGAAAAAAGGTATCGGACACACATTAAGAGTTAGGTGGTTGCCCGAGGAAGACGCAGCAAAATTCTGCCACTGGGAAACATAGGAAGAGGCGATTGACTAATATCGGGATAGACATGAGCGAAGGACTTGGACAGGTACAGTCAAGCAGAATTTTTCTTACACTATAGTTAGAACTCTTTGAAGAATCACCAAGAAGATCAGCAATCTTAGCCATTGCTTGAATTCCGACAATTCCCTTGATTGCCAGATTGGTCTGATTTGCTAAGGTTCCAGCGAAATCATCAGTGCTGAGTTGGTTGTTGGGAATAAGCGAGTCCTCGATCAAGAACTGTGTCCACTGGTCGAGAAGCGATTCATATTTGGACAGTTGGGATGTATTTCCACTCTTGAGGGCATAGCTGAGAGCCATGATCACCATGTTTCCACTCTCTATGTATGTCAAATCATCAGACATGCAGCAGGGCAAAACATGTGAACTGGATCGACTGACCTTCCACAGGCATCGCTTCATCATTTCCTTCATTATGGCCAACGGCTTTTGGATATGATGAACCTGAGTATGGCAGTGTGAGTCCGGGGATAAGAAACGCAAGATAGAAGGGGTTGTACCAAGGTCATGAACGCTCCACTTGTTCGGGTATTGACCACTAGCCTGATACGCCAAAAGACCTTCAAGGAGGAATCTTCCGATGTCAGGATTGAGGTAGAGTATACCGGGCCAAGCGGGGAATATGACGTCCACAGTGTTGACATTCTGAAAATGATGGTCATGAAGTTGCAAAAACTTCTAAGGCAAAAGGCTTACTCCATCGCTAGATATTTCTGCACAGAATCTATTGAGCCACAGTCGGAGTATTCAGAGCGCCCAAAATACCTTTCAAGAAGACGAGCACGTCGCTTGTGTTGAAGGAACCATCGTTGTTCTTGGAGAGGGTAATCTCTAAGGCTCCAAGGAGTTGTCGGATGGAAAGAGATACCAACCCCGCGTACTCAAAAGAGATCGCTGAAGCATCATTGTTTACTTGTGCGTCCAAAGTAAACGCACGTTCAATCGCATTGTCATAATCTTGCAGGAAGGATAACATCTATACATGCACATATGAGCGAGAACATCATGTCTAGTCACGACGATTATCCGGAACGACAACTCACGGCATCCGAAGGGGAGGCGAACGAATTCATAAAGTACGAGCTTCTGTTCTGGAGTTGTCCACCCGCAACGATGTACTCTATGGCTGGATCTCTAACGAAGCCTACACCAATGACCACAGGTTCTGTTGCTTCGCTGGAGACTGTTCCAAGATCATGAGCATACGCAAACACAGGCCAATTGTCCGAAATGGCGCGGAAGTTTGTGTCTTGTATGTTGTCCAACTTGCCGGTATTGATGAACTGAGCTCTAACAATTATGTCTTCTCCAGTCTGATATGTTACCCCGCTCGTCTGTTGTATACCGTGAATGTTATTCTCCAGGTTGGTAGTTCAAGATAATGAAACTCACGTTGAGCGTAGAGTACAAGGCAGACCCATCTACCGAGAAGTTAGCTATCTTGGAAACATTCAGTCCATCACAGACATACATTGTGCGCGGTCGTTGATTTCAGTAAAAGGAGCGGGGTTTTGAAGTTGAATCTGATGCTCAAGTGCGTCCTGCGTTGACGTTGACCATTTCACGGCTAAAGAGGTATTGCCCGAAACCCACTCCGCGCTTATATCACTATAGACCTGGACGGCGTGCGAGCTCCCGTCGGTCGACGCCGCTGAGACGGCCATGTAAGCAAACGGCATGGATTGCCTGGTGAAATCACTGGGCTAGCAAGGAAATGAATTCAAACACAAGTTACAGGTAACATGGAGAACTTGCTTTACCTCAACAGGACTCAGGAAACGAACTGTAAGATCAACAGATCCAGCGGAAAGAACAAATGTGCTTTGAGTAGCTGAAAACTGTCTCTTCATGAGTCGGTGGAAACGAGAGGCCTTTGGATGAAACGTACGTTAGCGCTCTTTTGTGTTGCCTTCGTAAAGTTTGCGCTTGCTACACCGGGAGCACCCAAGAAACTATAAGATGTCCCATCTACGTTGACGAAGCCGGCCCATCCAAGAAACTTGGGAATACGATCAATTCGTCTCTGAAAGCATTAGGAATTTCAATCCATACCTGACCAGTCCAAAATTGAGGCCAAACATCATTCAAAGCCGAACCATTTCCTTGGGGAAGCCAAGTAGACAGATAAGGGCTTCGCACTGCCAATGGGAACGAAGGGGGGTTGAAAGGCGTCGATGTCCAATCCACGCATCTAGCGGGCGCGACGAACAATAACGGGGCGAACAGAAAAAGAAGGAAAAACATCATCGAAGCATAAAAGAAAGAGAGATATTTTTCACCCTCTCAAATTGCATGGATAGATACATCGCACCAACGGGACACTCAGTGTGTTCCGAGCAACCTACTTTCAGGTGCGGGTTGTCAAGGCAGTGCGGAAAGCTGCTTGGCTTCGGATCAAATGTGTTTGATGTATTTCAAGTTTCAACTGGAGTCTGGCAAGACACTGCATAGACTGGCATTGCCCAGCATTGCCCTCGCCAAGGCCGCCGCCCAAGGATAACCAAGGAATCAGGATACACAAATCTATGTATGTACTATGTATGTACATTAACTGCTGGAAAGCCCATCGATGAGAGCAATGACGAGCTCATTTTGAGGCGTATCACCACTAAGGTCCCATGTGTTCATTCCCAACAAGCCCATCTTCTTCGCAAACTGTCCTTTCATGCGCAACGATTCCGGGTCATCATACGAAACAACCTGGTTTGATGCTTGCGACCTCAGGAAAGGTGTGGCAGAACACTGATCCCAGTATCGAGAGAATCCATTCGAAGCGGTAAACGTTCGTCGACCATTGGTGGTAGGACTGGCTACTAAAGCACCTTGACTCACGAGGTTGCGAAACGATATAGAACCTTGATCAGCTCCGTCGTCAGAGGCAAGTCGAGTGGAAGGACTTGAAGCACGGGTCCGGAGTCTTGTAACGTTGGAGTTAGAGACATAACCGTAATAAGGTACACCAAGGATTTGTTTCTTCAGAGGAAAACCTGCTTGACCCCACTGTTTGACGGCACTTGCAGCATTCGCTTCCGGTTGAGTGGAGTTATGGCAACCGTCATACAAAGGTGCATTTGGGCCAGGGGTAGGGGAAGCTGAAGAGCACTAAGTAACAGTTCGAGGAAATGCATAGCAAGCTTATGAACTTACATTGCCATACATCATAGTTCATGATCATGATCCAATCCAAAACCTGAGCAAATGCAGAGACGTCTTTCATGGGTTGCCCAGTGGCGTCCGTGAACGGAGTTTGTGAGGTTGCAGCCGTTATTTTGAGTTGACGAGGCAGACTCGACCTAAGAAGTTGAAGGAATAAGAGATAATTGGAACTATCGGCTGGATTGACTTGATTTCCGGGAAGACCTTGGTGACCAGGGTATTCCCAGTCAAAATCAATTCCATCCAGATTGTAGGTGTTGATTATCCGAATCACTTCTTGAACGAAGAAACGTCTGTTATTGTCCGTTGAGACTGCTGAGGAGAAGTATCTGAAAGATAGGAAGGTTGTAATCGGATTGACCAAGCATTCATCCAGAGCGAACTTACTGGCTACCTCCCCACCCGCCGATACTTGCTTTAACGTGTTTGCCTTTGGAGTGCGCAGCGGCGACCATTCGATGCAATAAATCAGGGCAGGAAGAATCTTCAAAGAAGAGCTGATAGGTTGAGTTCAGCGTGACGAACGCAAAGTCGACCCAGTCGTATTTTGTGAAATCTACTTGTTCAGGGGGGAACGTATAGCTAACCCAGTAAGGATAATAACCCATCACAAGAGGACGGGCAACTTGGGTAGAGATATCACTGTCCGAGTCAGAGTCGTTCGATGTGCCAGGAGCCACAAAAATCACTTCAGAGCCATCCGGATTTGTGATGATTTCAGGTTGAGGAGTTTCTGATGCTTCCAGAGCAGTGACAGAAGGCGTTTGAGATAATGAAGACGTGGGCGAGACGGACGATTGGCTCGTAGACGTAAAGGCGATTTCCGAGGTTGAGCTTGTATAAGCAACAGCTACGGATGGTGATTGAGTATACTCGCTCGAAGAAGCCACGGATTGCGTTGGACCAGCCCGCTTCACAAGTGGTGCACATTGAGCCAGTAAAGGAGCCAGAAGAAACACAGTGATCGCCGAGTGCATGTTTTGTTATGGTAAAGAAAAGAAAGAGCGAGTGTAGAAATGAGCAAGATGAAAAAAGAAAAACCACCAGGGTTTATAGAGAAGATGAAAGTTGAGAAAGAAAAAGAGGACGCCTGAACAACCGAATTTATAACCACCGATGTCACGCGGCTTTGGCGCTCAAATTACTTATCGAGAATTGCAACTTTGCAAGGGAAAAATATCCGATATGCATATGATACTCGAAGTTACACATGAGCTGAGATACGCTCTTGGTAAGCTTGCCATCCAGCTTCCCTATACCTCTGAGCCTGCAGCTTTATCTCGTCGACCAAGCTTGGATCTTTACCATAAATCCCTCGACCAACGATTATTACGTCGCATCCTGATTCCAAAATCACTTGGCGAGGTGTACGATACTGTTGGCCCATGGCGTCCCCTTTGGAATCAAGATCAACACCCGGAGTGAGGGTCAGAAAGTCGTCGTTATCCACAGAATGTGATTGCAACCCGACTCCTTCCATGGTCCTCTGCGCGATGAAGCCGATAACGAAATCACGATTGGCTCGTGCCATACGAACAGCATCCTCTGTATAAGACCCAGTAGCAAGTGCGCCCCTTGTGCTCATCTCTGCGAGCAGTAAGAGACCACGGCCAAGGGGTAAACCTACAGACGAGAGTCCGGAAATGATTGAAGGTCCAGGGACGGGATGAGCGTTTGTGATGTGCGACCAGTTTGCGATCTTGTGTACACCGCTCGAGTATTGAAGTGCCACAGTATTTCCTAGAGGATATTGTCAGATCCAACGATGGTCATTGACCATTTGTTGTATACCGATATCTGCAAACTTGCGATCTTCGAAGATCACAAAGTCATGTTTGACGCTTAGATCCTGGAGTCGTTGAATGAGCGAATAATCAAAGTCTTCAAGGATATCGATGTGCGTCTTGATTTTAAATACAGAATGAGAAAAGCAGGAGGTGACCCAAAGAACAGAAATTTGCCTTGACAAGACAGACGAAAGGACCGACAGCATCGATAATAGCGAGAAAGTCTTTTGATTTGACGACATCCACACTAACAGCCAAGTTGGTTTTTTTCCTCTCCATCGTTTCTAAGAGTAATTTTGCAGCAGGATTGGTGTGATTTTGGATCCTCTGTCCATAAGTCTGCCGAAGAAAAGAAGACATGGTGATGGTCCAAACTCAAGTCAAAAATTGACTCGGACCGGAATTCCCAGCGTAACATTTTTATCTTTCTCTCCATGTCAGACTCAATCTCATCTAATGTTCATGAACGCGAAAACGACGAGGAAGACGTTGAACGTGGCCACAAACGTCCAAAGATAGACGTCTCAGAAGCTACAGCCAGCGATGACACTTCAGAAGCAACCACGGAGAAGCCGCATATTCTGCCTCCCAGCCATTCTCTGCTTGGAGTTCCTCTGCCTATCATAAAAGACGGTCGTGCTATCACTTTCTTGGAAACGGATGTTGGTATATCAGAGTATGTAGGTCGGGGTGTATCTAAAGTAGAAGGAATAATCAAACAGAGGTACATCCTGGTATATCTCTATCAGCATTCTCATAAACCCATCGACGGATTTGCTTCTAGATTCACTGATTTTCTCGTCAACGAAGTCGATCTGGATGGATGTGTTATTCATCTCAAATCTCTGGCAATGCCAGAGTCATCCAAGAAAAGTCAGACTGAGGCTCCAGCAAGTTCTAGCGATGGTCAGGTCAAGGCCAACGAAACCGAACCAGTTCCTGTCGTGTCCACAGACGAAGTTCCACCTCAGAATACCACTCAGAATACCACTCAGAATACCACTTCTGGCCATAGGGGATCAACTTCCGAGGCCGAAAAACCCAAAGAACCTTGGCCAGAGTCATTCAACACTGAGTTGCAGCCTTACTTAACCGAAACAGCCATCGCTCAGCTGAAGGAGATGTTTCTACAAGGCCCGGAGCCTCCCAGAATACCTGATAGCGGCTGGGGCGGAAGAGCAGTTAGAGCTTCCACGGAAGATGCATCATCTAATCAGAGCGAAGCACCTGCTCCAGAACCAGAATCGAATGACAGAGGAAGGCGAGGAAGAGGTCGTGGACGTGATAGAGGCGGAGGTAGGGGAGGTAGGGGAGGAGGAGGCCGTGGAGGTGATTCAAGGAGAGAGGATCATCGCAAAGTCATCTCTGAAGTTTGTTCGCCTTACCTTCATCGTCTGCTTGTCGATTTATCTATGGTCATCCTGTGCAGCCGATTGGATCAAAGGAGACCAGGACCGCGTTTCATCAAGTCATACGCAGACTTTTCGATGGAAAGTTGGACAGTGAGACTGACACGTCTACCCCAGCGACTGATGAAGGCTCGAAGATCGTAATCAAATGGTCAAGACGTGGAGTCGGTCGTGGAGGGCGAGAAAGAAGAGGTTCGACGCATTCAGAAGTGTTCGGTTTGATACCGTTCTAACGATAGAGACTCTCTAGATGGAGATGGTGGATCAGAGCGTGCTTCTCGCGGAACCTTTCCTCCCTACATACATTTCACTCTCCAAAAAACCAACCGAGATACACAAGACGCGCTTTCCCATCTTTCCCGAATGCTCAAAGTCAGCGTCAAGGACCTGTCCGTGGCTGGAACAAAAGACAAACGTGGAGTTACTGTTCAGAGGGTATCCTTGAAGCGAAACAACAAAACGGTCGAAGATGTGTGGAAACTTGCGAACAGTGTGGTGAATGGACGAAAAACCGCTGAAGAGGCCGTCAAAGAGCGGGGAGAACGTGGTGTTCGCATTGCGGATCTCAACTACCGTAAAGCAAGCCTTGAGCTTGGGCTGCTCAAGGGCAATGCTTTCGTGATAACTCTCCGGTGCGTTTTGCATGAAATGTGTGTGTCTTCATCTCTTGCTGAATAATGTACAAGGAGTGTACAGGTAGATTCAATGGAAACGCTTGACAAGGCGTTGAGCACTGTGAAGAATGCAGGCTTCATCAATTATTACGGTTCGTCGATCCTAAAAAATTGCCACATTTCAGACTCAATAACCTTGCTCAGGTATGCAGAGATTCGGAACAGCATCTGTGCCTACGCATGCAATCGGTTTGGCATTGCTACAATCAGATTGGCAGAAGGCTGCTTCATTGATTATGCAGCCGCGCCACGGTGAACACCCCGACGTAGACGCTGCTCGCAAAGCGTGGCTTGTGGAACATGATTTAGACAAGGCCCTATCTCTCATGCCCAGACGAGTGGTCGCAGAACGTTGCCTTCTCGAAAGTTACAAAAAGCAGAAGGGAGACACTCGTAATGCTATGGGAGCTCTTTCAACGGTAAGTCATGGATCATCGCTGTAGATCCTGCTCATCAACTCTAACGTCCTTCGAGATACCTAGAAACCTACGACTCATGTATGTGCACGCGTACCAGTCATACGTCTGGAACGCCATCGTGTCCGAGCGCATCCGAATACATGGTGCTGAGAAACCTGTTGTCGGCGACCTTGTATTCGAAGTTGATCCGGATACCAAAACTGGGGATGGTCAAATTCCCGCAAAAGATGAGAATGAGGATGAGAACGACGATGCCACAGGTAATCTTATGCGTTTTGATAACCGAATGGAAGTTTAAACAACTCTATAGACAAGGGTTTGTCCAATCGTGCACGGAAGAAATTAACTCGGAAGCCTTGGTCTCCTCCACAAGTCAAGACCCTGACAGAAGAGGAACTTGACCAATACACGACGTTGGATGTAATCATGCCTCTACCCGGGACCGACGTTGCTTACCCAGGAGGTCAGCTTGGTGAAAGGTACCGCGAATTCCTCAAAATGGATGGCCTCGATCCGGATAACTTTGTACGAAAACAGAAGTAAGGAAAGAGCCGTTGGACGTATAACCAATTATGTTATTGACAACGATACGCAGAGACTATACCCTTTGTGGTTCATATCGGAAGATCCTCCATCGACCTACCGCCATGACCTGGTCTGTTATGCATTATACAGACCCGGATGTACCTCTTGCACAAGCGGACGAAGACAAACTACTCGGTTTTGATCCTCCAGTTATCGATGAGCAGGGTAAATTTATGGCGGTACAAATCAACTTGACGTTGGGTACGGCTTCTTATGCCACAATGGCTTTGAGAGAAATCACCAAGACGGACACGAGCTCGCATTATCAAACTGGTCTGACCAATGCGGCTGAAGATCAGAAATACCGCGGGATTGCAGACGTTGAGATGGACCGGGAGGAGGATATAGCTGTTGACGGCGACACTACGATGGACACAATGTAGTGAGAGGCTGTTAAACTCTGTAGAAAATGGCTGTACGAATGTATGTTGTACTGGGTGTAGTGCCGGGCACGGCTGCGCGCGCAGCCTATGGAATAGCCGAACGATCAATTTACACGTTTCTTCAAACTTTCATTCACTAACTTGCGTGAGACCGTACATCTTGTATACCCAGCCGGACTGCTTTATATATCTTCATCTCTAATTTCTCATCCTTGAACACTCTTTCTCCAATGGCAAAGGTCGAAACTATTGTCTTTCTGTCGCTTGTCCTGGATCTATTTGCTTTCACCATCCCACTTCCACTCTTTCCTCGACTCATCGAATGGTATACTCTTGTGAGTCGACGTGTTTGGTATTCAGCTGTGAAGGTTGACGTGGCGTAGAGAGAGATATCGGACCCCAATGGCTTTCTTTCGCGTACCCTGCGTTTCGTGTCAAACGTTCGAGGGTTATTCTACAAACCGACATTGCATTCTCAGAAATGGGATATCGTCTTGCTAGGTATTCCCCCATCGTCTTTCTCACTCTACACGGTCGTATTCATGATAGCTCAGGTGGATTGATGGGCTCAGTTTTCTCGTATGCCTCCTCCAAATTTCCGAATCGCGTTTGATCCACTCACTCATGAACGGACCAGTATGCTGCAATTCATAGTTTCCCCTCGAATCGGGTCCCTCTCAGATCGACACGGTCGCAAGAAGATTCTACTCTACACAATGATAGGGAACATCCTTTCGGCTTTGGTGTATGTCATTTCAAAGCTAGCTTACTTGCCACTTGAAGCTGAAACTTGCTTCCCAGATGGATTAAATCTACGACGTTTGCTTCATATATGTTATCAAGGGTCATCGGAGGTCTTAGTGAAGGAAATGTACAACTCGCAATGTATGAGTATTCGGCCATGATCACCCTTCGTTCGTCAACTGACATCGCACTGCAGCGCCATCCTTTCCGATGTTACTACTCCCGAGAATCGTTCCAAAGCCCTCGCACACGTTGGCATAGCATTTGCTATATGCTTTTGTATCGGTCCTCCTATCGGAGCCTACTTTGCGTCGAAACCACTATCGGCTGCGAATACGTTTGGATTAGAGCTCAATGTCTATGCAGTTCCCGCTATCCTCACACTCGTGCTACTTTCTATAGAGACAGCTTTCCTTGTCGTTGCTCTCCCCGAAACCAGAGGCAAAGGTATCAAGCCTTCAGAGAACAAGCTCAAAAGTCAAGGGAAAGCAACCAACGGTACGACAGCGCCAAAAGCAAAAAGCCCAGAACAAAGGATGAAAATTCTGCAATCCCTTCGTACTCTCCACTTCCTTTTTTTAAGTTTATTTTCAGGAGTTGAGTTCACGTTGACCTTCCTCACTTTTGATTGTGAGCGGGTTTTTCTAGTTAATCTTATACATTTCTCATTGCATTGTGCAGTATTCGATTGGAACAACAAGCAAAACGGTGCACTTATCGGTTCGATTGGAATCATTAGTGCTCTACTACAGGGTGGATATGTTCGACGGGCTACTTCCAAGATAGGCGAAGGTGTCATGGCTCGACGCGGTGTCTCAAGCTGTGCTCTGGCCTTGATATTTCTTGCAATTCTACCCAACTTTGTGACAACCAATCCTACACTGGCTCGACGTCTTCTCCAACTTGGCGCTGTATGTATGGCGTTTACTTCAGCGACAGTCGTGAACTCTTTGACGGCATTTGCGTCTCTGCAATGTGAAGAAGAAGGCTTCGACACTACGACTGGGAAACCTGCAAAAATCCATCCTCAACTTGCTAAGGGCAAAGCCCTTGGTCAGTTCAGGTCATCTGGCCAATTAGGACGTGCAATTGGTCCTCTAATAGGTGGGTTTCATTATGGCAGTAATCAATGTTTGTCACTACTAATCCCAATACAGCCTGTGCCTCATATTGGACAGTAGGTCCTATATACACGTACGCCACTGGTGCCTTAGCAATGGTCGCCTTATCTATGCACATGAGAAAGATAGCAGGAAAATGAATGTAGGAGTAATCTTAGACGATAAATGAGAGGATGGCTTTTGCTAAATTTGTCTACTCGGGAAGACGGAAATAATATAATAATGTTCGTACTCTACCCAAATGTCTCTTTAGTCCCAGCCTCTAGGGAATAACAATATGGATCCTACTAGTTGGAAACATTGTCGTTGCACATTAGAGAACCAATATATGTTGGGTATAGTTAAAATGTGTAGTCTCATCAAACTTATATGAAGCAAAACTCTTCAGAGAGGTGGCCAGTGATGTAGGTGTCTATACTAAGGTGAGCTATAATGAGGATGTGGAGGCAGATGCAGAAGAAGAAGGCCTCCTTGAGAATGAAGAAGAGGAGTGTTCATCAGCACCAGCACTCAAATCAATCAATTGTGCCTCTGCCTCCAGAGGTCGGCTTTTCGCATCGTCATCAGGACCATGACTATCCATGTATCGAGGAGGTCGATCGGAACGGGTGATAGGGCGCGAGAGCAACGGCACTGGAGATTCTGGGCCTGCTTCGATATCAGGAGATTGTGTAGTGAAAATGGCGGGAAGGAAGAAAGGTAACCACGACTGAAACGATGTCTTCTCGGCCGATGTGGGGTACGGGGTACATCATCTGGAATCGCGTTGGTAAACGCGGCAACACGGTTCCTCACTCGACGGAAAGTCTCAGTCAACGGAGAGGAGCGACCAGCTAGCTGATCTCCCGCAAATGATGATTCGGTTGACGCCGGGGAAACAGGCCGCATATCAAACGGCAAGCGTTCAACATCGTATCCATCTGTGTAAGTGGGCGAGGTTGGGCTGCTCTCACTTTGGGATGAAGCTTCTGATCTAGGAAGGTGGAAATGCCATTGACCAGTGCGGGAAGACCAACGCGGAAAGAGAACGTCGTATCCGCCTATCCTCCGCAGTGTATATCTTCGTTGCTTTCCGGGAATCACCATCATCACAACACCACCAATCAAGATGACCAAACCTATCCACAGCAAGACTTTGCCCCAGTGACCAAGGAACCCAATGAATGCAGCATCGTCTGCATGCCAGCTACTGCCATAGAAGTGCGTGAAGAACGAGTCTGGTGCTTCACCTTCTTTGGCGTTTTTCCCATAGAGAGATTTGGGTAGAATTCTGACCGGGGCGCCCTGTGCACCGGCATGGGAAGAAGTATATATTCCGTACTGCGCAGAAAGAAACATTGGGCCAGTAGAGAACATGACCGTAGGGTAGTTCAGAATCCAGTTATGGTCGAAAGTTACAAGATTGTGAATCGTCTGTTCCAAGAAGGGATGGCCCTTCTCTGCAAACATGAGGTCATTGGAGACACCGACGGGTATGGTTTTGGGAAGGATGACTGGATAAGCTAGCAAAGGGTCCAATGGGCGAATACAGCCAATATCCAGATCGAGATAGACACCGCCATAGTGGTGAAGAACGAAGTATCGTATAGCATCTGCGCGTTGGATGGCGTACTTGTAGTTGTTAAATGTATCCAGGAACCACGGATAATGTTCTGCGATGAACTCGCGTGAGCCATCATCCGTCCAAAGCATGTATTCACTAGGGAAGTATTGTTCAGATTGGCAAGAGGGATGAACAGCGACAGACGTACTAGTCAGGCATCATGTCTCTACATTGTTGTGAAATGCCCTTCCACCGTGTTGGTAAAGTCTCTGTACGCCAAGTCTGGTGCAATATCCTTGGAATCCTCTCTTGTTGGCCATATTCTGAAGCATTCCAGCGAGTGTGTCCTTCAAGAATGGGGACTTCGTCGGTGGTAAGATAAGCACTAGGGTCGATGGAGAGATAATAAGTTATAGATGAGAGGACGACGACAGTTCCAACTAGAAAGAGACCGAGAACAGAAAGAAAAATGAAAAGAGTACGTCGGCGAGCCATGGGAGTAGAAAATGAGAGAAAGATGGAGATTACTCCTGGAGGCTATCCCGAACTGTTTTTGGTTCCTGTAAAACACAGGAAGTTTGGAAGACACGCGCAGCCAGATTACATCATCCTATTTGCATAAACGGCTACGACTACCATAAATGGAAATACCACTACAACTAGTAACTACTCCTCAGATTTCGAAATCATCATCAGCAAAGACAGTTTTGAGGTGGGGCAGTAGGTCAAACTCCAGAATGTTGACAATTTCGCTGCCTTTCTTGTCCCATGCCTGCCCAATCTTTCTCAGATCCCTAAGCGCAATGCGCCAGTCTTGTCTCGACCAGTCGTTTCCCTTCCGCCATCCTGTACGAGCCTTATAAGGCTTGGACAGGAATCGGTCGAGAGATGGTTGCTTCGATAACTGGAGTGGACGGCACGAAGGTGGATGAGACACATAATCCAAAATATCTGCGATGGTCATATCTGTGGCCTTCACGTCTCGTTTCGGAGCATGGATAGATCTGGATGACGAAGGAGCGTGAATGGAAGCTGCGGCTCCGTCTCTAGCCCTTCTTTGACAGTCTCGCTGGTCTGACGCTACGAGTTCTCTCAATAGCGTCACAAAGACATCACAGATCTGTTTGTGCACTCGGTTTTGAGCGTCTTCTTTATAAATGTCATCGACGTCCATGTGGTCTATATCCACATCCATACTCATGTCCTCGGACGTGGTATCATCCGAACGACTGACGACGTTGGAACGCTCTGTGTAGGTCGGGCTCCAATCCTCGAAGTCATGCTCAAATTGCGGTCCGAAAAGAAAGGAGCCCATAACACGAGAACTCCAGCGAGGATTCTTGAAATCGAGAGGGTTCATGACAGCCAACTTGACTTCGCCTGGGATAAAGTTCCTTCGAGCTAGATCTTTGTGACTTTGTAATGCCAAAAATCATACCTTGGGACGAAGCTTGAAAGCACAGATTCCTGTCTGCAGAACATAAAAGAGTCGGCCGTTTTTGAGCAAAGTACAGAGCACAATCGATGATCTTGCGGTCGTTGGTATCGCAGGCCTGGTCAGTTCGTAGGTTTGAGTTGGAAGCTCACGAAATATGTTTCGGTTTGGATGAACATACCTTGAGGCGTTCATGATCTGCTTGACCTTTCAGGACATTTCTCTTTTTCGACTTCTCGTACATCCACACTATTGCCTTCCTTGAAAACCAGATGTCTTTCTTCTGCCTGTGTGATAAGGATATTACGTTGAACAATCTCAGAGTAAGGTACTTGGGAAGTTGGAACATACCAGTCTAGTTCGGCGGCTACTGCAAAAGGAATGACAATCATTGCATGATGCTTGTCCTGTTCGTTCTCCTTCTGAAAGGAGCGTTCGATGTCATCAGCGAACGCGGCGAGAGCGTCCAGGTAGTGTAGCAAGATATTGGTGTCTGGAACGACGTAGAAAGAGTTTTCAGCAGACATAGGAGCCTGAGAATCGTCAACTGATTAGAACGACATCTGAGATCAACTTGATCTGTTCTTGACCTGCATTTCGACGTCCTCATTTGCGAGAATAGTGAATTGTTGTTGCAGGTTTTGGTAATCCAATAATGTACCATTATCGGAGATAGGGGTGTTTTGACGAGAAAGAGCTGAATGGAATGCTTAGTATTTTCGAGTGGCATTCACATTGAGCACTACGTGCTTACAATGATAGTTCCTCATAGAGGTAGAGTCCCATGCTACACTGCCAGTTTGAGCACGGTGATCATCGTTGAGATAGCCAAGAAGACTGACCACGGGTTTGATATGAAGGGGTAGATGGCTGTAACGGTGAGTGCAAAGACATAGATTCAGCAGCGCACCTGAGCAGAAGTGAGAGAGTAGAAGAAGTGTAGCAAGAGGAATAGAGAAGTGGTGACGAGTGGAATTGGATGAAAGAGGAGTGAAAGAAACCACCAGCGCTTATTCAAAACGTGAAGAGATTAGATTGTGATAAAGAACAGGCGGTTCCGGCGGTGAAGACAACGTTACGGTCCGTAACGTTGTCTTCGAAAACAATCTCTTCTCTTCACAACAGTTCACGACTCCTGCTTACGACGACGTCGGTGAAGTCACGAAGACACCAATGTGATAGCCATTGCTCTCGATAAGCAGCTTCATATTCACTTCCGACTCCGTCAAGTTCCAAATATTCTCCGTACAGTGCTTACTCATCCCGCGGTCAGGTTCGCACCTTTCCCGCCAATGAATCCTGGTATAAAGACCTGACAAAGTACAGGAGCACCATAGCTCATTACTCTCTACCATACACCATCTCTTGCTAACAGCTATGGCACTCAACGGCTGGCATATCGGCGAGCGATCTATTCGTCAGAAGATGAAGTTCACAGGGGATCCCTCGGTTGACGGAATGTACACCTGGATTAGCGACGAGCTAGACCCTGGACATGCACAATTTCATGCTGAATGCCATTTCCTTCCTGTCACGACTATCGATTCGGAGGGACGTCCTTGGGGTTCCATATTGGCTCCGAAGGGTGGCCGACCCGGAAGCAGCTTCATTCGGTACATAGGTGGAAGCAGACTTAGAGTGACAGCACAGATTTGGGACGGAGAACCAATCCTCAGAACTGGAGAGGACGATATGCTCATTGCTGGCATAGGAATCCACTTCCCGACGCGGAGAAGGAACAAGATTGCAGGTTTTGTTGCAGGGTATGAACGTGATGGTCATACTGTCGCCTTGAATATGGCAGTTAATGAAACGATTGGGAACTGTCCCAAATACATCAATCTTCGACAGTTCTCTCCTTATATGAATACACATCCCAAAGTCGCATCAGAAAATCTGCATCTAGGAAAGGACGATCGTCTCCCGGACGAGCTCATTAATTTCGTCCTTGCTTCAGACACGGTCTTTCTTGGGACCACTTACGTTGCTCCTGATAAAGAGGCGTCCCAATTTCCATCTCATCTTGGTATGAACCAACGAGGGGGTCGTCAAGGATTTATCAGGGTTTCGCGTAAGGATGGGCGAACACTTGCCTTACCAGATTTTTCTGGTAATCGGATACTAACATCCCTTGGCAACATCGAAGCCAACGCTCTTGCATCATTCACTTTCGTCGATTTCGAAACTGGTGCGATTCTATACCTCACCGGAGAAGCAAAAAATTACGTCGGTGAAGATGCAAAACGAATCATGCCCATGCACAACAAGATGCCACTCACAACGTTGTATGTGACTGGATATACATACGTCCTAAATGCATTACCTGTACGACAGGCTGCTGGTACTCACGCCGAACCAAGTCCTTACAGTCCACCGCTCCGCTTCCTTGCCGAGGAAGATGGTGGTCGTATCATAACAGCAGATCCCAATCAAACCGTTCTGCTCAGTCGCATCGATATTCATTCATCCTCCATAGCCACGTTCTGGTTTAAATCTTCTGTTCCCCTCCGTATTCGTCCTGGTCAGGCCGCTATCCTTAGCTTTGCAGATCTTCTCGGACAACCCAAGTATGCTCACATGGCGCCGTCAAACCCCAAATCGTTGAACGACGATCGAGTGCGCACATGGACAGTATCCGCGTCAAATACTCACGAATTTGCACTCACCATGCGCGAGATACCTGGCGGTGTGGTGACAGGGGCTGTCTTCAACCTCGCCCGCGCCTTGAAGAGATCGAGGTCAGAGCTCTTAACGGACGCTTCGAGTCTAGAAATTCGACTAGGACTCATTGGCTTCAGTGGTTCGTTCTGTCTACCTTCGCCTGTGAAGGGCTCCGAAGTCAAGCTCCTGTGGATCGCTGGAGGTATAGGGTTCACACCGTTCTTGAGCATGCTCAGAGGGTTGAAGACGGGAGACGATGAATGCCATTGGGATATACACATGATTCTGTCTACACGCGAGCCGGAAGTTCTGCTGCCTCTGTTGATGAAAGCGGTCGATGACCTTTGTGCAGACAGGGTACACTTTGTGTTGGATTTATTCACAACAGCTAAAGTCGAACAGGAGGAATTGTCCGGCGTTCGTATTTATGAAAATCGGATCGAGAAAGAGTTTCTGCGGGGTGCGGATCCCACTGCACGACAGGTTTATTTATGTGGACCCAAACCTTTCGAGCAGATTATCCTCGAAGGTATAGCAGATTGTGGTATTGGTTCAGATCAAGTGACTATGGAGGGCTTTGCTTACTAGCCCGAATGTCTCGAATGTACAAGCTTACAAGCAATTAATTGTATGTATGTATATCCTATAATTCTAGTAGCGCGAAGCGAAGAAATGGCAATGGCGAGAACCGAATCCATTGTTGAAGCCGAAAAGGGAAAGGTCAAAGCGTGCCGAGGTGGTGGAGTTTCTCACGTTTGAATTATTCCAATCTTGTTCTCAATTGACTGTGAACTCTCGTAACTGCTCTGGTCCTTTTCTGACTTCTTCTTCCTCTCTCACATCGAATACGACTATCTCTTGCTGATCTTGAGAATCACGGCGCGCTTCGTAGCCTTACCACTCCCATAGCTCAGTACTTGGAGCCATGGACGCCTCCTTACCTTCCACGCGAGAACTAGAGCTGGAGATGCTGTTACGGGAGAAAGAGGGACATATTGTTCAGCTCAATGTAAATGCTCCCTATCTCTATGATATTCTCGGTGACTTAGCTGTTCATTAGGACGAGGTTTCACGTCTCAAGCTCTATCTTTCGACTCAACCACCTCCATCAACAACTGAGCCAGTGACTCTTCCACCAGCGTTCGCTTCGCTGATACTGCCTCAAATTCAACATCTTCCACAATCATCTGATGCTGCAGAAAGCTCAAGTAGCACCACCACAGCTGCATTGACTCAACGAGTGAGGGTCCTCCAAGAAGAGAATGATGAACTATATGATATTCTCAAGAGAGGAGAGACCGGAAGACTGAAGGAAGAAGTACAGAGTTTGAAACGCATCGTGAACAAGCTAGAGGGTGCTTTGAGAGGTCGGTATCTGTCATACCATACCATCAACTTACATGCTCACCGACAGCTGTTTTTTCAGAATCTCACCAAGTTATCGTCACGCTCTCGTAAGTATGGATTTCATTGCTGCTCGCCTGGATCTAATATCTCCAAAGTAACGAATTAGACAAGTCCTCGCAAGCATGGAGCAATTCTTCTATGTACCGTACTGCCTCTCCAAAGAACCACTATCATAATAACGGTCTTCCACAAACCCATCCTCGTTCTCACTCAACCTCTGGAGGAGGCCGTCATCCACCTACTGGCCCACGCGCCCATGCACACGTACACAAAAAGCCACGCCTGTCGCTGGCGGACCAAGATTCTCACCCGGACGAGATATCACCCTCCACGAGGTCCAACGTCTCCTTGCCCTCTTCTGCTCATCCTGGAAAAACGGGACATAGAGGCCGATCACGATCAAGGTCGCGATCTCCGCGAGGCAAATCAAATACGAAGATGGATGTTGATGAAATCAGAGATGAACATCCGCGAAGGTCACAGGAGCGAGTCCGAGACCGAGAGCGGAGGGAGGGTGATAGAGAGAGAGGCGAAAGGGGTGGAAGAGAAAGAGGCGGAGAACGTGGCCGTGATAGGGATGGGAACAGGTCCAGACGGAATGGAGGTAGAGGAGGTAATCGAAGAGCTGGAGGCGACCGAGGGTCTCATTCACTCTATAATTCTGGTTCCCATTTCTCTGGAGGACAAGGAAGCAGTGGGAATGGCGATCGGACGTTGGCAGAAAGAATGGGTCTAGGTGTCTGAATCACCTTCGTAACCTGCTGTTGCCAAAGGTTGGGCTTTTTTTTTATTCGACGGTTGGATTCGTCACTGTTGTTTCGTTCTCATCGGCTCGTATCACCTTTCCTATGCTCTGATTCTGCTCATCTGTCGCTTTTTGTTTTCCATGTATCATACAGAATCTGTGATTGGTTTGAACATCATACAGACTCTTATAGGCAATGTATATTTATAGACCCATCAATGTATCTCTGCATACACCATCACCTCCAAAGGACATTGTATTTCTTGTGCGGCCTGATATACGATAGGAAACAGTTACTGTTACTTTTAGCATACGACAGGTTGTAGCTATAGCTGGCTTGTTGATAGTTGTACAGCGTTTCGTGGCTTTTCGAATGAGGAATGTGATACTTGTTACATCTACCCGCAAAGTCACATCTTGTTCTACATTCTGAGAAGACAGTCATGGGATGTTGAATCACTGACTCGTTTGGTTCGGAACGGTAACAGTGAATGTCGACAGTGCATCTAACATTGACAGACACTAAAAACAAACTCATGAGATCGTTCTTTCGATACTCAATGCTCTTTGTATGGCAAGCAAAGATTACGATAATTGAGGGGGAAACGGTCAAGTTATGTATATAACATCAGTGTTCAAGACCGCGCAGACTGAGAGTCTGAGCAAAACGGTCTGCCACGGGAAAGGCTTGGGAAAAGCATCCGATGCAAACACGACCAAACTTTCCGAACGCCTTGAAAAAAGCTTGAAAAGCGCCCAAAATTTTCTTCTTCATCGCTTTTTGTTTTCATCCGGTTTACACTTGGGTTACACCGTGGTGAGTGTTCTATCTTGATTTTTCGAGGCATTCTGGTTCTGCGGCAATGATTACAACTTCTATTCACACTGTATGAAGGAGCGCAGGTCTTACTAACCTTGCTTCATCATGTATTTACCCTACAACGGTATCTGAGCCTTTTCTGTTTTTCCCGTTCCATTTCTTAAAACCATAAGCTGAATTTTTGTTTATCCCTCCCAGGCCTCAATGTTTACATGGAAGGAACCCTCTTTCGTCTGATAGAAACATTTACATAGTCACATCGTTTCACATCCACCCTCCTCGTTATCGTTTTCTCATGATCATTATCCCCTTCGAAAGACTTTCTTGTACCTCATCTGCTCGAATAAGCTACCCATCCAGCTGTCTGGTATTTCCGTTCACCGTCATCCTCGGTCTTTGGTTTTACCGCTATACGAGGATAACAACATGCATATCAGCCACGGCCCACGAATACAAGGGGAGCTGACTCGTTTGCGGAAGATAGAAGCAACTCTTCTATTAGGAACGTGTACTAAATACCCACAATCAGAGCCATTCTGATTCTACCCATCGAAGTCACTCATTGTTATCATCTTCGTCAAGAGCCCCTTGTGGTAGCTGGCCTTGCATCTGGGTAAGAGCGCCCGGTAGAATGTAAAGAAAAGGACCTGATTTCACAGGCGGAGGAACGGACTGATACCCAATGGGTAAAGTACATCGAGGGCAGAGAAATCTGTATTGACGTTCATGGCCACCTTTCCTAAAGAGATTGTAGAAGTATCAATGATCATGGTCATGGAAGAACTGCAGTTCTTTGTACCTTTCGAGGAGCACAGGTTCACCTGGGTTTGCATTGAGTTTGAACACACGAGCCGCGGTGGTGTCACTGTCTCGACAGCGGATAATTGTTGACTGGTCTGACTGGCGGCGAGGTAGAGCAGACAAATTTGTGTCAATCACAAGCTAAGGGGAGAGTCGCGTCAACGGGGGATAGTGAGGAAGTGATGAGGATTATTTGTGTCGTACGATGAACTCGCCACATATACAATCTGATGTTCATCAATGATCAAAATGCTGTACTGGAATGTTTTTTCCTGTAAAAAAGGCGCACAGTACACACGAAGGGCCGCTGCCGAAGAAGCTGTTGGCTGTGCTGAAATTATGGTACCATTAGCAGCTGAGGGGCAGGTCAAGATTGAAGAAAGAACGTACCATCAGTCGAGGATGATACGGCTGATCTGGAAACAACCTTTGGCATGAATGTAAGGGAGAAAGAGAGTTTGAACTTTGAAGGAACTTGACAAAAATCGGATAATTCCCGGGCACCGCCACTTGCTCACGTCCATTGTTCTTTACATAAATACAGTCCCTCAACTTCTTTCCTTGTCCTCCCCATCTTTATATGTTGGTATGGCCGAAAAAGACCCAACAGCTCGTCTGCGTAGAGCAGTCATAGGTAAGCCATTAGTTGACTGTTTCTGATAGATATTCTAAATACGCACTGCAGAAAATAACCTCTTTCTGGTCAAGAGACTTGTACAGCGAACCGACCAACGCAATCCTGACGCAAGCCATCAACGTTATACCTCCCTGGCGTGGGCAGCAGTGCAAGGGAGTGAGGAGACTTTTGAGTTTTTGCTTCAGAACGGGCACGATGACTATGAGTGTAGCAGGGTACGTCTACCGTCATTGCTGTGGCGTTCAATCTAGTCTGATTCAACGACCACTTCCGATCCAGGACGCTGAGAACAATACCATCCTCATGCTAATAGCTGATCAGCGTGGTGCCCTGGGCGATCACTATTCCCATTCAAGCAACGGCGATATCCACAGAGCTGCCTTACGGATGGCAACTTTATACCATGAGCGTTATCCGAAAACATTAGACTGGACAAACATCCACGGGAAGACACCTTTACACGCTGCCGCTCTTAAGGGAAACGAAGAGCTCGTTAGGGTATGTTTCATCAATCCTCAGTCGGTCTGTCAGTTATACCGACGCTAAATATGCAGATGCTATGTGATCTCGGCGCTGACTTCAACTTGACTGATAATCGCGGAAACACTCCCTTGCACTAGTAAGTTGTGCTTGAGTTGATGCCATGGATCTCTGACAAGCTTTCACCCGATAGTGCTAGCGCTTGGGGCATATCCCTGTAAGTCTTTGAACTGCGGTAAATTATACATGTCACTCACTTCATCGTCATTCAGATCGTCCAGCTCCTCATAGAACGTGGATGTCAATATTCTGCTCGGAACGATGATGGTTTCACTGCTTCTGACTATGCGTATTCGTGAGTTGTGATGATGTCACGCTCAAACTCAGTGTTCAAGCATAAATTCAGGTTTAGCACTCGAGACACGTTACAAGATGCTGCCCGCTTACAGTTTGAACTCAACAAGAAATCTCGACGGGCCATATTTGCTCAAGCTGCTCATCGAGGTGGAGAACAAATGGGTATAGTACCGCCGAATCTGCATTCTGAAAGCTCTCGGATCAGAGATATCAGATCCCCCATGCCACGAATGCGTAGTGGCTCTGGCACTAGTCGGACCACTAATACTTCTGACAGTGGAGAGTATGAGAATGGTCTGGCAGCTCCTCACAGTCATTCCTCTCTGTCGTCCTCTTCCCCTTCATCGCAACCGTCCATTGGCTCTCACTATCATCCACCCTCAAATTTGGGCCATACGGCCTCAGCTAGTGCAACATTCCCTGGTCAACTAAACCCACCCGCTAATCCCGCTTCTGCGCTATCTCAACTCGCTTCTCGTGTGAGAGAACGAGATGCAGACGCGATGGAGAAATACATGAGACGGAATCGAAGCGAGAGCTCGTCGACAGATAACAAGTCAATGAATGGATCGTATAGCTCAGCAGGTCCGTCAGCGAACGGTGATAATATCTCGACTCTTGGTGTCTTTCCTCCGAGTGGTTCTACTACACCCAAGCGATTACGTCCATCGATATCAGCGAGTCATCTTCGTTCGGCGGAACCGCCTCTTTCTCCAACTCCGGAACAACCCGAGATTCGAACGCGCTCTGGCACAGGACCAAGCTCGTCGAGTCGACCTCCCCCGCGCCCTCTTCCAACGCTAACTCGATCGTCATCCACTTCAAATTCACCGCAACCTCTGACAAATCAACGTCATGTCGTTGATGAACCTGGAAGCTTTACAGGACCACCTAGTCAGTATGCTCAATTTCCCGAACCTCCTTTGCCTCCCGAAGACAATAGCACACCGACTGCCGGACGACGAATGGGGTTCCATTCTATAGCGAAACCATTACCTAGCATCGATACCCTCACGGCAGGCCATAGAAGAGGAATGTCAGCTGCCTCATTCCGTGGTTCATGATGGTCTTGATGGCTTCAATGGTCGGTTATACCATTGTACTATAACAGCTCTGCATCTGCATGTATGTTTATTCGAGTATTACTGTTCTGTGCGCGTCATTTGCTATGTTGTTTCCTGCTTCACCACCTCACTAGGACGTTATGTATCTTTAACATTTTTATACACTGCTGTATGACAATTTACCTCACTCTACACGTATTTATTCGCAACAAAGAGCTTTGGCAAATTCTGCGGGACTTGTTCACGGAGATTCCGAAATTGGAAAATTAGAAATGTCATGGCTCGGACCATTCCGAGGCGACTTGATCCATGCTTGCTGGCGCCACGAAGGGCTTCAATTCATTCATTTCACTACAAGTGCCTCGATTGCTACATGCTTTGTTAAGCTTGCTCTCCTTTCCAACTACTTTCCATGCTACCTCCAGCTGCAGACGCTGATCAAGAAGACCCGACTACTCAACTTGCCTGGCCTAGTTCGAGACGGAGAGAATCGGATTCAAGCAATGTTCTCCGCGATGAACCTCAAGCTACGACTGCAATCTCTGAACAGGATACGACCACACCAAGGAAACCAAAGGCCTTAAGGAAGAGGCTTTCATCCTGGGATCTGATCACGCTCTCAATCTCGATGCTCGGAGCTCAGATCGTTTGGACAGTGGAGCTTGGGTATGTTGTAGATAGCAATTGTTCGTGTCTTTACTTATCTCCTTCAGCTATGGAACACCATTTCTTCTTTCTCTGGGTATCAGTGAACAGTTGACGGCTCTAGTCTGGCTTGCTGGCCCTATCAGTGGGTTAATTGCGCAACCAGTCATTGGTAACATGAATTCTGCGTGGCTTAGATATTCCTGATCTGACAATGTTGAGTAGGCGCAGTCTCTGATTCTTCGTCATCAAAGTACCGCCGTAGATTCTGGGTCATCCTTGCTACTGTTGTACTCGTCGTTTCCACCCTCGTTCTCGCGTACTGTGAAGTGCTCGCAGCTTTCTTCGTAGACCTCTTCCAGGTCGGCGCCGGTGATTGGGATGACAAACGGACGACACGAGTGCGTTGTTCATGGCTGATCTGAATGTGACTGTGGACTGATGAGGTATATTTACTGTTTAGGTTGCCAACACAGCGATAGGGTTTGCTATCGTCGCGTTCTACCTACTCGACTTCGCTCTAAACGGATTGCAAGGTGAATCCGGAAGAGCTTATTGCTAGCAATATTGAGATACATATCCTACGTGCAGCTTCATTGAGGAACCTTCTCTTGGATGTGACCCCGGCCTCCCAACTCAATGCAGGAAATGCCTGGCATGGACGTATGACCCACGCTGGAAATATCATTGGCTTCGGCTTCGGTGCGTAATCTTTATACGCGAACGTGCCTCAAGTACTTCACTTCTGAACAACAGGGTTCCTTCCTTTGGCAAAGCTTCCATTTTTCCGGCTGCTAGGAGGAACACAGTTTCGCAAGTTTTGTGTGCTCTGCATCGTGATATTGGTGATAACTGTCTGGATAACGTGTGCTTGTCACGAGGAGCAAGAGCGCAGAAAGACGAGTAACGAGCAAGGGTATGTGCTCACATACTCGCAGGCGTTCCGTTATTTATTTGTATCATAGGAAGCTCCGCGAGATTTGGAACAACATCAAGGTTGCTATTTTGAACCTCCCAAAGCCCATTCGTCGAGTTTGCTATGTGCAGTTCTTCGCTTTCATGGGATGGTGCGTCGTATGTATCGTGCACTAGTCGCTGTCATCTCAACGAACAACAGGTTCCCGTTCTTGTTCTACTCGTGAATACTTTAGCTGCTGATTCCTTGGCGCTCATTTCTGATTCTCTTGGTGTCAAGCACTACTTACGTCGGCCAAATAATGGCTTTAGAACTGGATAAGGAACCCGATCCAGACTTGGCTACTCGTACAGGAGAGTTCGCAATGCTACTTTACAGCATCGGTATGGAGAATTCCCGTCCTCTGGAATAATGTGGCAATAACCTCGCTTTCTCAGTTGCTGTGATTGCTGGCACCGTTCTTCCTCATCTAGCAAATCGCGACCGCCGGCTTATGGCTCACAAAGACGATGTCGATGAAGATGCTGAACTCACCCGACTTCATAACACAGTACGAGAATGGAAGGCTGAAGCTGCGAGGAAGGGAAGGCCTCTTCGACTACCCATGATGCCGTTCCTTTTGCGCAATATCTGGACTGGCGCTTTGATTTTCTTCACTGTGCTGACTCTTTCGACATTCTTCATTCACACTGTCGCTCAGGTGTGTCATTTTGAGTAACATCGGCAAGTCTTTGCCTCATGTGTTCTTCCAGGCAACCGTATTCATCGCCCTGGTGGGTGTTTGTTGGGCAGTGGCAATGTGGGCACCGTTTGCTATCATAATGGAGGTAACTCAAGGTGGTTGACTTGTGGAATGAAGCTCAATTTGCTATACCTGATAGCTTCTCAAGGAACTTTCTACAAAGGCGGAGGTCAAAACTCATCTTGGCGAAAGAAGGCCATCACATAGCCGGACACATTCAACGCCTGGCCTACGAAATATCCGTATAAATGAGCGACAGCCTCTTCTTCGCCGACATTCACTGGACGATTTCGGTAACGACTCAAATGACCAGTCAGCACCTCAAACCCCGGTTGCAGGTGGTACTATACTGGGTGTACACAATCTCGCTATTGTTATGCCTCAATTCGTGGTAAGAATCAACTTCATTCATCCGTTGATCATTCGAAAACTCAGCGCTTCTCAGGTCGCGGTCGTCACAAGCATCATATTTCGTATCGCAGATGGAAGTACTGATTTGGAGACCGGTGATGAAACTAACACATATTATGGCAAGAATGGTGTCGCCTGGGTGTTACGTTTCGGTGGAATGTGCACTCTTGTGGGGTGAGTTTTCTCTATGCTTGTTTTCCAGAGCTATCTCATAGACTCGATCTGTAGCGCCTTGATTGCACGTATGGTCCCTCCAACCCCTACGGAGAAGGCTATGCGGAGAAGGCTGAGTGAGATGAGGGATCTCAAGGAGGAGATGGGTCCTTAACAGAAGCGGCGATTTACTACTGTTTTCTTGGGTTAATTGGTGTAAGGCTGATACCGCAAATCCACTATCTACTCGCAATGTATCATGTAATTTCTGCAACAGCTATCCATGACTGTTAACCTTGCTGGATTAGATACTGGTGACTGTTAACCTTGCCGGATTAGATACCGGGGTCTCCGTCTAGACGTCTTGACTGTTAAGCGCTCGGATACACTGCACGTGAACAATTTTTACTTTCTTCCACCGAAACTCATTGTCAGACTGCATAAAATAACGACTAGAAAGGCGTAGCCCTTTTCGGTTCTTGTAGCCGTAGCCTTGCTCTCGTTTCACAACATGTCGTCGTCTCTGTGTCGTCTCAAATCCTCAGTTCGGACGCTGTGCTCTCCTGTTCCTTCCAGTTCTTCGTCAACCACAAGATGTCTCGCGAGTTAGTTCTTGCGTTTGACATTGACGACCGACACGTTACTGACACAGATACTTAACAGCTTCATCACGAAGATACTCTCTAGCTGCAATGACCATGAAACGAGCACCCACGGAAACGAGGGCGTCCACACGGGATACTTCCACTGTCCGTATGGATTCTCGAGTGGTATATGTAGATGCAGAGGAGACGGACGAGGGTCCTGGGCAAAAGCTTGGTCAAAGAAGACAACATACAGCTTCTGGGAAGGAAAGACGGAGAGCAGGACACGAGAGCTCCGACGAAAAAGTTGCCCAGTCTCTAGCACGGGTGGATTATTCTTCTATGAGGGCACCAAATCCAATGTTTGCAGAACACCTCAACAACCTCTTCCCTGGTCTCCAATTCCCCTTGAACTTGCCCGGCGGATACTCACCCACGCCAGTCATCCAGCTGCTATCTACGGGCATAACGCTGGACTTAGCTTCATGGGTCTGCCTCTTCCTCCTTCTGTTAGTCCTCACACTAAGCTATCTATCATAGGCCGTCGCGTCATTTCTGCATACCTATATCTCCTTCTCTCTTCTAGTCCTCATCTCAGGCCGTCAGACGACCTCGAAGCAATCGTAGCCCAAAGTTTGAATACGTACGTCCTCGGGGAACGGATAGGATCCAAATGGGGGCTGGGTCGAGTCATGAGATGGACACCGACAATAAAAGCAGATAGAGCGAAAGACGCAAATTTTACTATTCTAAAAGGCGTTGGATTATACAAAGTTCAGGGTGATGCGGTTGCTGCAGTCGTGGGCGGAATATTTGAACAATTCGTACGTGTATCCATCCACCTTCCCATTATTCGTCTACTCATATGTTGATACAGGGGGGTTCTGCCGCACATCGTACTTTCCACACGAGGGTGCTACCACATATTCTTGCGAGAAAAAACAACGCTGGTCTTCCCGAGGCTTTCCATGCTGATGTACAATCTGCATGCAATCGGTTCGGAGGCATGGAGGGACCATTACTTGTTGACCATCCATCTTCCCCTCTGGCGCAGACGAACACAGCATCAAAGGACACTCCTGAGAAGTTGAAAAAGACGTTACAGGAAGCACCATCTCTAGATTAATGTGAGTTGGTCATTTGAAATGTTCTAGTCTCTACCTGACAGCCCACTGACTCTGTAGGAATATCTATCATAGCATATAATACGAATATATGGAACCATCTATCTTGAGTTCTAACTTCCGAACTGTTTGAAGCGTCTACGATTCTACAACATGCAATGATCTCCGTTCATGTTCATGTTAAGTAAGAGTAATTGATAGTGAATGAGCTTCGCTATTTCCTAGATTACACTGTTCAAGCATTGTTCGTCATAACTTATGAGAATATATCCAGAATTCATCTGACATGTTGCAAAAACTACGAAAGAAAGTACACTATATTATTATGATGAGCCCAGAAATGGCGATTGTTGCGTCTCTGGTAAGGAACATTACTCCAAGAAACAACCACTACAAAGAGTGAGAGCACGCTCCAGCTGAGAGGCAGTTCAATCTTGAACAAGCTGTAGACACCCGCGAGAAAAAGAATAAAATCGCGAGAGGACAATAATGCGAGTCCGGAAATGAGTGAAGAAATTTTTTGCTCTCCCAGCATCCGCTTTATATACCTGACCCTAACCTTAAGCTGAGGTTATCTTGAGGGTTCGGAACGGTCCGCATCGGAACCATTTCCCTTCTCCAGCCAACATGAGTCGCCGTTTGTCCTCGTCTAGCGATTATGCGGAGCTACTCGACAAGTACGACACTTGGATGTTTGATTGCGATGGCGTTCTATGGCAGGGAGACAAGCTGATTGAAGGCGCGGTTCAAGTTCTACAACTCCTTCGTGAACGAAGTTCGTTCGCCGTTTTCATCTATCGGATTCATCTGATTGCTTGTTCATAACTCAGAGAAGAAAGTGTTATTCGTGACTAACAATGCGACCAAGTCAAGGAAGAGCTACAAGAAGAAGTTTGACAACTTGGGAGTCGAAGCGCATGTAGTGAGCATCATGAATTTCTCTCTGTCTGAACATCTTACCTGATCCTCTTTCATCCCCCGTAGGATGAAATTTATGGATCTGCATACGCGACCGCTGTATATATATCCTCTGTCCTGAAGCTATCAAAGGAGAAGAAAGTCTATGTCATCGGAATGGCAGGTCTAGAGGAAGAACTGCGTGAAGAGGGTATCGCGTACATCGGCGGCACTGTGGGCTTTCCATCATACTATCAATACCTATCGATCATGCTAATCCATAACATTACAATTGCAGGATCCGGCTGACATAACACTAGAATCATTCTCCCTAGAACACTTCGACCTAGATCCCAATGTAGCTGCAGTTGTCTGTGGGCTGGATACCACTGTCAACTACACGAAGCTCTCGAAAGCTTTTCAGTACCTGACCCGGAATCCAGGCTGTCATTTTCTTGTTACCAATGAGGATAGCACGTATCCAAGCGGCCATGGTCTCCTTCCTGGGGCCGGCGCAATCAGTGCACCTCTTCGTTATGCTCTTGGGAAGGACCCTACCAGTATTGGCAAACCGGCCAAGACAATGCTTGATTGTATACAGGCCAAGTTCGTGTGCCGGCTTTTTTCTGTGTTCGACTGACTGACTGACAAACCTCGATACAGAGTGCACTACGATCCGACCCGAACGATAATGGTTGGTGACAGGCTCAACACCGACATTCTTTTCGGACAGGCAGGCGGAGTATCAACGCTGCTGGTGTTAACAGGTACTTCAGACAGGATTGCTATTGACCAATCGCTAACACAATAACCAGGTATCACGTCCGAGAAGGATATAACAGGTCCAAACGCCTCGACGATTGTACCCGATTTCGTCACGTCCTCAATTGGAGACCTACGCTCAATAGACAAATGAAATAATTGTGCAAAGTAGAGAAGATAGACGTGCCCGGTTGTACACATAGATATTATAGATGGGGAATATATGGTACATTAATCTTGTTTGCTATCACGCAATGTACGGAGATGTTCTTCAGCCAGGGCTTTGATAGCGCTGACAGTGAGGGCTGCTAATGATGCGAGGATATAACCCGCAAGAGCGCCATAAGCCGGAGTCAATGGCCATGCCTAAAAGACGACATGAATGTTATGGAATGATTATATGTAGGACGAACTAACCTGCCAGGGTCTGTCCCAGTCTAGTGCAATCGGTATTGCTCCTAGCCAGCTTCCAAGTATTGTGCCAAAAGCAGGATATACTATTGCTCGCTCAATCGGATTGTTTATCCTGACTATGAGATCAAAGGACGTAGACCCTCCGAAGCGTTTGAAGGACATACCGAAACTCAGAGAATATCCTAATCCATGTGAACCTAATCAATAAGCTCTCAGTGTCGGAATTTAGAGAAGGGATGCCAAATATATATGCAGGTGGAACGACAGTCAATATCGCGATGATGAGGGAAAGCAAGTAAGTGTGCGGGACGTGACTAGGCGGAAGTCAGTTACGAGGAGCGGAAGTTGGAGTCTTGCTATACCTGAGTAATGGAGCACCCAGGACGACCACGATAGCATGGAAGATGATTGAGCTCGCCACTGCAAACAACCACGCGTTTCTGAGTTGCTGTCAGGATAGTCAATATAGGCCCATAAGAGTAGTGACAGCCTTCTCACTGCGAACTTCCGTTTGTCCAAACTTTGTCTTTGCATCTTCCTCTCATCCGAAGTACCCTTCAGAGTACTATCAATGTACCAAGCTCTCAACCATGCACTCCACCATGCCTGTAGAACTACCACTCCCAAACAGATGTACGCGAGACTTGAGACAGGATTCGCGGTGATAGCTTCCAGGAAGGGATGTTGAGGTCTGTCTCGTGAGGTAGTGTGGGTTGTAGCACTAGGATTTGTCGCGTCGAAGAGGACTGTTCCGCGAGGTAAAAAGAGTCCGACGAAAATCATCAAGCTGGAGTTGACTCCGACGACACTGGTGTAACGAGCGAATGGAAAGGAATCAGAACTTTGGATAGCGTCGGCATTGTCTTTTGCAAGGACGTTGGTTTGAGCCTGGTTTGCTCTGGATTTTGTTAAAAGGGTTTTCTTACCCATTTGCGATGCCAATTTTCTGAAGATGAAAGTCGTTGAAGGGACCGACCGGCAAAATCCGAATCTATACATAGTACAAAGTTCAAACGACTACAAAGATTTCTCAGAGACAATTCTCAAGCTACGAGTCCGGGAGACTAGAGGTACAGTACATTTGAAACCGCAGAAACTCGGGAGTTTAAGATTGTTGCAATGATCGCAAAACTTCGTCTATGCTTGCCATATATTCCGCCCAATCACCACTGAATGCAGAAAATGTGAAATACAGAAAGACGAAACCTAGCAGTATGCTTTCACATACCTGATTTCCATGGTATTCAACGTTGTCGAATCCGATTGCTGTGTGTTTGCTATGTCAAGTCCTGAAGCTACATCATCAATTGGTCAGTACCTCAGTGGCGGTTCATTGAGGAGACCTACTACTTTCGCGCCTCAATCTTTGCAGGGTTGAACGAGCCATATCATTAGAGTGTAACAAGTTGTAAGATGGACTTGAGAGCCAGTCGTGGGGTTCTGTATGTGTGTTCGACGAATCGGGTCCAAGGTCTTCAGCTCCTTGTGCCCATGGACCTGATAATAATGAGCATTCCGAATGCTACAATTCATGCATGCTGGCCCTAAACAAACCTCCTCTCACATCATGGGGATGTGTTGCCACAATCACAGCCTCGTGAGAGTAATAATCATAGTTCTGTTTTCTTCGGACAAGATTGTAGACGTCTAGCAGCTCACTGAGGGATATGACATTGTACAGAGTATCGCTGCGTGAAGTTAGTAATACTGTAATTTCCACGAAGACTGAACTGGCAAGTACCAATAGCGTCCCGCAAGTTGATTCCTGAAAAGTATTGAAAAATCCGCGAGTAAATGTGGGTATTCACACATAGACACTAACCGTTTTTCGAAATGCTCTAGATGGAGCATGCATTTCACGACATCAACCATCTCCAACTCTATATTGCTTTCCATTCCGAACCGTTTTGCTCTCCAAATACCAATTAGTAGCACAATCCCGGTAGTAGAGATTGTACTCTGAGTATCTGAGTCATCTGGTTCGTTAATTAATTGGCCAAGTACCCACCAACATATGTGGTCCAATCGATAGGCATCCACGCTTGACGTATGCGTCCATAATGAGTACACAAGAGTGCGCCGCATTGACACATATCTCTAGAGAAGTTGGCGAATTCGCGAGAGCAGATCGACGAATCTCCATTCGGAGGAAAAAATACACAATATAGAGCATGGTGGACTGATGAAATAAAATCGTGTCCTGACATTGAGGATCCCATCTTACTGGAGGACGATAGATGAGGCTCAGACTGAAAGAATAGTCGGCGGTGGCTTACAATGTACAGGTATGGCTTCTAACCAACTATTCAAAGCTTTGTCAATCTCCAAGACGAATTGTTGTCCTCGTTTTGAAGCCTCTGAATTAATCTTCTTGGTTGAAGCCGAACGACGTGGTACGAATTTCTGCCGCAAGAGCGTCAACGAGGGCATAAATTTAAGCGGACAAAAAACTATCACCAAGGCCTGTTGTACTCTCTCTAGAATGCTGATTAATTTGAGCATTTGTATCGAATACGTGAGCTGGCACAACCGTCCTAGAGGTTGTTTGAAGGCCAAATCATCCGGTTGCTCCCAGGTGTCATCATCGCACTCGATAGGAAATTCCACATCATAGCTGTAAATAGTTCGGTCTAAAACAGACTGTGCTTGTGAGATTCAGACCCACTGACTCATCTGAAGACATAGTTCGCGGGCTTCCAATATTGATACTGATTGAAAGGTCGAAAAAGTTAAGTATCCAAAAAGCACGTTTCCAGAGCTCTCCTGATACTGTGGGCGGAGAGTTCTTTCTAAGATGTGCACCCACGTCTTGAAGAAGGCGGATACCTAATCCAGTCAATGCCACACTAGGATAAGGTATTGATGTGGTATGCATGAACAATATGTAGAGCTGTAGAAAACTATTATTCGATTCACCAGCAGTGTGGAAGGGAGATGTGCACCTACAATCAGTTTCTGAACTTGGGCAAGTGACGGAGCTTCAGTGAACGAGAATGGTACTGGATTGACTTGTTGAATCCACATTGAACCCGCAGAAAGGTGCGAGCCATGCACAAAGAGTCGAGTGTCATCCGATTTCCGGGAGGATATTGCGCATACAGCTAATAACGTTTCGCCAAAATGACGATCGTGGCAATGTAGACCAGAACGAACAGAGCTTTCAAACGTGGGCCGATGGAAAAGAGGGAAGAAAGGATGTTCCTTCGTGAACCAGAGATCAAGTAGATGGGTGAGCAAATCTTGCGGAGGAAAGACAAGAGGTGGAAGCCGAGGTTCATATGTGATTTGCCACTGGTGGAGTGACTATCAGTATTTTGGTGAGTCCACAGAAGGAATGCTCACTGGTTGAATTTCCCAAAACACAGAGCGTTTGAATATTTTAGCATTCGAGTGAGCACCGATTTCGGTTTTTATGTGCATCAGTCTATTGGAAAGCGTATATCGTTCAGAAAATTGATTTAATCGTAACTGATTTAGTAGCTCGGAGAGTTCATCCTGATCGCTATGGTCGTCGGACGACGTTGCTTCCTCGCCAAGGGGGTTCGTAGATTCAGGGATTCCTATAGGTAGTTCTTGACACCTTGAACGCAGGAGGATAGTAAGAGTCATTCATGAGCCATACCTGAATCTGAACTCCCAGGAGTGCGAACCATAGCGAGCTCTTTCTCAAGTGTTCGGATGTGACTAGCCAATTCTTTGAGTATTCTTCGGAGTTCATCTTCATCTTCTGGAATTTGGAAAGGCGTAGAAGATAAAATCGAAGCAGTCAAACTCTGTATGTTATCTCTCTTAAGCTGGGCGGATCGTCTGAGGGTCAGGCAGAAATATCAGTGGGCGGAGAAAGGAGAATAAACGAAGAGCTCATACCCGGCAGGCGGTCCTCTTTTCTGTTTTCGAAAATTATGATCATTGAAATTTGACTTTACTTAATCGTGAGATGTGTATACCTTTCTCGGTGCTGTATGCAGGCACTCAATCTCTTGATGAATGAGAAAAACTCGGACCTTTGCAAGGAGGATAGACCACTACTACCTTCATAGATATGCAGTTAGAGCATGCTTCTCCTCCTTTGGCAGTGCTGTCACCTGTGAGCATCTGTTCAGCAAGCGTTCTCCTGGAGCTGACATGAACAGCTCACATCGTACTGTTGGATGAACGTCAGGAATCGCATTTCGAATCTTACTGGCTGCTAGTACTTAGCCTCACTCTTTCTGCGTCGACAGTTGTTGCAAGCAATTGGTTGCATTTTTTTCGAGCCTTCTACAAGTTGGTAAGCAATGCTGGACATGATGGATGAAAGGAGAGAGCAGGAGTCATGGCATCAGCAGACGTGACAGGCCATTGACGAAATCAAGAACCTTATCAGCTTGGCTTTGCCTTGCGAACTCAGCGGTGCAACTGGAGGTGACCTTGTTACCGGCCTGCAGGACATAACGCTCCAAAAAAATAAAAAATAAGAACCTTCAAAAGTCACCTTAGGTCACCAACTTCTTGTGACTGCACTAGTCTCCCAAGTCAGACTCGTTATAGGTTAGGTACTGCCTGGTACCGCAAGAGTAGTCGTTGCTAGAACTTGGGTGTTCGGACGTCTTGCCGTACTTGACTTTATTGCGGGCGTTTTCTAAATCTTAGCCATCAGCAATTCCTTGAGGATCATGATGAAAGAGGATGAAAGTTATTTCTCGAGGCCATTTGTAAGCGCTTGCAGGCGCTTGCTCATTGACTTGACGGGCGCTCATAAATTGAACAGTTCAATGAACTTTCAACACCATTGTACACATTGTTGGCAAGCAACCCAGCGATCATGAGTCCGATATCATCGTGATAATGCTGTACTAAAGCCAAAGCCGTTATAATTACGGTCTGTCATCACAGGCGTCTACGAACCAGTTACCCCGCCACATACTCTAGTAGCTCTACCAACAACGGCAATACAGCTCACCGAGATTCTCAACTATGCGCTCAACCCATAGTCCTGGCAGCGTCCGTAGCGTCTCCAGTGCCAGCACCGTCATCGATCCTTCAGGTACGTCAACAATGGGAAGACAAAGTTCAAAACATGGATAAATCTTTCTAGCAGGTTGTTACAATAGAGAGATTGGTGACTGGATATCCTCATTTGATTTCGCAGAAACACAAAGAGTGATTCTTCAAAGTCGAGCACCTAACACCGGTCTGAGGCCACTGCAATCCGACGACTACACACGATGGCGAAAGGGAGAATTCGAGAGGCTCTTGATGTCTGGATTGCGTAGTTGTTCTTTCTTCATGGCTTGTTTCGCTTTTCTGACCGAGAACGTTCAGCTGGCACAGGGAAGTCCATGACAGCGTAAGCAGCATTACAGGCCGAATCATCAATACTATCCCATCTCATCACATATATCTAGGGCCAGCATCGTTCAAGATTTGAAAGAATACTATGAACAGTCCAATGTGGCAGTATCCTGTGTCTTCTGTGACTTTGCCCTCGCCCAGACGCAAAATGCGCACACTTTGCTTGCGGCCATTCTTCGTCAACTTGTACAAGCTCATCCGGTTCTGCACCCATCTATATCCTCGATGTACAACCACCACTCTACGCAAATGACTTCACCTGCTTTCAGCGAGATCATCACTTCTCTGGCTGCAATCATCGGGCAATTTGATCGTGTCTTCGTCGTAGTGGACGCGTTAGACGAGTGTCTAGATGACCAGACCAGATCACGTTTGGTATCCGCACTCAGCACTCTCCCTGTCAGTTTACTCCTCACCTCCCGACCTCATCCCTCCATCGACCAATTTTTGGATGGTTGTACTCGTCAGGATGTCCTTGCAGACCAACACGATTTGTGGACGTACTGTGAAACACGTTTCTCTCTCAGCCGTATAGGTCGAATTTGTTCGCCCGAGTCTAAACAGGAAATTTTGAACCACATAGTACGAAAAGCAGGAGAAATGTTAGTTGACTTGTCATTATCGTTCGAATGTTTCCTGGAATCTCTTTTTAGGTTTGTGGTCGCCCGGCTTCTCATGGACGGGTTAATGGAAGCCCCCAACGTTCAAGAAGCGCTCAAGGCAGTTCGGGATATGCCAGCAGGTGTTCAAGGAACGTACGACAAGGCTCTGCAGCATGTCCGTGAAGGGTCTGATCTTGAAAGCAAAGAGTTGGCGCTCCACGCGTTACTCTTAGTGACTTTTTCCCGTCGCGTACTGGCCTTTTCCGAGCTTCAAGAAGCCATTGGCACCATGTTTAAGCTTGAGCTCGAGGACCCTAATCGACCTTTCATCGATGGCAACCTAACAAAACAGTCCCTTCTCGGTGCCTGTGCTGGTTTGCTCACTGTTGAGGACAAGACAGACTCAGTTCGCTTGATTCGTATGTGATTCCCTCTCGTTGGGGTTCTAGTACCTTATCTGATCCCGTCATCTAAGACTACACCACCCATGAATATCTCGTACAAGAGCAAGAGAGTATTTGGAATAATGTACAACTAAAGATGGCTGCCGTTTGCGTGTCCTACCTACGCCAGGTACTCAAGGAACTACCACATAACCCCGATGTCTATGTGGAGGAGGAACTCCGTAATGCCGTCGCTCAACACCCATTTTTCGATTACGCACTACGCGAATGGGGCCATCATGTCCATGATTGTGGAGAACTGAAGGTTGTGGATGAAGTGCTTGAAGTATTGGAGTGCGACATTCACCGCACGCTTGGTCGTCTGCTAACCTACAATGCAATGAGTAGTCCAAAATGTACAACCTGGTCAGTCTGGCATTTCTGCGCATATTTCAACCTGTCGTCCACTTGTCTGGGAATGCTTCAACAAAAAGAGACCCCTACGCACAAGAAATCTTCTTTTCCCAACCTGTTCTTCTTCCGACGAGGTCGCCGACGTACGGCGCCGAAATCCAACTTATCTCTTGATGAACGAGATGATTACGAGAAAACCCCTCTCATGGTTGCAGCCTCCCGAGGAAACGTCGATATGATCCGAACGTTATTAGGTCGTGATATCGATGTTGAAGCCAGAGATTGTCATTCTCGAACTGCCCTTTCGTATGCAATGAAAAGCGGATCGAAAGAAGCCGTACAGCTCCTTCTCAAACAAGATATCAAGAATATCAATTCGAAAGACATCTCACGCCGCACGGTTCTGTTCGATGCTGTGGAAAGTGGCCATGCAGATTTGGTCTCGCTGCTGTTTCACTATCACAACGACGTCGAAATTAACGCAGAAGACGCTTCAGGGCGGTCTGCGCTTGAGGTAGGCGGGATGGTCGAGCTTGGTTTCGAAATTTCAAGTGAAATTGGCGCCCATTTCTTTCTTATCCGCATACACTCACTAGAGACAGCCTGAGATGGCTGCAAATAGTCTCTACTGCCATGAATCATCTCTACTACATTTATATCGAAGTCAGATTTTGCTTTCTTTTTTGCACAATGACTCTGAGACTCTGAGACTCAAGGTAGATATACTATGAGCCCTCTGTTTCAAATTTACCAATGACCATGTGCGGAGTGACTATCCTGAAAATCTCGCCGGTAGGTGATCTCAATACTCTAACAAGCTGAAGTTGCTGCTCACGCGCCGCGGGCCCTTGTCACTTCCTCGACAGATTTATCTCCTGTTCATCATGAAGGCTTCCGCCAACAACCTGACAGGCGATACCATTGTACCTGTCTTTGGACCAATATGGATGCAGTCGAAACCTCCGATGACAGCACTTGTGTCTACCGTAAACCAAGACAACATTGACGGTTCCATTGTCCGGCTCATTGTTTGAAATTTCCAGTGCTCTGACCAATGGAAGGCCACTACTTATATGTCCTCTCTGGCCTGGACCCTCTCCGACTCAAACGAAGTTCAATATGGATCTCCCTAGTAGCGATCTGAGTCGTGCCAAGCAGTGATTATACTTACAAGGAGGTTTGTGAAGCTTTTTTATGACAAATGAAGATATTTCTATCTCTAATTACAATATCATGTATTCTTCTTCTCCCTGGACAGTGTTTTGAGCAAGTATCACTATCAAGACAGTAAGTTTTCTGGAGGCCCAGTGTCTGCTCTCAGCTCTGATTGTTCAGTGAATTCAGGCTTCGTGGGTATCGAAGGAAGTCAGATGCTGTATACATTAGCAAGCTCAGCTACTTCTCCTGCTACTTTGAGAGTCAGATTTGTGAGCGCGGGTTTCCCAAATACGATCAGCGAAGCGGTGAAATGAACAGGGAATGGAGCATTTTGGCTTTCAAGTTACTTAGTGGTTTGTAGTAAGTTGTTATGACTCGCAATTGTTCGCTGTTAAGTTGTCGGAGGTGTATGACCATGGAGCAATTGCTTGAGGCTAAGAGATATGCAACGGGCTTGTGATATGACCCAGTGAGCCCTGGAAGCCAAAGAGGTGGGTGAAGACTTTAAAGAGGAAGTGTGACCGCTTCAGTGACCAGAGCTTGACAAGCCTTGGCGATGCATTGATCCGAAGCTTGATTTCAAAAGCAAGCTCGACCATTCCGCCTACGACACTGCGCTATCACACGCTGCACAATATGGCTACAGTGACGTGGTTACGATCCTCATTCAGCAAAAGGATATTGCTGTAAATCAGTCCGATCGGAAGGGTATGGTGCCACTCATGTATGCATCAATTGAAGGTCATACGCTTGTAGCGAGACTCTTGTGCGAGCGGAAAGACATGTCGATCAATGCATTGGATGAGAGTGGCCGAAGCTCCCTTTCGCTGGCAGCACAACAAGGGCACGAGGGAGTCGTGAATGTTCTGCTCAGCACATCATATCTAGCTATAAATGTTGCAGATGTCAACTATCGGACAGCTTTGTCTTTCGGTGCTCAACATGGCAGAACTGAGGTAGTCCATGCTATGATCCGTCAAAAGAGCCTCGATATCGATCGGAAGGACAATTTAGGCCGCACTCCGTTATCATATGCAGCTAGTCAGAATGCGAAGGGAGAAGAGATAGTGAAGGACTTATTGTGTGGAGGAGCCAACCCTAATATTGCCGATTTCTCTGGTCTCGACCCGCTCAATTACGCGTTGAGATGCGCCAATCGCGGGATCGTCGACGTTCTTCTCTCTTGTCCAACAATCTCATTGAAGAACAGAGCGGGTGAACGCAGTATTCTATCGTATGCAACTCAGTACGGGTGGATCGATATAGTCAAAGACGTGATAGCACATCCCGACATCGATGTGAATGAAAAAGACGACAGAGGGATAAATGCGCTGGCCTATGCAGCAAAAGGAGGACATGAAGAAGTCGTTTCTCTACTGCTGACCGGATCATATGTCGATACTAATGCCTTAGATAATCGCAATCAAGCCGCTCTACATTACGCTGCGATAACTGGAGACCCATACATCGTCGAGGAACTCATGGCAAACATGAGCTTGGCCGTGATAGACCAGCTAGACGAATTGGGTAGATCGCCTCTTTCTCTCGCGGCTCTACACGGTCATCTCGACGCAGTGAAGGCGCTTCTTGCCTCTCAAGCGGTGAACATTAATTCGACAGACAGAGCCGGTTTAACGCCCCTATCTCATGCATCGGGCTCTGGTCATCTCGAGATTGTCCGCTTGTTGTTGAAGGAACAGAACATACAGGCTTGGCTGGTTGATGTCCAAGGACAGACAGTCATCACTCAAGCTGCAAGACAAGGACATGCTGATGTCCTTGATCTTTTACTGTCTCATAGTGGTGCCAGCGAGATTGTGGATCTCAAGGATGGCAATCTCCGTACGCCTTTGAGTTATGCGGCTCAATATGGCAGAGTGGATGTGGTGAGACGATTACTGGAATGCACAGAGGTGGATCCAAAATCCGAGGACTGTCTGAATACCGTGTTTGAATATGCAGCAGAAATGAAATACAGGAGCGATGTTGGAGTCAGTAGTTACATTGCAGTTATGGGGTTGATATCTTCGGCGACAAAACAAGAGTCAAACACTCTTAGGATGGATGTTCAGACATTCATCTAGATCCATTTATGCTAATACATCGAAATCCCAAATCATTCGTCGTTTGTCCAAATCTTCTGCATCTCCTTCTTGAAAGGTTCCAGCGTGAACTCTACTGCAGAGCATGGGTACTGTATATCGAACTTCTCAAGGACACTGGGATGCAGTATGCCCAGGGTACCTAGGACCATGTCTTCGTGAACGTTGAAGACTGCCTTCGCATCCTGTTTCAGTTTTTCTAGGGTGCTCTTTCTCTTGTGAGGAGGTACACGATAATAGATCGTGGCAGCTCGACCAGGGAAGAACATAGGGTCTACGAAGTATGAGCTTCTATGAGTTTTGTCAACTGGTAAGAAGACACACCTGAAGTCTCTTTGAGGTAGTACCCAGTTTCTGCCTTTGAGTCAGAGTTGCTGATTCGCGGAATTTCGAGCATCTTCATCGCACGGTCGAATACTCCATGGACGATTTCGAAACCGGCTGTTTTGTTGCACCAGATTGCAGCGGCATGTCTCTCGTTCCTCGATTGCCTTTCTCGCTTGAGATCTTTGAACACCACATCGCCGGTCTCGAAGATCTTTAACGGTAACGAATGGGAACGATTCTCCCGAATCGTCTTGAGCAGTCCAGGAATTAAAGTCGTGCGTACGACTTGGAACTCTAGCGTCTTTGGATTGGCAATTTTGACCGCGGTGTTATTATCATCCTCGTGATTGAGGAAGTCAAAGTTTTCCTCAAGCGAGCACTGACAGTATGACGTGAGCAGGCGGAAGCCAATATAACGGGAAGACGAGACTGACCAGAGTCAGAGGAAGGACCTCTATCCAACCAGCTAAAGCCCATTCCATTCGAACTATATCGCTCAACTTGTTGATCGCAGAAGGTTGACCAACCGTAGTCGTGGGAGGGAATGTGTCGGGTAAGTTGTTGAAACCGTAGGCAATAGCAGCATCCTCCATTATATCGCATTCGTGAAGGATATCTGGTCGAGTAGGAGGTATGCTGACTTCAATCTCGTCGGCGTTCGTTGTTGTCGACAAGGTGGGGAACAAAGACATTTTGCTCAGGAGATTGGCGACTTCGTCGGATTTGAGAGAAAGACCCGTGCAAGAGTTGACGTATGAGGCATGCGCAGACATTTTCCGCTCAGAGAGATCGGGAGATATCTTGACAGTGCCATCAGGTAGGATCATTTTAACGGGTTCAATCCTGAGTCCAGGTTAGACGAAGACTAGTAAAGTAACAGAGGGTGAACTAACGTGAAAGGTTCCGAGCAATATTCAGAAAACATCGTTGCCACCATGTTCACGACGATGTCCAGCTTTGTCTGATCTGTAGCAGTGACATCTATGAAAACATTCGTCGTGTTGAGTGTGATTTTGCTGTGATTCGAGTTGATGATTGGGGGCATGGATAGAACACGGTCTTCGGCGTCGTAGATGATAGGATAGACTGGTGCATCCCGGATGATGTGAAGGTAACGCGAAAGTTGCTTGTCGGACTAGACTCTGATCTTCAATTTCTGACATCAATTCAACGCAGACACGATCGCACCTCGTATAAGGTCATCAACTCTTCGGCAGTGTACTCTTGCTCCTTGTTCAAAGGCGCAAACTTGATGTCTTTCGGTGCCCTTGCCTCATATCTGAAAGGACCTTTCAAAGTATCTAGATCGTGCGTTCCGATCGCGACCAGTTGACGCCTCCGGCAGATATTTTGGTGGAGCTTGTCCTGGAGATCAATAAAGGAAGCATATGACCTCGGGGTGAACTTGATGTTGCGAAGTATTGCACAAGCAAAGAGTGGTCTGACTCGTTTAGTCTGTACGTTGGTTAGATTTTCTGAATCGGTGTCATTCGGGAGCGACGCACCTCTGGATGGATGGTTACAGTCAATAGATCTGCTTCGCCCTTCGGAGGATAGACGAGCCTATATCGAGGAGCTTTCGCCTTGCCTAGGAAAACCTTGAGTGCGCGAGAGATACCCTCAATACACAACAAGTCATATCTAGTTAAAATCTCAGATCGGTAACGGATGGTACGCTCCAGGCCGGTGAACACTGTACCTATTAGCTGGGGTCTCTATTTTGAGTTGCTGATGAACGGGGGAATCAGACGGATCGACCACGAAAACGTTGGTAGAGGACGTACTGGACGTTCAGCAGGCAGACCTTTCTTGATCGCCTCTTCCACCTCTGCAGTTGTCTATCATATCAACGGTCTTCAACAGGTGATACTTTCATACTTTACTTTGAACGTACATCTTCGTCTAGTTCGACGCCGTATTCGAAGCAAAGCGTATCGAATTCATCGGAAGCTGACAAGTTTTTAGCCCAAGATCGAGACTTTGAGAGCGTGGTTCATTTACTGTATTCTTGTCCTAAACGCTCCCAAAGTTCAGCCTTGTCGACTGCAATGGTGGGCATCCTGGATGAGTTGTTGAGAACGAGTCATATTTCACACGCATAGATTTTTGCTTTTGATCATCCACTACCATCAGCAGATACGCCATCCGATGTTGACCTTCTTATTTACATCTAGGAGCACTGTCCCATTAAAAATTCAGGTCTATCTCTAGCAGTGCAGCAGAGGTCAAGCACTGGTCACTGGTCACTGAGCGAGAGATTTCGGCTGATTCAGGCGGAAGTGATAACGATCAATAACTTGAATGATCGCTTTCCAGTCAAAGTGAGCAAATTTCGTGGAACCATCTTCATCCTTTCCCCCAGAAGGCTTCCTTACGAACGGTTTAAACTTCAAGAGCTGAGCTCAGAGCTGGTCTCCCCCAATATAATTACAACCGTCGACGCCCTTTGCATTCAAAAAACGTTCAAACCTCATTTCCCTACTATGACTCGTCCAACAGCATCTCAGACAGTAGCTATCTTCATCCTCGGTACAGCTATATCGTCTGGCATCCTTGCTGCTCCTACTCTCTATCCAAAGAGCTCCGATCCGAACTCAACTCAACCTTCTGACGGACTAGATTCGTTGTCCAAAGGCCAACTCAGGGAATTCGCTACGGCGCAACATGATGGAGTTGTGTACGCCAATGTTGTTCCTCGACAAGTACGTTCTTTCCTTGCTAAATGCTCTGACCTTCATTCGAACATTTTTTTCAGAATGGTGATAGCCTTACTCCTGATGATGATTCAGAGTATGGGAAGGATGGTAACGATGTGAGTCGATAGTTCATTCCTTGTCCGTCGTCATACCTCTTTTCTGTCGGCATTTATTCAAAATTATTTTGTCCTTTTAGTCCAATGTCTCGGTCAACTTGGAACAACGAGGCAATCCTTCAAAACGTGGCGGCGGCGGTTCGAAACAGGACTCTGTAGAGAACGAAAATTCCCCTCTTCTTTCTGACCAGAGAGCAGAGGAGCAAACCACAAAAGAGCTGAAGAAATTGAGGCAGAAACAGAGGGAAGAGGAGCAAAAAAGAGAAGAATTGGTCTGTATCGAACGTCAATGGCTGCTCATCTCTTCCTATTGATCCTCTTTGCACTTTCAGATTGAAAAACTTCTCAAAGAAAACGGAAAGAACAAACTATCCCTCCTACGAATGGAAACGGAGTGGTCAGCCTCCAAGAGCGATCCGGCGAATCCCGATACCTACTTAGACGCGAACTTCCGCAAGATTTCTCGTGTAGAAAACATTAAAGAGAATCAGAAGAAGCTCAGGAAGCTCCTGGACTCTCTGAATCAAGCACGAAGTGAAGATTCAGAATTACAAGAGCTGAGGACACGGGCGATAACGTTATGGAGACAATACAAGGGATTTATGGAAGGCGAGGTGTGCATCGAATCTAGATGGCTGATCGTTTTATGGCTGTTGATTGTGTTTTCTCTCTTCTTTTCCTACAAAGCTGGCAAAAGCTGGAATTTTTTACCATCAACTCCAAAGTCAATGGGACGAGGCATCGAAGAAGCCCAAAGGAAACGATCGAAACGAGGCCCGTCATGAGGTGTTCACAGCTAACCAGGAAGACCTTAACTGGATGTACACCTTTGGTGATAAAGCACGAAAAGTCGCACTCATTGACGAGGCGACCAAAGAATTTCTAAAGAAGTTATGTGCCTTATGTCTAGAAGTTTTGAAGAAAGTGAGGTAGTCGTTTACCCTGTTGTTCAGAGGCACGTAGACGGTAGAGCTCGTTTGTATACATCATATATAATATATTCATAAAATTCTTGACCATGAGTTCGCAACAGGATGCGCTGGCCTTTCGACAACATGGTTTACTTCACTAACCGCAATGGTTGAAGGGCATTTGGAAATTGGAACGCCTGGGAAGATAGGGAAAGATGAGCAGGGAAAGTTTATGCACATTTTATTTCCACTTTGACCATCCACCGCCATCACGATGACATTTCGCCCTCGTAACCCGTACTACCTACGCATCTCCAAGAAAGATGTGCTGCCCGTCTATGTGAGGCAGAGACTCCTTGGCGAAATGATTCAATCATTGATCCGTGCTATCTCAAGTTATATCTCGATGATAGGCATGTAGAGTGGATGAACGATACGGTCATGCAGCATGTCCTCGAAGATTTGAGGCCCAAGTTCGTCGCTTCCTATCGTTCTGTTGGCCCGATGAACCGATACTATTATTATAGGATCTTACCGAAGCTGCAAGCGGAAGCGGATCCTGCATCAGGCCCAGGAGGACCTCCTTCAACAAAGAAGGCGACCGTCGAGACTCATAGAGGAGGTGCGCCGACTTTTAGTGGCATCATACGCAACAATCAGTTTATTTCACTCTAGAAACATATCAGTTTTGTTATTTCCTTCGAAAGACTCAGCCTCATTCTGTTATCCTCAAGGTCAGATACATCCGTGTATGGACGTGACTATCGTAACAACTCCTTGCCAGACGCGTACATACGCTGCAATACCTCCCCAGAAACAAAACCTCATGCCTCCGCCGCCGATACCTGCGAAAGCACTGAAGAGGAAACCCAAAGCAGGCGATGGCAAGCGAGTTTCGCGCAAGAAGCAGAAGACCAAAGGGAAAAGCAAAGCCGTTCAGGATAGTGACTCGGAAGGGGCGTCGTCAGAAGGAGATGCAGAGGTTCATGAAGTTTCTGGGACCACCAAGAAGCCGACTGAAGTGGATCCTGACGGTGATTCACTCATGGATGAAGGAGATGCGGAAAGTGATACCAACGGTGATGACGATGAATACATGCCAGCATCTCGGAAGAAAGGAAAAGCTCGGACAAAGACGATCCAGTTTTCAGTAGAAATCGAGGAAGACGAAGAGGAAAAACCAAAACCGTTGTTACATCTCAAATACCAAGGTTTCAAAATACTCGGAAGCTGCTTGTGCATCGTCATTGAACCATGGCCACCCATACGTGCTCCTACCCGCGCGCCCTCCGTCCTCCCACATCCTGCCTCTCGCGCATCCAGTATCGCACCGCGAGAGTTCGTTGCAGCCAGTGAATCTCGGGCTCGGTCAAAGACACCTCTCTTTCTTCCTGATCCCGATGAGCGGGATATGAGCGCAACACCATTTCCGGATGCCATCCATGTACGTCCATTACCGTTCAATGATGCCAAGGACCAAGAGGAAGGCATGGATGATGCAGATTACGGAGGGATGATGGAGTTCAGTCAGATTCTCAATGCAGCAGGTGATGTTCGAGCGGGTGCTTTAGACGACGATGAAGATATGGAAGGAGCAGTGTTTTTCGGTGATGCAGATGAGGTTAGAGAACTATGAACGATAGTGACTATGTATATCGTGAATTGCTATGATAATACCCTGCAAACAGTCTAAGCTCGTCCTATTTCTCGTAAAATCTCCATTTTTCGTGGTTCAGTGACAACACGGAATCCGGCACTGACCATATCGAATTGACCGTGTCCTCCAGACAAGGCACGAAGGCGACTGTTGTAATCCAGCATTTGGCTCAGAGGAGCCAGAGCATGAACGATACGCTTGAGTTCTGGAGATCTACCGGCACTATTGAGATTGGAAGACGAGGGCGAGAGGATATCAGGAGGGATATAGTTCCCTTCTTCAGGATATCCACCAACTTCATCCGCCCCATCAGATATTCCGTCACCAAGATCTTGTAGTTCTGCACCGTGTTCAGTGAGATCCTTGACCACCTTGCCAAGCGTGTCTTCGGTCACAGACACCTTGAACAAAAAGTAAGGTTCCATTAGCGGTCCCATGCCAGCTTTGCGTAGACGATTGCGCATGACGATCGCACTTGCGCCTGTGAGCAAAGACAATGGCGAGGGGATAGACCATTCTCGAATTTGAATGTGCAGATGCGACATAGGCAAAGATGAATGAGGAGAGCTCGACAAGGTAGTGGCGATTCCCGAGGCTATCAATAGTTCTGGATTCGCGGTTGAGGAAGATTCTGGGGAAGATATAGGGATACCTGATTTGTCGAGGACGAGGTTTCCATCCCAGAGTGGACTACCTTCTTCACCTTCTTGTAGAGGTCGGATATCTAAAGCTACAGTGACAGAGCTTCCGGCAATATCTGCCCTGTCATCTTTACTTATAAACGGTCTCTCAAAATGCGGTGGGTCGTAGTTGGGACCCAACGCCTCCCGATAACTGACTCGGCGCTTGCCAAGCTCGAAATTCGCATGAAACTCGTCCCGAAGTCGACCCTCGACGATCTCGAGGTGTAAAGCGCCCAAACCGTGGACGAGGATTTGTCCTTCCTGAAGATCATATCGAACCGAAGGATCCGTGCGAGAGAGGGACTCCAAAGCGTTCTGAACTGGCTCCAGATCTGAATGAGATTGTGGTATCACAGAGGCAGATATGACGGCTTTTGGAGGGATGATGTCTTGCATGACTGTTCGACTCGAGGGAGGAGCTCCTGGAGAGACGAGGGTGTCTCCCGTGCGGGTGAACTTGAGACCCAAGACAACGCCTACCGCACCGAATGGCAACTCGTCGACTTCAACAGGGTCAGATGCATACATGAGCAAGAGTTTGGACACTTTCTCCTTTTGATTGCGGGTTGCGTTCAGGACGGCGCTTTGTCTTGTGAGTTTTCCTATGTAGTTTTTGGCCTCATGAGATTCAAGAGTTGAAACTGTCAAGGGAGATTCGACATACCTGAATATATCCGTACATAAGTCATCCAGCCTCGTTTCTGGTCCCAGCTGACTTTCCAGGCCAGCATACGTAACGGAGCGTTCTTGGCAGGATCGTGTAAGACATCCACAGGACTCGCGAACAATTCCCCGACGTAATCCATTGCAAGACTGGTTCCGATGTGCTTGATGGCCGAACCACAGACGACAGGTAGTATTTTGTTTTCAAGGGTATTTTTTCGTAAATGGGGTATGATATCAGAATGGTGGACCCCTAGATATGAAGAGGGTTCGGAGGGTAGTGTGAGCAGTGTCTCCATCAAGTCTTCGGAGAACATGGAAAGATTCTCGAGCAGCTGAGTGCGTGCGGGAGCAAGATGAGGTATGATTGGGTGGTTCGAGGGCAAGAACTTGAGCGCCTCCAATGCTTTTGCGTCTGTAGGCAGTGGGTAGCAGGTGGAGTTTCCGTCTTGGTCCCAACGCCACAGTTCCCACTTGACAAGGTCAACGAGCCCTTGGATACCGGGTTCTGCATGTAGATAATCCTGCGGTTCGAAAGAAGCGATGGGGAGGGTCAATACCATTGGATGAGGATGGAGACGGTTATTGAGGAGTGAGCGGAGTGAAGACCTGAATGAAGCCCCTGGACGGTCCTGCTTGTTGAGAAACATCATGCGCGTTGGGACTCCATACCTGACCGGATGATATTTCAGCTTTGTATTGTCGTACTGAGGACATGAATCTCACCTAGACGACGCACCTGTCTAATTGCTTCCACACACCTTTTGTCTGTGCCTCGACACCTTCTACAGAGTCAATGAGAACGACAGCACCGTCAATGACACGACTAGCGCTTTCGACTTCCATGCCAAAGTCAGCGTGACCTGGGGTATCGATGAGGTTGAAGGTCCAGTCTTTCCATTTGACGGGAATACTGGCAGACTGTATTGTGATACCGCGTTCTCTCTCTGCAGGGAGAAAGTCTGTGATGGTGCTACCTGTGTCCACGGAGCCAGAGGTGGAGAGATAGGAAGATTGGAGGAGGATTGATTCTGTTAGAGTGGTTTTGCCAGAATCTTGGGATGGATGAGTGTATTGTCTTTTGAGAAGGAGGTCAACGTACCGATGTGTGCTACGAGAGCCATGTTGCGAATTTTACTGGGATCATGAGGGACGACTTTTGTAGATAATTTCCGACAATAATTTGGAGAATTTCGGAGGAAAGAAAGACATAGTCGACGTCTCATAACAAGGTCAGCTCAACTGCGGCTTCTGCTCGGCAAAATATCTTATTGTTTCTTTCACTCCTTCATTATGGCAGACGACACACCAGCTAACTGGGATGAACAGCTCAGACGACGTGAGCAACTACAACGACATGCTCTAGCAACAGTTCCATCCGTTCAGACACGAATGTCTGGTAATCTACCAAATACCCCTCTTGTCGCCGCCATCATAGCATTCCTCTTGGGTTCCGTATTCTGCTTTGGGCTTTTGATGTTTATTAGAGGATTTTCGCTATACTGGTGGTCAACATATCAACTTGGATTCTTCATCGCTGCCTGGTCAGCATTTCATTTTGGAGAGTTCGCCATCACCGCTGGGTGGAACTTGGAGAAATGCAGTGTCGAATGTGAGTATTCGATTGTCAACGCGTGAAGGCACCTCAATCCTGATCATTGGTTGTAGCATTTCTTTTGGATAATGGATCTATGTATCACATAGCAAATGGCTCAGCCATTCTTGAATATATCATTACTCTGTATTTTATACCCTCATTCAAAACACGATCTTGGATATCATATTTCGGTGCGCTCTCCTTCCTGATTGCCTCTCTAAATAACCAAACAACGCCATAGGTATGATCATGGTGCTCTTGGGTCAATTCATGCGTTCAGCAGCCATGGTGCACGCGTCCACAAACTTTTCGCATGCACTTGCCTTCCAGAAGCTTGAAAACCATCGACTGGTTACTGACGGTATCTACGCGTGCGTCGCGTTAGTATTTTGCCTTCTGCGTTGGCTAACATTGCTCAAAAGCTGGTGTCGTCATCCTTCTTATGCTGGATTCTTTTACTGGGCCTTAGGTACCCAGCTCGTTTTGCAGAACCCTCTATGTTTTGTTTTATACTTTGTTCTTCTCTGGAGATTCTTCTACGCAAGAACACGCAGTGAGTTCATATGTGATGCTCCAAATAGATATTGTTTGACTTCGTTCCCAGCTGAGGAAAGGACGTTGATCAAGTTCTTTGGAGAAGAGTACGTTCGATATAGAGGTCGCGTTGGAACGAAGATTCCGTTTATACCGTAGTGTCGAGTTCCTCAACAGACATTTTTGGCATTGAGATTATTCACATGGAGCATGAATTGGAAGTGAAAGTCATGTAGAGTGGACAATGGACATGCAGCATGATAATTTTATGTGTACAACGCCCGCACTGTGAATCAATCCTCCTCTGCTATAACACCCTTGTTTGACACATAGATACCATCCAAGAATTTACGGATATCCTTGTTCCGTACTCTGCAGGCACCGTGGATAGAAGCAGCTGCGACAGAAAATTTGAGAAAAATCGTGATAAGTGTAGATACATGATACACACCTGATTGAGAAACCATGTCAATGTCATTTCCCTCAATGATCAGCTCATCCTTCTGTGCTTTTGACTCTGTGATCACGACGCCCTCCAGCATGTTGACGTGTCTCACAGTCTATCGAAACGTTCAATCACTGTACGTTCTGGTATTTCGGAACGCTTACCTTCTCACCCAAGAAATTCCGGATCTCGACAGCGTGACCTTCGTTCTGGATGATGCAGTTGATAGGGAAATGGGCGTAGACGGCACGCATTTTGTATCGGAAGCCCTGTGACGATTCCGATGAGTCCCACCACGAAAAATGCGAACGCAGCGTATTCGCGCACCTTGGTAACACCGTTGATCATGTTGCTAATCATGCTCTTGATCGTCCGTAAGCATGCAACGTGTTTCCGTCCTCCCTGCCAGACCGCGAGCGTAACTTTGGAGTCTTTGCCTTTGACCAGCCGGATATCCATGTTGACATGTTGGACATTCTTTGTGAGGGTACCTCGGGGCCCTGTCACGTTGATGATACGGGCTTTGAGAGACACTGAGACTCCCTCAGGGATAACGAGTTCTTCGGTTTGGAGGACGTCCCGCATCTGTGAAGCAAGAAATCAGCGAATTGTGTCATCTGAACTCGTCCAAGTCGATCCAGCCAGTAATATCCATCATTCCACCCAATATCGGCATAGAAATGACCGCAGAGAGAGCTGGAGTCGACTGAGCAGCATTGGAAGGTACGACTCACGATCTTGAGGCAGGAAAGGCGTTTTTTCTTGAGCTTTTGCTATAACTTGAATACCAAAATTCGATTGCAGGCACTACGGGTTGCGGCTGTGCAAAGTCACGTGAGGTGTGGGAGCATGTTTCAGACTCCGCCCGGGAAGGTTCAACGAGCGATTTACCACCTCCACCCGTCTCTCGTCCCAACCATCACCTTTGCCGTTTCTTGCACTCTTCATCCCAAGTTTTTTTTGGTGTGAAAACAAAAGATTTATTTTGAACCTACGCCAATTCGCTGTTAGGGTTTTACTGCGACTTGAGCCTTCTTGTCTCTCGATTCTCAGTGACTTGCAGGATGTCTATATATTATGGCCAGCCTTCGTATGGCGCGAATGCGTTCAGTCAACCCTCAATCCCAAACCCTTACCCTCTAGTTCCACCACCACCTCCACCAAGTTTTCCGCTGTACTTGGACCCTACCAGTTTTCGCAGAGATTTCTCTAATCGGCTTGCAGAGCTAACTGTCAATTCACGCCCTCTCATTCAGAATCTTTCCATGATGGCCCATGATTACTCTCGCTTTGCAGATATCGTCGCGCAATGCATAGAGGCTCATATTCGTAAGGTGAGTAACTCTTCGATTCGAATCCATATATCTGGCCGGTGGTCTCTAGTGAGCAGGTTGGACAATACTCTATAGCATGTACACTGTAGCTTGTATCCAGTATCATTACTGTAGCTGTACCTCTGACCAAACGAACAAAAAAAGAGTAGTGCTCGCCTGGCACTTCTGAGAGACCAGAATCCAGAAAAATTTTTTCATCTGCCAATCACTGGTCTTCGGGAAGATTCCGCGGATTGCTGACTAATATTGCCTTTTTTGTAGGTCCCTCCGTGGGTGAAGCTTCCGGTGTTCTATCTCCTAGATATGATTAGCAAGAATATCTACGAACCTTACGCTCGACATTTCGCAAGATTTGTGATTCCTTTGTTCATTGATACCTACCAACAGGTCGATGAGTCCACACGCAACAAAATGGTCGAGCTCGCCCTCACATGGAGGACAGGTTCCCCTATGGGTAAAGAGCTTTTTGGTTTGCCGGCCCAAGTTCAGATAGAGCGTAGCATTTGGGGAGATGGATCGAGTAGCAGTGTAGGTCCTACGTTCGAGATTCTCATGACTATCGCTGAGTTCGCTCTTCAGTCATCAGCCAATGGGTTCTATTCAGGTGTCGGACAAATTACGAAAGCGCAAGTGCTTAGTGAACTCGAGTTCACGCTTGCTCAAAAAGAAAGGGCCATCCAGGCCAACCCCAACGACTTTGTATCTAAGAACCATGTCAACGTTTTGCATCAGGTACGCAAACTTTTTAGCTTCATATCTCTGTCAATCGTACTCATGTCCGTGCTTTCTAGCTTCGGAAGATCGTGGAGGCTGGTGTTTCACAGAACGATCTGCAGCAGATATTGAACCAGTTGCGGAATCTCATGCGAAGCAATGCTCAACAAGCGTCATTACCTCCACCTCCGCCTCCACCAGTTCCTAGTCAAGCGTGGCCATCCAATTCGTATTCGGCGCCTGCACCAATGCCACCTCTCCCGCCATCTAACGCGGTTCCTCCTCCAACCACCTTCAATCAGACGCCTAGTTACTCCTTACCGACATTCAAACCAGTCGATGCCCCTTCGGTCAATCCCACCGCTATTTCCGCACCTTCTCCCGTTCCTGCAGCTCCAGCAGCTGGGCCTTCAACGCAAACGCCTGACTTCACCAGTCTGCTTTCTTCACTTTTGAAAGCTGGCGTGGTCGCAGCCGATCCTACTTCTCTCGCAGCTGATGCCACAGCGCACGACGACAGCGCAGTTCCCACGTCCGTCACAGTCGACGAAGCAAGAGAAACTGCAAGAGCGTACCGGAAATCGATCTTGACGCATTCTATGCAGTTGACTGCTGCCGCTATCACAAAGTATATTCCCTCTACCCTTTCTTCGCTACGACACACTAACACGGTTAACGCTAGGTCACGACCTCCGATCAATGATCTCCTCTATGAACGTCTTGGAGCTCAGTGTAAACAATGTGGCATTCGCTTCCTTGATACTGCTGATGGCAAAAAGGATCTTGAAGACCATCTAGATATGCATTTCCGACAAAACCTCAAGGCCAATCAGAACATTGGGCGAGGGCACAGCCGGAGCTGGTTTCTCGGTGCCGAGGTTAGTGTTCGTGTCTGTTTGATGATGTTCGTCAGCTAACGTTATGTCTATAGGATTGGGTGCTGGACGTTAAAGGAAAAGGGCGCGCGGACGGGTCCAGACCGATTACCGCAAAGGCTGCAGCTGATGCTGAAGCTGCTGAACGAGACGCTAGATTACGTTCCGAATTTGTCGTTGTGCCGCCGGGAGACGAAGCAAAATCAGTATCATGCCCGATATGTAAGGAGTCTCTTAAGTCAGAGTTCGTAGAGGACGACGAGGAGTGGGTGTGGAAGAATGCTGTGAAGAAGGATGATAGGGTATGTCCATTTTTCCCCACTTCTGAGGTGAACGAGTTAGGCTAATCATCGTTTCCGCAGATATTTCATGCTACTTGCCATGCAGAAGCTTCAGCGAATGTCCTTGCTGTCCGGTTACGGTCAGATGTCAACAGTCGAAGTCGATCTGGTACGCCTGAGTATAACACACCTGTCATGGCGCGTCTGTCACTTTCTCCCGACCCTGTTGCTCGCGGTATAAAGCGTAAGGTTGATGATGAATTTTCATCTCTGCCAGGCGAGGCTGAAAATTCTCCGCATCATAAGAAGCTCGCCCTTTCTGCAACGTAGCTCTTGGTTTTTTTTTTCTTCTTCATCTTGGCATCTTTCTCATCATCATTGTCATTATGCATCATCTAATCTAAGGGATATGTTCATTCACATTATAACTATTCCACTCACAACGAACTCTTATCAGGATAGCATATTGTAACGCCGCATTGTTTTAGAAATAAAATACAATCAAATCTTGCATACATTGATGTCGCAATTGAGCTTTCGTGGCCAGATTCCAGGTAACTTATCGCAAGGCGACTGAGCTTTACATATCATTTGGCGATACATCAGGTCCAGAGATGATTGCCTTTATGACATCCTTTCCATCTTCGCTTTTTCCGGCTCTAGTAGCCTTGAAAGCAGCAATAGCATCATCGAAGTTATATCTGTAATGAAATTGGAGTTGAGCCTCGCTCTGGAATATGAAGGAATAGTAGACGCTAACCGGTGAGTGACCAGAGGCTTCAGATCTATCTTGCCCTGGGCGACGAGAGAGATGGCAAGCGGATAATCTCCGTGCTGTAGGAACATAATCAATGAGATAGATTGTACATCGATCATTGTATGATCCACGCACAGTGTAGCGGAAGGATCCTTTGTATGCCACCTCTTTGGTCATGAGTGGCGACAAATCAATCTGGATGTTAGGATTTCCCATTCCGACCTGGGCAATACAGTTAGGATAATGAACACCATGTTCTGAACCTAATACGCAAACCTGGACCAATGTCCCACCGGTGCCGACAATATACAACGCGGTTTGAATAGAAACCTCAGCCCCACTTGCATCGATAGCAAGATCAACAGCATTTGGTCCAAGATCATCGATACCCAGAGTTTTCTTCATATTATCTGCATTCCTTTTACTGTATTGGAGCTTGCTTTCGTCGCCGCTCGGGGAAAGGGGCTGGTAAGGTATCGCGCCAACATAAGTCTTGGCGAATTCCAGACGCGAAGGGACGATATCTGCAGCGAAAATTCTCCTCGCGCCTAACGCTTTGGCGACGGCCATGCAGAGAAGACCAACTGGTCCGCATCCAAATACTGCGATGCTTTGGCCGAACTTGAAGTTTCCGAGATTCGACACAGAGTGAACACCAACAGAGAGAGGTTCCATCTAAAGAACAAGATTGAGAATTTTGACTAGTCGAGTGCGTACGGGTATTACCATAGCGCCATCCTCCAAAGTAAGATGTTCGGGCAACGGGTAAGTGAGATCGCCCAGGACGCGATAGTATCGCGCAAGTGTCCCATCGTATGGAGGAGTAGCTGCGAACACAATGTCGGGGCAGAGCTGAGGAATATCCAATCTTTGTCAAGACTGTTCAACAAATTCTGAACATCCATTCATACATTGTATTTCCCAGATTTGCAGAAACTGCAGACGCCTACAGGATCGTCAATCTCCAAGGTGAACTTACGAGTTTATCTGGATATTTACGACAGGTTGAGCCTGGTTCAACTGCTACTTTGTCACCGACTTTGACGTGCTTGACTTTGGCACCCACTGTAGATAGATCTAACCTACATATCCCTTGGTTTGTGATGCACACACGAACCTTTTGTAATGACACCTGCAGATTCGTGGCCAAGAACCTGAGAGTATAATATGATATAGAAAGTTCTCGGTCAGGATCGGAACCACCTACCATCGGTTCCTTGACTATAAATTCTCCGATTTTGCCATGAACATAGTAGTGCACCTGCATACATAGGGCGTTTAGAAACGACGGGGATTACTGATATTTAGAGTATCACATCGGAGCCACAAATCCCTGCGGAAGCTAAGCAAGTACTAGAGTAGGAGATGAAGGTACTATACCGGTCTTCTTAATCGCAACAATCACTTCCGTATCAGCGACTGTTGGCGCTCTTGGATTAGTTCTGGTCTATGATGACATTATTTTAAGCTCACTAGAGTTTGGGACAGGACGTTCTTCATAGACAACGTTTTCGATAGCGCGGAGAACAAAGGAAGGGTTGTTGGACATGGTTGTAGTGAGGAAAGAAAGGTAGGAAGGAAAATCCTTGTGATCTCTTCGGAATGATAAACCGGTCCGTCCTGGGCCGGTGACGGCGCCTTCAAGCCAAAAATGGCTATAGTCACGTGAGCTCATCATTACCAATCACGTGGGCAAATCTGAGACCTCGCCAGGTTCGCCTGGTATATAAGGAATAGCTCCGTTCTTCAGCTCCTCACCTTTCCCCTTCGATTTCTGCTTTGACATTTTTAACATTACTATCCACATCTCATCTTTACTTTTTTCTACACAATATGCCTCGTCCTGTCACTGATACCTTTCCGGACTTTACTGGCCACTTGCTGGACAATGGCCGGTTCAAGCTCATCGAACTCTTAGGCTCAGGCGCGTATGGAAAAGTCTACAAGGCTTTCGATCTTACCTCGACGTGCGAGGATCCCAAGTACTATGCCGTCAAATGTTTGCTCAAGCCCAAACCTGGTTCGCGAGAAGAGGAATTCCAGCTACGCGAGTTTGCTCTCCATCGTCTTATTTCTGCCAGCGACCATCCAAATATCGTCAGTTTCCACAACGTGTTCTATGAACATACCTTCGTCTACGTTATCCTCGATCTTTGCTCTGGCGGCGACCTCTTTGGTGCGATTACTGAACGCAAGGTGTTCTGTCAAAATACCGAGCTCATCAAGTCAGTCTTTGTACAACTTCTCGACGCCGTTCATCATTGCCATGAAAATGGCATCTATCATCGTGACCTTAAGCCCGAAAATATCCTCTTCTCAAAGGACGGCCGTCAAATCTATCTCGCTGACTTCGGTCTGTCAACTCAGAACAAGGTTTCGGAGGACTTTGGCTGTGGAAGCTCATATTATATGAGTCCAGGTTAGTAGTGTTGAGCAATATCTACATATTTCCTATACTTATCCTTTGCTCCAAGAATGTATCGGCAAAGAATTCGGACGCCATAAATTCTCCACTCGCCACAGTGATGTCTGGTCGCTCGGTGTCATTCTGACGAATATGATTGCTGGCAGGAATCCTTGGCGATATGCTATGACCATTGACGATTGCTTCTCCACTTTCCTATATGATCGGGACTTCCTTCGTACGGTCTTGCCAATCTCAGATCAAGCTAACTTCATTCTCAAGCGTATCTTTCATCTCAATCCTCTCAATCGAATTTCCATTCCGGAGTTACGACGCGAGATTATCGCCATTGATTCGTTCTTCATGTCCGAAGACGAGATAGATCAAGGGGGCGACGTGCTTCGCGCGGCTGCAGCCAACTATGCTGCGCCTCCTGCTAAGACACCTGTTGTCCCAGCAAAACCCGAGCTTTCCAAGAGTTCGTCGTACACCCCGCAGAATTCGGAAGAGGTTTATCTATATGCTCGTCCTACTGATGGCCTTCAGCCGTTGCGTGATCACCCTCATAATTCTCTGCTCGATGTACTCGCTGCCGGATCGAGGCAAGATGTCACTTCCTCTGAGCCTGAGAGTGCTGGCCCCATCACCCCCGAATCTAGGCCCATTAACGAACCGCTGGTAAACGTTCCCGTGCTATCTGGCGATGTGCTTGGCGGAGGTTCGAACGTTCTTACATACAGAACCGTTCAGGCAACGGTCAAGAGCGATGTTATGAAGATCGTACCAACTCCTCGTCATCGTGCCCCTTCAAATACAGCGACGAAGCCTCCTCCGCGACGAGTGGGCAAACAGCTGCTACGGAAGGCTGTCCAAGTTTTGAAGGCATTGTCGGAAAGCGTGTCCAGTTAATGCGACTGGGCATTGTGTCCGTGTTCGATACACGTTTCTTTTTTTAATCTCTGGCGTCAGGACGCTTACTCACTCTATCCACACACACTCTCTTTCATTTGACTTCATTCTGGCAATCGGACAGACCAAACATTATATATACACATATTACTCTACGAACAGTGGACTTGATTTCTCAACTGACATTTTCAGATGGATTAGGACTTGTAGCAGGGCCCATTTTCGATGCAGGAAGCGTAGGATGGCCCTCAAAAGTTGTGCTCAGAAAGGTACGTGAATGATCCTACTCTTGAGAATGGTTTGATCTGCCTCGACGGTCGATTTGCCATAGGAACGCTGGAAAATTGACACCTCAAACTATCAATCAGAATGAGCCGCAGTTGTTTTCAGAAAGGTACGCCAATAATCTACTTTTGAGAACGGTTTGATCTGCCTCGACCGCCAATTGGCTATAGGAACGCTGGAGAAACCTCAAGTTATCATCAAGACAGGACTTGGAAGCCTGAGGGAATGTAGTATGATGGCCCGCCCGCATTTTTCGAAACGTACGTGAAGGTCTTGTCAATCTTCACCGAAGGATTGCCGAACTCCCCATCTACTATTCGAAGAAAAGAAGTCGACTCCTCAGCCCTAGTGGGTTTAGAGGCAATAGGCTGGCGGTATCGGGCCACAGACTCATTAAGACTCTCAAATTCAGACCGCAAGGGAGCTACTCAGAAAACAGGCAAGTTATTTTTGAATACGAACGGGTCATGTCCCTGTCAACTCACGCTTTCACAGAAGTCACACAACAGATAGCCCGGACTACGATTTATCTGGACGTACTGAGGTCACGCACGGTCAAACACTTTCTGCTATATTGCCCGACCTGGTGCGTACAAAAAAGAACGATCTTACCCACAACTAAAAATTCGAATGCGACAAACCACTGTACTATCTACCCTCCAACGAGAAATTCCTGGCGACCTACTCTGATACTCCCGGACTACGAAGAGATTCAAGAAGTTCTTCGGACAAACGAAACAATTTCACCTACAACCAGATCTTCAAACGCGCCGAACCACGACACTATTCAACCTCCAATGAGAATCTGTACCAATACATCAGGACCACGAGAAGGTTCAAGAAGATCTTCGGTCAAACGCCTCAAACGATTTTACCCACAACCAAAAATTTGAACGCGCCAAGCCCCTACACTAACCACCCTCCAGCGAGAATCCGTGGCGACCTACTTCAATACATCGTGACCACGAGAAGTTTCAAAAAGATTTTCGGTCAAACGACTCAAACGATTTCACCCACAATCAAAAATTCGAACGCGCCAAGCCATTACACTACCCTCCCTCCAACGACAATCCGTGGTGACACACTTCAATACATCGGGACTACGAGAAGATTCAAAAAGAGTTTCGGACAAACGAAATGATTTCACCTACGACCAAAAATTCGAACGTGCCCAACCACTACACTATCCACCCTTCAACAACCCACCATCCAACAACCCACCCTTCAACAACCCACCCTTCAACAACCCACCCTTCAACAACCCACCCTTCAACAACCCACCCTTCAACAACCCACCCTTCAACCAAAATCCGTGGCGACCTACTTCAATACATCGGGTTTCCCGCCTCTTTGAGCCCTGTAAAACTTTGACTTACCATGTTGCAGATATACTTGTATCGCTGGGACCTTCCACGCTTAGGCAATGGCAGTCAACAAAAACAGCTCTAGGACGAGCTGGACTACAGGGGGATGTAGATCCGTCTGTGGAGCTTTTGATGCCTGGGGGTACCTGAGCAGGCCAGAGGCCTTGTAGATAGAGAGCTATGCGCACTGTATTTTTATTAAAAGCCTTGACGCGCAATAAATTGCTTCATCATTTACTCGAAATTGTTCGGATTAAGAATACTGGATCGCGATAACTGAATACAATAAGAAATATCAACGGCTCTCCCCACTACGGGGAAGTCGCTTTTTCCGAGTTTGACCCATTTTCTTCCTTTACTGTCAACATATGATGCGTGACAACAGTAGATGGTTCTTCGGATGCGGAACATGTGGCATCTGAAGGATGAGGATTATTATCTGGAGTGTTGTTGACGGTCCCGTCTTCAGTAGGTTGATACAATGCTAGGGCAGCTTTGAGCCTCTGTTCCACTTCCGCTGTACGTTTAGTCTTTGCACTTCCGAGAGCGATGACCACCGCTGAGCCAATCCCACAGATAAAGCCCAGGGGTATCAGTATACCAGTACTCCATGCAGGGCGTTGGAACCTATTGAGTCCCCACATGGTGCCACAGAGGATGATCTGGAGGCAAGTCAGCTCGAATTACGCGAAAGCGAGGAAGAAAATATCCACCTGAAAGATCGAGTTTCCGTCGTTCAGACAGCAAATCAATAACGCGTAACCGATCGGGAATGCCTGGGAAGGTCCAGCTCAGAACCGGGTCTCCAGTCCGTTCAGGATAATACTGCTTACCCTGTGGGTTTCCGTTCCGTGTGCTTTATACCACGTCTGACTGTGATGAAATTTGACCTGTTCTGGTGGAGAATAGCATATGAGTTGAGACTCGTACTCTTGGACAACACACGCACGTCGATGCAAGTCCTTCTGCTCTTCGTCGGTGAGTACATGAACATAGTTGGGGTCATATATGGGATCTGGGAGGTCGTCTTCGTCTAATAATTGTGGCAGGCCGGCTTTTGCACGAAGCTCCCTTGTTCTCCGTTTATACGAATATATTCTGCTGATACCTGGTCATTCGGTGGTAAGCGACAGTTATTGAGCGAGTTGCAACTTACGATAGGTATCGAGGACGCGAAAGGGTATGAAACCGATGCCGGTTACGGAGAATAGGCCTGTCATGGCGAAGACGATGAGGTTTCTGACAAGGTCTCCGAAACAGATGAGTGTACATACCATTGACTACTTGGGAGCTGACTTCGACCCAGAAGCCTTGAGTGTTGGCATTGTGGAAATTGATGATCTTGAGGAGAAAGACGACGATGGCGGCGCCCCAGAATACTGACGAACAGATTATAGGGATAGAAGTAGATATGCGCACTTGACTAACCAACGAGGAAGCCGTATATTCCAGTAACGATCTGGAAATGTGTGAGATTATCAAGAACAAGTTGATGATAGTTCACGTACGCCGAGAGCTAGAAGGTATGGTCAGACATATTTGCCTTGAGGGATTTGGAACTGATAGAATCACGTACGAGTTTTCAAAAACGACCAAACTCCTTTGAGGCTCCGCCTGATTCTATCACGCCGCCTCATAACATCATCCACATGTCGGTCCAAGGAGTCTTCAAGCGCAGGTTGACCTTGCTCTTCAGCTGGTTGAGCATCAGAAACAGAAGGAAGAGGTGGAGGAGATAGCGTGACTACAGGTTTTCGTAGAGTGAATGAGAGTGGAGGTCTGTATTGGAGTCAGCATTCAGGGCTAGATTTTGACTACGGATGACCGACATAAGGATGGAGTTGGCAGCATTTGTCAAATTGTTTGCGGTAGCTACCTGTGGGTCTAACTCACATTTGATGAGTGACTATTGAGCATATATGAGGCCATGTATTACACACCGATAACGTCTAGATGCTCTACAATGTCTTCGTGATGCAGGACCGGGTCAAGGTTTTCCGTTGCTTCCGAAAGGCTGAGTGCACTATCTATAAATCCTGGCCCATTCTCTCCCTCTCGTGGTACTCGCACATCTATTGCTGAGCTTTCGAGCGTCGCTTGGTCCGAGCTGGATGAATGCCTCGGTGACGGCTGAGCTGGAAGGAATCTCTGGGCCAGTGAAAGTGTTCGAACTCTTCTATGGTCTTCACCGAGTAATGGTGTCTGTAGAGACAGAAGATGGTCCTGTACCCTGCTGCCTGATCTCCGACGCCTTCCATGGGTCTGAATTTGAGCGGGTTCAGCTGATTGAGGCGGAGAGGTCGAAGGTTGAGGATCTTCATGAGACTGGGTTGGTCTGAAGATGTGGGCTAGTGATCTTGAGGTACGACCTTCGGAGCGACTGCCCAGTGAAGAGTAAGGATGTCTTTTGAGTCTTATTGAAGGCATGAGTTTGGGACGATAGAAATAATGTACAGAGCAGTAAAATTATAAGAGCATGTATGTGGTACAGTGTAACTTTAAGACAGTTAGGAGTAATTAGCCGGAATTAGCCGGACATCACGTTATCTATCCGTTGATTGTCGATGACGTGAGCTTGACTACGTGAGCAAAATCAATTTTTGTACTCCGCTTTTCAAGGAAAAAAGGACACATACCCTGATAGAGTGCTCGCTTTTGGTTGTTTTGGAAGATGTACGGCTGAACAGGGAAAGAACCCGTTTACGACCTGGAGGTCGTGGTCCTCCAACACCAAATTCTGCGTCCGAGTCGATGGATTCCGGATCTGCTGTGAAAGGACCAGCGTCCAAGATAGGCACAGGTTCCATCTTTCTATGAGATGTCTTTTTCCAATGTCGGGAAGGTGGTGAAGTTCTAATGCTCGGCGGAGGTCCATCAAGGAAAGAGGAGACTGAGGGACGGGCTACGGATTCTCCTTCTTTTTCGTTGTGATTCAGATTGTGAGGTTCATTTGAGATGGCTTTGAGACGGCCAGACTTTTGAGGCGCGGTATGTTCAATGACGGCCGCTGTGCTTTTGGTGGCTATCCATTTCGTTTTTGAAATGAGTTCTCGAGCGACAGGAAGAACAGGAACAAGAGGTTGTTGGAAAGCCATCTTGACCCAGCCTTTCCAACTCATGTCGGAGGGAATGAATTGATTGACAAGTTCCTCGAACTTTGGAACTCCTTTGAGTACTCAACAAGCGTGAAGGAGAGCATAAGACTCACACTCAGTGTTTGATTCCGGAATTCCAAATCTCGGGTTCGAATTCGTGCATCTTGGCACACGAAAGCGTCCTCCTTCATGACACTCAGTAGTAGATGGAGACTGGACAGAGTTCATCAGAAATGGAAAAGGAACACTTAAATCTATCACACCTTGAAATTCTGACAAACACAAAGGTCTTTCGTGAAGATCGAGTTTTCATTTCTGCAGCATCGCCATTCTTGCGATTCGCATGGCTGATGGTCCTTTGCCGCTTAGGCATTTCTCTCTCGAAACCATCCACCAGGGTTTGGTTGCGTTTGAGATATTCTGAAGATCGAGTTCTTTGAAGAGTGGGCCTTAGCATTACTTGTGTTGTATCTTGAGCGGCCGTGGAACGCAAGTCCGTGAACGAACGAGAGGCGCCGAGTTTCCGCAACGGGGGTGCCAAACCCAAAGACTCGGTATCGAACGGGTCTCGGTTTGATGTTGAATTTGGAAGAGGACTATCCAACAGAGCGAACGACGACGATCGTATGGCGGTATCCATTACTGTTTCTTGTTGTGAATTCTCTTCGATGGATTTTCGACGATGCTTCCTTGCGGGATAAACGTATTCCATGATACGCCGACCGACTCTGGCATCAATTTGAAGCCGCAAAGGATGCAAGGATATTTCGAAGCTTTCATAGATCGTTATTCCGCCTACAGGGGGCAACACTGACCAGTTTGACAGGAGGAACAATCCACGCTGAAAACAATGTCAGATATCACAAGCAAGTTGAGAAATGGTATGCCTACCTTGAGAAGCGGATGATAGGCGGGCTCATCATGTTTCGAAACGATTTCCGCCCAAGTAGCGTCTCTAGATCCATCGAACGCTTGAAGATCTCCAACAGTTAGATGATTAACCGTCGAGCTATCTTGTCGCCTAAGCCAGTAGAAATCGATATTTTGGACAGCCAATTTCGCCAACAAATCTCGGTTTTCATCGACCATTCGCCAAGAGATTTCGGAGGAAGAGGCGTGAAGGAGTGTCGCTGATTTTCTATCTGTCCGCTCATCACGCCTATCCCGTCTGTCCTGTGCTAACTTAATGGCTTCGAACATGAAATTTAGCCTTTCCGCAAGGAGGAACATATGAGCACGAAGTCTCATTAATTCTAATTGAGATTCCTCTTCTCCTGGTCGGGAATTCTTGAGAGACAGATACTCCACATCCAACGCTTTCCTCATTTGACTTTGTAAATCGGATATGACTTCAGTTGAAGATGTTAGATCAGCGAAATCGAATTGGAAAAGGACAGTTTCTAGATGGTCCAGGCGGGTTTTGTGAGCAGCGTCGGAATAGAGGAGTAGTCGAGTGATGATATTGGAGATGGTCTCAAAATGATGATCACTAGCAGTCACTGTGAAACGGGGTATTTGCACTTGGATGAGGTCCTTGGGAAGAACAGCTTTCAGAATTCTTCCCATTTCCCAGGTGAGCCTATAGAGGACATACCGTCTGATCATATAAATGATTAGCGACTTCAAGTGAGCCTGTCGACTCGGACGACCTTCTAGCCACTGCAGAAGTAACCTTGTTCCGTAGTCGAAGACGGTTGAATTTGTCATACTGGAAGGAGGCATCTGTTTGAGGGACCAAACGCTCGAACGCATCACTCTCGCAACGGAGATCAATGAGCACTTCCAGAGGTACACAACCGTCGCCAGTTTCGACTTTGAATGTAGGTGCGAATGTTTGCATACCAGACAAGACGGCGTATGTTCTGTGAATTCTCAGATCAGTCCTGGAAAGCAGCATCCAACATTTTCCTCACTAACCTTGTCATCACTTTGCCAGTCACAGGGTCATCCGCATTCGCGTCGTCCATGATCGCAAACGACTGAAGCTTGGCTTGAAGCGCTGCGACAACACATGTTTCGTCCGCTTCACCTCGATTACGAAGCACAATTTGAGGCTTCAATAATAGACAGCAATGACTCTTTCGTAGAGAGACACCTTCTGACCACCCGTCCATAGGATCAAGATGAGCAGCATTCTCAACGCTGGTAGCATGGACCTTTGGGCTATCTGAGCCGGACCTGAAAGCTTCTCCTACAATTTTGCGGATAGCAGTAGCTGCTGCATGGGCAGGACTCTGAATCTTTGGGTCGGACGATTCATCAGTCGCTTGAGTCGCCAATACAGCTGCTTGATCTCTGATAAACTTCACTGCACTATTATGAGAAACACTGAGGACACATTTGGGTTTTCGTGAATCAACTGAGGATACGAACCGAGTGGCCATGTGGTATTCAAATCCTCGACGATCACGCGAACAGTGATAGTACTGCATCATTATCTGACACCAAGTTCAGAGATTACTGTATGGGAATAAAGGTTGGGGCGTACATCACGAATGGCACTGTCCACAAACAGCTTGGGACAGTGTATCTGAAAAACGTTATCAAACTCGGCCCACTCGTCAGCAGATACCGAATCGGCTGGCATTGAGTAGTTGTATGAAGCTGCATCTTGTACTCGCCCATTTTCAGTGTCGTGAAGATGATCGATGTACCGTTGAAGCAAGGGTATCATCTTCTGCGCTGATGACTGTAACCATATTAGTACTGCCAAGAATTCGAGGAATGAATAGCTACCTCAGAAGCAGAGTCATCGACGGCTGCATTCAACTGGTCGATTCGTTCGGAAGCCAAAGTCATTTGGATATGCGGAGCCGCTACGGGCCAATTTCAGTATCACTCAAGGACCAAGGCCAGACATGTACTACTCACACGGCTCCCTGCCCAATAGACATTGGTGAGTGTCTTCTGTTCCAAACTTACTGCGCTCCATCTGGTTATCAACCAGGGCGGTGTTCTTTTTAGAATAGTTTATCCGGGGGCAAGAAGCGACAGGCAGAATATGAAGAGTTGGTTCAATAGACGTTGACCAGTCGGTCTCTACCAGATCGTCAATATTGTACCAAGAAGATGACAGATCCGTGGTCGGCAGATCATCACGAGCGCGATAACTGCTCTTTTGAGGAGGCGTGGAAACTCCAACAGCCTGCTTTAAGGGTTCTTTAAAAATCGCTACCAAGGCTAGAGACAAAATCAGTCTGATGCACTAGTAATCATTTGACATGACTTACAGCGTAAGTCGAGATTCTTGATGACCACCTCGGCTGCATAGAACGCTTTGCGCCGAATGACTTTCGTTGATGAAGGCGAAGTTCCGGTTATCGTCATTTCTTGATCTCTCTGATGCATGTCTACCTGGAAATCCTCGATCATTGCTTTGACTCCTACCCAAGGAGTGACTCCATCAACCCAAGCTAAAGAGCAGGCGCGTTAGACGCTTTGTATCAGGTCAAAACCTTCCAGTACTGACTTTCTCTGGAATCATCGAGATATCCATGCATGACGAACAGCTTTGGAACCAATAACCGATATTTGAGAGTAGCTAGATGACGCCCAATTTTGGGCGAAATCAGTCTACGCGGGAAGTACGAGCCATGCCTTATTGGTAGGGATAACACTCCATCAAAAAGGGTCCACCATGACCAGAAATAGGTGAAGGTTTTGGGGGTCAAATGAAGACTGCTGTAGTCATTGTTCGCTCCGAGCTTCATATTTCGTGCAGATGCAGTCAAGGATATTGAAAGATGTATGAAGTCCGAGCGAAACTCAGCATAGGAGTCATCTCGGCCCTGCGATCATGATCAACCGAATGTACGAGGAAAAGAGAATCAGGACCGACATTCAGATCGGGGATACCTGGCTTTTTCTCTAACCTGACCAAGTAATGCGGTTTGAAGTCGAAGTAACGGCATTGACGATGGAAGGGGGAACCAACGCAGGTATGACAACTTGATCCACAACTCCGCTCAAGAACAAAGCCCAATCCAAACTTGATACCGGAAACGAATTTGGCGCAAACTTTTTTGTAATTGGACGGATATTTTGCTGGAAGTTTTCTCAAGCTATATTGAAAATCATTAGTAGATGCCAGTGTCATCAACGAGATACTGACTTCGGTATCGCTATTAACATTGAGTCACTGAAGACCTGTATAAGTTCGCCATCGTCATTCTTGCGTCCGATCAAGAGTTTTGTATGACCTTTCCAACAATACAGAAAGCCAGCCCCGACGCCAATGAGGTCGTAGGGATCACGGAGACCTTTGGAAAACATTCGTCATCTAGTTGATGCAAGGATGTGATAGTGGTCCGTACCTTTCATGTGTAATCGAACATCCCCCCTAAAGGAGGTCCGAACACTCCAGTGGAAAACAAGTCTCAACTACAGCTCATAAACGATGTGAGTTGAGTTATATTTGATTCTGTAACATGGCATACCTTGTCCCAGAAGCCAACAGGAGGTGAGGGATCACGCGGCGAACTCGACAGAGTGTCGATAATCCTCATGATATCTTGCGTGGCAGGACCGTAGCTTACTCCCCAACAAAACGTGGTTGGGCTGGGAGTGGTAACCTTCACTTCGGGATTGGCGTATGTCTTGACTGGCATAATGGTTTTAGGAACCATAAGAGAGAAAGAGTCCACTGCTAGATATTCGTTCTCTGGCTGTATGACAGGACAATCTACCCAGTCGACAGAGAGATCAGAGCCCATCTCTTCAGCAATTACCAAGTCAGTATCGAAGTCGAGCGCAGACAAATTGGGATCCAAGTGTGTAGGTATATCCACCATTGCCAATGGATAATCTCGCAAGGTAACCTGAAGCGAGGAGAGGGAGCAACGGAGGTGTAACGGAATGAGTAAACTGTATTCGGTGTCTCTGGGGAGTTGACCTTGTTCGTGTAAGAAATCGGAGGTACGTTCCAAAGGAAATGTAGGTCTTGAAAGAACCAATGAGAGATTGGTGATGGTGGTCCTTATCAACGGTGGATCCTGGCTCACTGGTGTGCATGATATTATGGTAGGGATATTGATACCTCTGTTCGTAGGAGAAGGATGCAACCGTCTAAACAGTTCTGCTTGAGCCTCAATCTGCTCATCTTTGAGCTGCTCGAGCCGCATCACCCAGTCGAGGACATGCACTCGGTTGAGCCTATCTCGAGCGTCTGGAATAGAGACAGAATGACGGTACGAGAATTCCCAGTCCGTGTGATTTTCCGGGATTGGTGCACCTTGAGCCTCCAGAATACTGTCCACCTTGACACTGAATGCGTCTTCACGATCCATGCGATTCTTAGTAGCATCACAGCCTATCTTGAAGATACGCCCGAGCTTGCTTTCCAGAGGATCATCTGCAGCCTCGAGCGACAGGTAGCCGACCTGTATGGATAGATGCGGGACTACTTTAGGGCCCTCAGCTTCAGGATTGGGAATAGGGGAAAATACCCCCGATGTCGTTATCAGGTGAAGTTGTCGTAGAGCTTTGACCGCAACGCTGACATCAAGAATGAGATCAGCCAGGATAAAACCGAAAGGAATGCGCAAACGAGCAGCGTCGCCTGTTATGGATACTGATTTACGCAAAACAGGCCTTTGTTCGAATTGGACCTTCCATTTCTGCATAGTCAAAAGCTCGTCCCACTTTTGACCTGCTTCCTGTTGCCAACGATTGACTGCCCGAGGGACACGTACCCAGAACACCGTTTTGTCTAATTTCACCACGAGCGGACCGTTAGAGGCCATATGAGAGGACAGAGAATCGAGACGACAAAACACTTTCGAGTTGCGGAGCACCATGTGGGCTTGGATATTGTCGAATGACGCCGTATGCCGGAAGGAAAGTGGAAATGCATCCCCTGTGATGTGAGGAGTCGCAGTCGAGTTGGGACGAGGGCGAGCCGCTAATAAAGTTTTCAATGTTCGTGATGCAAGCATCAAGCTATACACATCCGCAATACGTAACATTGCCTGCATGTATGGGACCCTTGTCGTGACTTCGCAGAAATCAGACCCGCTTTGACTATGAATACGTGCGTCCGTCGCGAGGGCATGCATTTGCAAACAATCCTTGTTCTCAAAAGCCGCGTCATCACGTTCAGCGATGAAGGGGTCATCGGGGGAGTATTGAGTAGATATGGCACTTCGCAAGGCAATGCGGTAGATTGAAAGACCGATGAATGCTGAGACTGGTGCTATTCGCTTTGCTTCTTCCCAAGCCGCGACACTGCGTTCTTTTGGCAGGAAAAGATTGACTCTCGAACTTGCACGATGAACGGGCTCTTTAAACCGTTGTAGATGAGTAGGATGTAGTGCACAATATTGCGCCGTTATGCCATTGAGTCGCAAAGCGAACCCACGGGAAAGCTCTAATGTATCATTAGGATTGAGCTCGGATGCAGTTACGAAGACGACGAATCGCGCCAGCGACACTGCAGCATTACAGCCCTGAGGCAGCCTTGACCGCAGTGATTTGGTTTGAGCCTGTTTTATGGCAGGTGGAAGGGATTCCAGAAACTCGACCATGGCATCAAGAACTTCTGGATGCCATAATTCCAAACACAGGGCATCCGAAGAGCAGGCAATATCTGAGACCAGAGTTGTGAGATCGACGCTCGGAGTGTTCTGAGTGTCATCCCTGATTTCAGCTAGAAATTCGCCTTTCCCATGGACCTCAATCATATCAAGAGATATAAGGGCGGGTTCTTCTGAAAAGTCTGTGGCACTGGCAAGGTCGCTGACCCGTTTTGATTGTGGCGTTCGGACCCGGATGAAAGTGGGCCTCCAAAAGAACGAGAGCCTGAAGATCATCCGTAGGAGGAGCTTGTCAAACTCGGCCAAGGTACTTGCAACAAGTGGGTATCGATTGTCAAAATGAGAATCAACCAACAAAGAGAAACCATCATTTCGCAACTCTATCACATGCGGTCGCTCTAGCGGGCCAACGACTAGCTGACTCTGAATGGATCCGCAGCTGACCTCTACTTCTATTCGAGGGACAGGTATCAAAGCGAAGGAAGGGGGAGCAGATGAAGCGGTTTTGTCTGTGTGAGGGATGTGCTCGGCAAGTTCTAGCAATGATTCCAGACGTTCTTCAACATTTACACATGCCACGTCTAACTTGAGCAGTACTGTGGGGGCATTAGGATCACCTCCGAGAAAGGGCGATGTAACGAGAAAAGGAGAAGGCCATTGCGTTGTGGCCACGTTCAAGCAGATTGTGCCCACATTGATGAGACGGGTTTGTTGTTTGAGTGAGTTTCGTGTGAGCTGAATCCCATGCACGGTCATATCTAGATAGTAGATGTCCGAGTCAAAGGGTTCCTGGAAGTCATTTTGTCCAACTAGACGACGATGCAGAATATTCTTTTCGACGTTACTCAGTCCACCGTGAACGTTTACGTTGTCGACTACAAGCCTGTAAGAATCTAAACTGTCGTTTTGTTGAGCCGTTAACGATACAGAATCAAGGTGAAGTTGTATTGAATCTAGAAACGAGATTGAAGCCTATAGATCAACGTGAGACAGGTGTAGAGGAGGATACAAGGTATATTTTCACTTTGTCTTTTGTATCCTTCAATTTCATGCAAGCCCGGTATCCATGTCGTCGAGGTAGAATTGAGGCCTGGAGTAGACGTGTGAGGAGACATCGAGTATTCGCACATTCAGTCTACTCACGGTGATAGATTCCAGCAGAGGGGAAGATGGACTATAAATTGACGAGAACGCGGAATCTGCAGAAAGGGGCGATCGTGGAGAGCGAAGAAAAGAAGTCCTCTTGGATACAAAAGACAGTGTTGGAGTGAAGAATGGTACATCTCTTGTCGGAGGAGGTACAACAGGCCTAGCATTCTTGAAGCTTTGCAGAAGGGTGTGCAAAGCATTAGCATCTACATGGCAGCTTTCTAGTCTGATATTCGTCTGTAGTGTGTGCGTGTGCAGCTCCCTTCGTTTGGGATCGAATGCCATGGTAGAACGGAGTGTGACAGCGCCAGGTAGCCGAAGGAATGACGAGTCTGACGGAATATCTTAACAGAGAGATTCTCAGAGAACAGCCTCGATTACTCACCTGAGGGTAGACTGCCCTTAATATTGTGAAGTTCAACCGCGAAACTTGCTAAACCCTCTCTTGCATCAATTGCTCTATCCCATGTGCGCTTGAAGCTACCCGTAAGCCGCGATTTCCAAGCAGCCACACTAAAGGACTTCTGCGGCCGAAGTGTGCGAGAATGATTGTCAATTCCTCCCTGGTCCGTGTCTTGACCTTGGCGGAAATCGAGTAATGTGTGCAGGTGAATCTTCTCGACCGTTACTTCGTATTCAACAGGGCCAGCGAATTTCACTGTAGTGGGATATATATCGAAGAATACCGCAGACGTGATGCCTGGGATCCAGTAGATGAACCACCGAAGAATGTAGGTGACAACTCCGCGAATGATGGGTCGGAACATGGGATCGAAGATAGAGACAGCTCCCGAGAACACTTGTAAAGCTTTCTGCGAGAGAACCGAGACCACCACAATAGTCGAAGATCGCTTGTGTCCGCTGGTAGTGCTTGGCTCCTCCTCGGTCTTGGAAATTACCCCCGTCAAACCTTCGACCTTGATAGTTATATGTCTGGCACCATCCACGACAGTCCAAGAGTAACTCAAACGCTCAATACCCCATGTCCCATTTCCCCTGCTGACATATAGCCCACGGATAGAGCGCAGACTGATGCTTCGAATGCGGACGTGTTGAGAGAATCGTAGGAAGAGCCACGGTACGATGTAAGTGCGGAGGAGAAGGCCGAAAGCGACTAGTCGGATGAGTAGAATGAGAGAAGCTTGCCATGGAGCAGAAGGGGTCCAGAAAAGAAGGAGTCTGAATGGTATAGTGAATTGATGATATAGATTGAGTATAGACATAATCTATCATTGACGAAGTTGAGATGCCTGAGTGCATTGCCAAAGTCAGGACTCAGGAATACTCACCGTTTAAGTTACTACAAATTTCAAAAGAACGGCGTTGGCCTGCGTCACTATATCGATCAGCCCTCTTGGACTATACGCGTTGGACGGGTGTGGGTTAGAGAAAGAGTGAAGGTGGGTGAAGGTAAATTGAAGAGGTTTATCAAATTACTGTGGGCCATGGTCAAGTCCGGCGCCGTCACCCGTGAGAATATTCGACCATTCATTCCGACTTATGTAATCGTTTTACGGTCATCATTGAACGCTCTACTCAGTAGTAGTACTGTACAACTCTGTACAAGGTTTTCATCGTTGCGAGTTTCAACGACTAGTACAGTCTACTCATTCCTGCGACTCCATGTAGAATATACTAATACAGATCATATGTTTTTAGAGTCTGACACCAGATTAGAGTATTCAGCCACTTACCATTCCTCCGAGTTGATTTCTGCAGGTTTGTAGGTGGAAAAAGTGAACGAGTTTCCGATAAAGCTACCTGGGTTGAAGACATGGCATCCAGTATATGTTATCTTATATCGATCGTACTTGTCGGCAAGGATCAACTAAAAGACGTCACTCAGAGGACAAAATAAATTCAGCTGAATACACACCGCTGTTGGCAAAGGGTATAAACGAAGAGAGTGGTCATATTCTGATAGAGTAGGTTGAATGTTGATAGTCAAAGGGCTGAGATGTGCCTGATCCAGAACGGTTTGAACCAACTAGAAGACCGTTATCACGTCGATCATAGGGTTAGATTTGAAGAACTTACGAAGCGCTTCAAGTCATCGCTGTTAACGTCCGGTTTGACGCCTACGCCAACAACATTTCTCATCATCTTGGCCATGCAGTCGTCTCTATAGATGACGATCTCTTGGTCAAAGAACTTCATGCGGCAGGGATTCGACCCCAGATGCACTTTGGGTATCTTAGATTTCAGGCGGGACAGCAGACTTGGCAATATCGTGTGTCGGGGTAGAGTTGAGTTCAGTGTCAAGTCCAATGGGCCAGGTACAAGAACGAAATGTGTTGTATGTATTATTGAGGTATAGGTTGCAATGAGATTTGCTAATGCATCGAAATTGTCTGTAGCGGTATACGTCAGTATCTGTTCTGATAGAGGATGGAGCTCTGACAAGAAACCTTGGTAGCGTTGTATATCTCGTGCGTTTCCGTGAGTAATAGACTGACTGGTGAAGTTGCCACATAAAACAATAACTTTTGGGATGAAATCGTTTTCAACGCAGTTGTCGAGCATCCTCTGGATGCCGGGTAGAGTCTTGGGATGATCTAACCAGACATCGGACAAAAGAAGAAATGCAACTCGGAAAGTTCGTTTCGAACTCGGACCGAAAGTTTTTGCTGGACGAAATGTAAGCCTGGCAAAGGTTTGGATCGATATGACCTACATCATCCAAAAGAGACGTTGATGCCTTGCCGAGAAAGTCAATATGCCCATAGATTGACCTGGACTTCGATGAGTAACATTCAAAGACTCTCAAGCAAGTTCCGACATACCGTGCCGTTTGTCTGGATTCACAAGGTGGCTGACCGATTGCAATTATTTCCAGCTTGCTCTCGTCTGTATATTCTCCTTCGACGAGAGAAAAGCAACCTTCAGTGAACAAACCCTCCCCTGGTTCGTCCTGGAGCTGTTATCAGTAATTGAGTAGTACTCAACAGTTACACCCACAAGCTGTGAGAAATCCAGTTCAACGCTTCCGTCCGCGTCTTCAAGGACAAGCTTGCCTTCTTTCGACCGGGCCAACATTCCTAAAAGCAAAAACCGTTCACCAGCTCGGCCTAGGAGTTGTTTCGTAGATCTAAGCTGAAAAGAATCACAGTCGTCTCTCATGAAGTAGAGCTGGATGCCTACCGTGACAAGACGATCTCTGTCTCGCGATGGGAGCGTTGAAGGTGCAAAATGTTCGTTGCGTAAAACACACTGCTTGATCACATTCAAGCGATCTCTGACAGCGAATACGCGTGAATCAGCAGAACCCGACATAGTAGGTGGGTTGTTAGCTCTGAAATCATTTCGGTCAGGTTGAAGAACCACACTAAGCAGATATGGCAGTACTTTTCGAAAGTGCCACGTTCGATAGACCAATGCCAGCAAGGCATTTCAAACGCGTTGATGAAATGAAGATGGCTGTCTGGATCAAGAGCCTCTGCTTCTATCTGGTTTTGACCTTGATCCTGCAGATTCTCGTACACCTTCTGTAGCACCTCGATCGAAACTTTCATCGTTGCGTCTGACTACATGTTTAGTGACAATAAGCAACAGTACAAAAACTGGCTTACCGTCTTGTTTGTTGTACTCCTTTGCAAGAGTTTCAATCGAAGACTCGACATCACTATCCTGTATCTCATGTGCATCCAATATCTGCTCCAAGAAATCCAATGTTTCCGGTCCCAGGGAATTACTGTATTTTCGAAAGACCTCGGTTCGACTATGAGCATTTTGTACCGTGGCGTCCTGGACGTAGATACCTTGATTATGGTTCGCTGGCGTGCATCGGACATCACTATAATCAGCGCAGCCAAGAGTTGACAGTAGTGGATAAAAGTTCAAAAGGCGCGACGCGTTGTGGTCGTCGTGGAAAGAGGATGACACACGCGTTTTCGTCGATCTCTCACTCAGGGGCACGTGCCTCAAAAGCTCTTGAAGTTCTTCTGCGATGTTCTCTACTCTAGACGTGGATTTACGACCAGGATGTGGACTGGGCGCCTTCGAGCTGGGTAGAACGAATTTTATGCAAAAGAAATCAGTCATTAATTTGTTGATTTAGGAACCTCTCTCTGGAATATTCTTCATATGCTTCGTCAAATGCAACATTTGTTTCCTCAAGTCGAGATTAAATATGATCCCGACACTTCATCTACAACTCCAATAATCCTTCACCTGCGACCTCACCTTGACCTTCTCTTCTCCGGTAAACATCAACGATTACGAACAATATGTGTGAGGAAACTGAGGGATACAAGCCCTCCAGTAACGCTTCGTTACAAGGATACAGTGCTATCATCTGCAGATGAAGTTCTCAGGAGAGTCGGTATCAATCGAAGCTTTGGTCCTACTTATGCTGGAGATGATTTGCGATATCCAGGCGTTTGGTTCAGTTTCGAAGAAGATGTCATTGGTGAAGGTCTTAAAGGAGCTCTACATCGCGAAGATAGACTACAGGAAGTAAAGCGAGTACTCATATCGCAGAACAACCTCGACAACGAGCAAGGAGACGCACTAGAGGAGGTCTCAGAATGTTCTGTAATGAATGGTGATATAGCTTTGGCAACCGCAAAGGTGTGTGGTATCCGGTGCTCATCATTTCCCTAATTCAGCATGTGCCTAGGTGCATGATGGAGTAACACTACGGTTCTATCCCTCGACCAGTACTCCAATACATATACGCATAGGCACTACAACTGCGCAAGATCTTGCGGTTACTCTTGGTTCTCCTCTTCGTGTTCATTACAAAGACGACGAGCGAATGACGATACACGCATCTGTGCACGATGACCTTGACACTGGATGTATGATGCTTCAAGCTCCATCTTCATATCCCCATGAAAAGGACTGATCTGGATGTTGATGTAGATTTTTACAATTACTTCCAACATGGGATAGATTTCTATATCTCGGGAAATACACACATCGTCAAGAAGATTATCATGCACTCGAACGTGGTAAGATCAGCTCATACTACAGTAATGCTATCGAAGCCCATATTGGTTCTGGTAGCCTGGTTCACCACTTTTTCAAGTTTACAAGCGGTGTAATTGGGAAATAGAAGGAAAGCCAGAAGATGATGAAGACGGTAAGAATAGTCACTCAGCACCTTCGTGTCGACTCCGACTGGACTAATCGAGCGACGCTCCAGATGCTCCTCCGACAAAGGGGTTCTACGACCGAGTAAGTGATGCGTCAATGCTATCCATACACTGACAAGACAAAATCAAGTTTGAGACCATCAGCCGTTTCCTCGGCCCAAGAGAACCTCCTCAGTCCATGGTTCTGGATCGCACGATTGAGGAAGAGAACATCACACTCCCCAGCCCCCCAACCCGTCGTGAGCTTTCAGTTGAGAAACCCTTCATTCAAGCTGACTATCCAATTAGTTCACGGATATGACGGTATCGTACTCGAAGTCTCTGAGGCATCTCAAGTTCTAAGTGTTACGCTATTTTGAACGGCTGCCATTTCGTGGACATTGCTTAGTAGGTCGTGGAGGCTTTAATCTTGTAGTGTGTATCGTCAACAGTTTGCTGTATCATACCCCGAACTCGTAAACTACGAATCTAATTATCAAATGATAGAATCTGAAACGATGAATTCTACAGATGTAACCCTCCCGAATCATCTTCACTGGGATGAAGTTCATCGAGATCCTCGCCATTAGGGTCTTGCGGTGGTGCTCCTTTCGCGTCAAGATCGTAATGAGCACCTGAGCTGGCTCCTTTATCAACCAATGCAAGCTTCAGGATGAGGATGCGCTCTTCCTGGGCGCCTCTAGAACAATCGTCAATTTCAGCATATCAGGATAACACCCAAGGACACACATAACATCCTTATTTTCCTGATAAGCTTGCACGATCTCTGTGTCCGCTGTTTCAGCCGACGCTGCTTCGTCAATGACTGCTTTCAGTGTTTCTTGGGTTTCGCGCAGGCGTTTGATCGAATATTGGAGCCTTGTAATTTCTGACTACGATATGAGAGGTGTGTGTGAGTCTCAACGATCGCATTGAGGGTTAACCTTCAGAGACTGTAGATACATCGAGAAGTATAGCTTCGGATAGTGTGAAGGGTTGGTTGTATCGAGGTCGGTGCTCCATTTGAACAAGCTTCAAGTTGAGTTCGGACATTTCCCACGAAGACACTGCAATTGCTACCCTGGTACAGTACTATTAGAGAACAACCAAAAAATCAACCTCATAAGCAGAACACACAAGTTATCTACTACAAAATGCATAGGCTATAGACCGAATGATTAGCAAGAGATATGAACTTATTCGTTCACTTTCGACGTCAAAGCACTCATGAATATACCTTCTTCGTCAGAAGCATCCTCCTCCGCTTCTAGAGCATCAATATTGACAGTGATAGTCCCTGGTGTGGTTTTACTAGGCCAACGCTTCTCACGTTGCATATCCACAGAATCGCCACTTGCCATTTCTTTGCAAGCTTCGAGAGTGTACTACGATATCCGGAGGTCAAGAGATAATTCAGGTTAGAGACTAGTATGTGACGGCCTGTGGGGAGGATCAACTCACATGGGCATCATTCCCGGCATTGTGAAGGAACTTGGTCTTGATTTGAAGCTGATTACATACTTGCTCCAATCCTCGATTTCTGGTGCCTTCACCTTGAAGTCCACCAAAAAGATCCACCGTGTCGACAACGAATACTCCATGAGCGGGTGAGGGCTCATTGGGGAGGGTGTATGACAAGCCAGACAGATCCGCCTCAATCATAGCAGATTCCATATAGCTGCCACAATAGGTTATTGGAAAACATGACACATTTAGAGAACCGATAGCCTACTCAATATCCTCTTTTGCATCATGAAAAACCAAGAAGGTGTGGTCATTGCGCCTAAGATCATTCAAGAGCTGTTGGATTCGAGACTTGAATTCTTTTTTGGAAACAATCTCGCTGGAACCCCAACTGTAGTTCTGAGATGGACACGATGAACAAGCATAGAAATCGATACGATCAAACAGTTCATACCTTGCGATTCTCAGTAACATATGTTCCATTGGTGTATGATTGATATTCCTTGACAATGAGATGACCCTCGTCTCGAATTTCCCGATCGTCCTCCCAATGAATACGAGACCAACCACATTCAGTTATCATTGTGTGATCTCTCTCCCAAGCCTCGAAATCAAGAGAGCACCAAACACCTATTTTATTCTGCCATAGTTTTCGAACCGTTTCGAAAGATGTACGACGAAAGGTGAGTGGGGGGTCATTGGATTTCTTGATGCTCTTGTTATTCTTCTCGATTTTCTATTTTAGTTATGAGATAGAATTCTCAGAGGTGAACGTACACGATTCAATACCTTCAAGGCGTTTCTAAGTTCCCCGCCTGTTTTGAAATTTTGAGGTGACACGCCCCGTAGATCTTGTAAGCGCAGGAGGCAATCCGAATACGGCAGACCAATAAGATCCTTTGTTAAGCCGAGAGCATGTAGCCAGTATCGTATGTAATCGACTTGCTTGGATGAAAAGAAAAGACGAGTTTCGCCGGATTTTAGAGTTCCTGGATAGAGGCTATATCAATGCCTAAATTACACAGAACAGGCGTCGACTGGTCGATACCAATGTAGAGTTGAGCGCCATCGACGCCATCAACATGAAGCGGATGTTCAGGACTGACAAGTGCGTCGTGTGCTAAGATGGTTGAGTAAACCATTGACTAGGATCAGCAAAGATCGTACCCAGTACAGCTTTGAGGACTTCTCCATCCTCGCCACACTGTTTGTGCCTGTACAACAAGACATATGAAGAAGCCTACTCGCAGTAGACGGTTCTTACCACTCGAACCAGATGTCGGTATAGCGATAGTAGCCTGTTACAACGGGGAAACCCATCTCAAGTTCGTGGTACAGTGCAAAGAGCGAAGGCCAACAACTGCGCAGGACAAAGTTTAAGAAGTTACATGGGCGCTTACAGAAGTAAATCAGCACATGATTGCACTTTGCTTTGATGAAAGGAACGAGTTATAATCAGAATACAGCACAGCGATGTTCAACGAGGCAACAAAGATGGTGGTTTTCACTTGCAAAAAAAAAAAAAAACAAAGTTTCGTGGAAACAATGATCACAGGCCGGCCCGGTTTAAACGGGCGCCTAAATCATTGGCCTAATTCGGCTCATTGGTTTGTGAACGACTTTATTCTCTTTCCCTTCAACTCCCGTGACAAATGGCTCAGACGGTGGGCTCAAAACGCAAAACACGTCCTTCTGGTGGCTCTGAAGCAGGATCGCCTTCGAAAAAGTCCAAGTTCAACACAGCTCGGAAGAGCACGGGAGGCAAACCCCCTCGTCGGTCAAATGTTCGCCAACAAGAAGGTGCGATTGTCCCGCTATCAACCCCTGTAATAGTTATTCAGGCTATCGTTAGAGGAGCCACCAAAGAAAGGTCGAAGATTCCGACCGGGTACGGTGGCACTACGGGAGATTCGCAAATACCAGAAGAGTACAGATCTGTTAATTCGAAAACTACCATTTTCGCGTTTGGTACGTGTTCGCTTGGTTGTTTCCCTTCTGGATCTCTCACTTTAGCTGAATAGATACGAGAGATTGCTCAGGACATGACTACAGTTTCAGATGCTGATTTACGGTGGCAGAGTTCTGCTCTACTGGCCTTGCAGGAGGCGACAGAGGCTTTCTTAGTCCATCTTTTTGAAGACGCGTACGTTGTGTCCTGGGTCTTGAATCTTGATGTTAACTGAAATTGCTTGTTGTCCAGCAACCTTTGCGCATTGCACGCCAAACGAGTGACCATTATGCAACGCGACATTCAACTTGCTCGGCGCATAAGAGGGCCCTGGGGTGGCGTCTCATAGACGATCTTTCAAGTTTATGAACTTTCCTTTCATTCTTTGGCCATAGTTGATGTGGACTCGATTATTCACATAAATGTTCGAACACGATGTAGCACGATCCTGGGAGACCTTTGTACCACCGTCACTTTCTGCGATACCTCTTCAATATAATCCGATTGGTTCTGTATACCTACTTCAGTAGAGCAGGCCGCCGAATGGAAAACATTTGTCTTGTGCTCTGAACAGACCGGTTGAAGATATGTGATGAACTTATTGTGCCGTAATCGCGGCTCGGTTTTTCATGTTCTCCACTCGTTCTCTTCGCCTGCGACCGTCATTACATTCTTCACTCAGGCTCTCACCAACTCGAACCCCATCCAACAAACGCTTCTTCATACAAAGCATCAATGAAGGTTTCTTAGATCTTGCATTGGCTTTGCCTTATCCTGCACATTGGCCCGCCTATTCTACCACTATTGTTCTGCTCACCGTAGTTGCTCGAACTGCTGTCCTACCTGCAGTTTTCTGGGTATGAATTCATCCAACTAGAGATATCTCCCTTCCAACCCTTATCCTTAGGCAACAAGGCGTCAATCTCGTTACGAGAGAAATGTACTCCCTGTTCTACGAGAGCTCAAACCGATAGTCATGCACGAGCAAGCCATTGCTATGCGGAAAGAAGGTCTGCTTGAAAACAAAGAACTGCGAGCTGAAATACATGCAAAACGTTGTCATGAAATCGTGCGTAGCGTACTTAGTATGTTCGACCTACTCTAAGACGAAGCTAACCATCCTGTAGATGAAGACCCGAAGCGAAGAACTCGAAAAAACTTACAGATGCAAACCTCTGATAACGTCCCTCATACCTGCAATGGCTCAAGCCCCTCTGTTCATCGCTATGACCATGGTTTTCGCTCGCCTTGCTGCAGATCCCATATCTCCTTTCGACTCGGAATCGTTCTTAACTCTCTCAAGTCTGGACCATCCTGATCCTACGTTCACCCTGCCTGTAGTAGTGGGCCTACTCACAATGGCTAATGTCGAGTCCAGTCATTGGGTCTTGAACCCTACGGAGCGTGACATGGTTAAGGAAAACGAGAAGAAGATGAAGGAAGCTGTCGAGAAGAGCGGAGACAAATGGTCAAAATTGAGCTTCAAGTTGAAGAGTAACATGAAAGATTCAATGCGTGTGTTGTCGATTCTTCGAATAGGTTTAGCTGCTGTTGCACCTGGTGTAAGTCTTCACACAGTTTTCATGAACCTCCGTTTATATTCCATTCACTTGTCCCAGGCTGTAACACTCTACTGGGTCACATCGGCAGCATACGGACTCTTCCAGACATGGCTAGTAAACTGGCTGGCCGTGAGGAAGCGAAGACAGTGGCTTGCTGCATCACCCGCCAACCCTCGAGTGACGGTTGATTCACAGAAGCAGAAACTGGGAGCGATACCCTTGGCGTATGCCCAACCCAGTTCCGGCTCTGGCACTGCTCTTTCCAGCCTCAAATCAGACTCTTCGCCCTTATCGGAGAAGTCAAAACGGTTGTTGAAGGGTAAAACGACTAGTCCAAAATGACGGTGAGTACATTTTGCGTACTTTGCGAAGCGGGATGACAAGAAATGTGGTTGGAGGAAACCGCAACCAAATTTCACTATTTTCATGTTGGCATTGTCGGTGGTCCAGTGAATTCTCCTTGATCTAATATGACCGTTGGACTGTTTCTTGCATCTCGGAACGTCTGATCTTACTTTCTCTTTGAACAGGCTCGCCGCGTAGGGCGATGATACATGTTTTGAGTGAGGGCGCAGTGAGAAAATGCGCACTGCGCCCTCACTCAATGGAACCTGCTGCTACTTAGTACTTAGTGCTTAGTCTGTTCTGAATGTAGATCTTCAATGATGAAATTAATACGATCATATATTCTTTACCCTCATGCTTATCAGTTATGTGTATACCTTCACAAGTCTGACACTGGTATGTAGCTTCACTCTATGAATTCCCGAAGCAATTTGAAGACAAGCGCATATGCCACGGCGTGGATAGAAAATATAAAGAACGATTCATAGTACAGAAGCATGTTATCATAAGTCCTACGTCGTCGAAGCATAATTTGACCTCTCTTTGATAATCTCCAATCCAGCTCCATTCCAATGCTCAGAAAACCATCTCATGAGGATACTGACCCTTGGACAAACCCCAAGTCGACTTAAGGTATTTGCCAAGGTTCTCGGTTTTCTTGATGGCGGCGATGAGGGTAGAGTCGACCTCTTTCTGGAGAGCAGCTTTGGATTGGGGGAAGGGCTCTTTCTCCTTAGGAGAACCCTCTTCGAAGAACTCTTCTTCGGCAGATTTAGCCCCCTTGGAAGGAGTCTTTGCGAAATAGGCGTCGTTGAGTTCCTCAGAGAGCTAAAATACGGATAGTCAGGATCGAGAAAAAGCGTACATATAACCCTTGAGCAGACTCACTTTGAGGCCCTCTAGGTCGACATGGGTAGAAGTGGCAATGACATATGCCTGGTTAACACGTCTCAGGGGAACGCCGTTAACCTTGTAAGGTCCGGAAACCAACAGCAAACCACTCTCCAACTGCTTCAAAAACACAACACGCTTTCCCCTGAATCGTCCAGCCAGCAGAATCAAGACAGTGCCAGGCGTTATCGAAGAGCGAAGCTTGGTCGGTTTAGCGGTTTTACGACTCTTCTTTGGTTGGCGGACGTCCTCTGCAGAGTAGAATCGAGGGGCTTTGGAGGTGGGGACGAGACGCTTGCCACCGTTCTTGTCACCGCCGATAGACTTTTCTACGGTTTCCGGCGTGGGCTCGACAGCAGGCTTTTCGGATTTTTTGGGACCCTTCCACAGACCGCGCTTTGCAGCGACCTGGGATCGGGAGAAACGTCCAACGCCGGGGACGAGTTCTTTGCTTCTTGCCATCTAAATAGAGAGAAAGGAATGTTAGATCGAGGAAAGGTGAGAGGAGAATTGACTTTACTTGAGTCTTGAGGAGCCGGTTACTTTACTCTAACAAGATACCAGCGATGGATGTGAAGTGTAGAATGTCATGTGACTGTATAGTTCTCACAAATATTTCCCACACTTGCAATTGATCGGCGGGCGGATTCCCTTGTAGTTCAAAGTTCTACTGCTACTGTAAGTACATGGCTGCTGCCGTTCATGGTGGCCAGAGAAGTGTCTAGTTGCAGCTTGTATGTCTCTGTGCAAGTCCACTAAACGCATCGCCAGCTTTGAGTCTTTGAACTTGGGCGCTCTGGCGTTATCCCGACTTGACGAAAAATGATTAGGATCTCGGTAACGATACCCGTTATCTTATCATCGGACTCGCTTCCGAGCATTCGATATTCTCGCGGACGAACGTTGTTGGGCGTCATCATTCATGATCACCTTCCTTGCTTATACACCACGTCTGCGGTCTGCATCAACCACATCCAACAATGACCATCCAAGGTAAACTGCAAACAGCTTTCTTTGCATCCAACGCCAAATCGAAATAGCATCTCATAGATGAACGACCCATCACGGTCTGGCTCGACATTGACAACACTTTGTATTCTACAAGTGCGAAGATATCTCAGGCTATGGGTGTCAAGATACATAGTCAGTTGCTTACCTCTACTACAAGACTTTGAAACTAGATGTTCCTTTGACAGATTATTTCGTCAAGCTGGGATTGAGCGATGAGGAGGCATCCGATTTGCATCACAAGTATTACACTCAATACGGGCTTGCGCTGGCAGGCCTTGTTAGACATCACGACGTAGGTAAGTACGTCTTTGATTCACGGGTGATCGCTGTACTCATCGGTGTACACAGATCCCTTAGATTTCGACCGTAATTGCGACCAGGCTTTGCCGCTTGAAGAGATGATCTTCCCCAATCCCGCTCATCGCAAACTACTCGAAGACATAGATCGGTCCAAAGTCCGTGTTTGGGCTTTGACGAACGCATATAAAGTGGTATGGCTGTTCACTTCCAAGATCACCGTGTTACCTCAGTTGTCTTCTGATTAGCACGCTGAACGCGTCTTGCGCATTCTTAACCTTCGCGATCTCATAGAAGGGATAGTTTATTGTGACTACGAGGCCAAAGATTTGACCAGCAAACCCGATCCAGCTTACTATCGCAAGGTGAGTGCTCATTGAGGATTGTTATCGAGTACTCATGCTTCAAATATCGAACAGGCTATGACCCTCGCATCAATCACAGATAGCTCGAACTGTTATTTCATAGACGATAACTGGCGTAACGTGGAAGCGGCAAAGCAGATGGGCTGGGGGCACTGTGTTCACTTCTGTGAGCGAGGACTGGAGCACGTCGAGGGAGGAAAAGTGATCAGGATATCTTCCGCGCCGGACGCTAGCGAGAGCACGAAGCACGAAGAAAAACACGGTATCAAGGTTATCAGCGAACTAGAAGAGTTACGAGTTGTATGGTCGGAGATCTTCAAGTCCGCTTGAGGAAGAGGAACCTTAGGCTTGGGCGTCAATGGTGAAGTAACTCATGATTAGTGCGGTAAGCTAATGTTGGGTACATAGATGAAATTGTTCTTTTGCCAGTATCGAATATACCAGAAAGTGAAGACCAAGGGCTACAAACACGGCGTCCTCCCATTCTCTTTCTGATATGCTCTTGACTTCAACCGTATATGCAATATGACACACGGACCGTTCTCAGAGTATCAACGAGCAAGATGCGAAGCACTGAGTGGCGTATCAAATCTATAGGACACTAGGACACTAGAAGCCAAAGTGAAGAGGGCGGAGGGCAGCGGGAAATGAAAGTAGGTTTTCAATTGCGACTGACGAGAGCAACATCAGTTGAGGAGATAAGTGCCAAAGCACTAAGCTGCCTTCATTCCGGATATTTGTAAGTTGTAGATCAGTATTGAAAAGTTCGTAAGTTTTTGGGAATGAAAGCCATCGATAACCGCAAGCGTTCACAGCCCCTTTGGTCGGTCCATTCTCTCTCCAGACCAGAAATCAGAGCTTGATTATCCACGGTTCGGACCATGAGCACTGGCATGGTGCGAGTTGCAGGAGGTGTCCCAAGGAGCCTCGACTCAAGGTCGGGTTCGAGCACCAGTCTGGCATAGCGCTTACATGTAATGCCAAGATACAGCAAAAAGTTCTTGTTTTCTTGAGCATGAGTGTCAACCTGTGCCAGCCTGGGTCGAAGGAAGGAACCACAACCAGTTCATTCAGAGCTGGAAGAGAAGGTGCCAACTTGAAAGTAGAAACTCGGAAGGGTAATAGAGTGGCAGGAACGTTGTCCTTAGTACACTAAGAACTAATAAGGTGCATCCCTCATTTTCTGCAGAGAATTGTAGAAGCACCAAAGTTCCTTATGTTATTACATAGACTCAAGCCAGTAGTTTCTTGAACTTTCGAGTACAACTACAGACAATGAGCGTCAGCTTCGGAGATACTATTTGATCAATCGATGATCTCAATTGCATCTCGTACTATGACTCGTTTCCTAGTTCCCAAAGATATTGCCCCGGCTTCAAGCCTCTCCATGGCAGGTAACTGGTACACAGCACTTCGGCCTATCACATGAAGAATTCAGGGGTACATTGAGGAATGAAAGGACCGTTGGCCGTAAGGTCAAGTAATCCTACAACGAACTGCAAACGGAATATTGGTTTTTGAATAAATAAGTGGTTGAGGAGAAGCTGTTTCTTTCCGGCATAAGGTCCGTGACCCGCCGTGTATGTAGGTTGCCACTATCACTTCAAGTTTTGGTTGAAGTGGCGAAATCATCTGAAATGAACGAAACTCGCGCACTGTTATGTTTATTTCAGTGACAAAGGATGGCATTTGGTTATAAAAAGTCGACCTACAGAATGAACACTAGATTATACTCAGTGTTCCATCTCTTGACGTCCAACTTATCTTGCTCACAATATACCCTCACCACCGGTTGGTTTTTGTGCTCCAAGTGATTCTTCAGCTGGTTCTATAAAGGTATGACAGTAAAGGATGCCTATAACTGATGACCCATGTAAGCGACAAGGAAGCCTGGATGGAGTGCAGGTCGAGCAAGACTGGCACGACTTGCTCACAAAGGTCAGCCACAATCATCTGTCAATTCGAAGTTATTCCTACTTACAAGATCATCAAACAGGTGTCTGACCTGGTCCAAACATATCATTATGGAAATTCAGCGGACGCCCTTATGGGCGAGCTGCAGTGCATTTGCCAATGTATCAGTGATGCACAGAGACAGAGAATGCGGCGCCACCTGAAGGGAAGGCTGAGTGAACTTCTTTGGTGATTGCATGCCTATGCAGTCGATGATTATATTTGAATGACGCGGCATCCATTGCAAAGGTCGATGGCAAAGTGCGAACGGCTGATAGATTCATTGAGGAGAAGTAAAAGCGTGGTGGCGAAGGTCTTGAGGCCCTGGGATTTACAAAAGATTAAGGCCATTCATGTTGAGATGAAAGAAAGGGGGAAAGATTTAGAGGTCGGTCACTGTTTGAATTCTGACATTCATGGTTGAATCTAAGATAAATTCAGGTTGGTAGCATTCTCCTCCAAACTTCGAGTCACGCTGTGCAGTGGAATCACATCGACAATGGCGAACGGGCAGGGCTATCAACTAGTCGGTCGGGGAATTGCACTGGTGCACAACTTGAAGTTGTCGACACTACTTGGGCCTCCGATGACCCTACATTTCAGCAGTCTGAGCACTTGGAGGTACCAGACGCTCTGACACTGACAAGGAGCCCTTCACGTTCAGCCCAAACGTCGGTGAGTAGTAGGACTGCCAGCGTCGACAGTGTTGTGCCACCTGGCAAGTTAGAGATCACGCTCGATTCCAGGATTCCCAGTTCAACCACAGCGGGAACGATGTTCACAATACGACTATAAACGATAACTCACACTCAGTGAATTATCATGGACCAGTGACAATTATCATACCTCAAACATATTAATACTATTTGCCGACTCTAGTCAGCCAAAGCTTTTGCATATTCTAACCGTATTAACGGATCTGTCTGAGTGCTAGCACCTGGCGTGGGGAAAGGTAGAAGGATGGGGTACAAAGATGTCCCGAGGTTGGAGGCGGCAGTGAATTAAGCAGTGGACGTCAAGTTGAAGTATACTCACTGTGTAACAAACTGGCGTAGACGGTTAGGGTAGTCAGGGGTAGTCTTTTGCCGATTTCGTCACAGCTTTACGTAGTCACTGTAGCGTGATGCTGATGAGTCATCCACTCATTCTATGCAATAATTGATTTCTATTTTTCAACACCAGCGAAGTTCACTAACCATGGTCAGAAGAAAATCATCTATCACAATGCTCAGCAACATAGAGTGGGCCGATTACTTAGTGCTCGTGCTTGTGCTCAACACCGCTACTCTAGACAGGACCCAGCTCATCATCTTGCCGGTCCATTCTTGCCCCAAACGTTCGTCTGTCTTCTCACTTTTACTCCTGCATGAACTCACAAGTTCTCAACCAGCCCTGTTGGCTCTCTCACACCAGAGAGAAGCGCTTCTCCAAACGTTAAGCTACGACATCAACCACGACATGTAAATTCTTACCTTCGCTGGGCTGTTATACCAGGTATGTCCGTCGCGTCGGTGTTTGCGCGTTCGTATCGAGTCTACTGTCTAATGCTTACTTCTTTCTTCAGCGGCATCGTTGAAAGTCCTCCTTGTACCATTAATACTCTACGTCAACTGGGAACTAGTGTCTCCTTTCCTCGTTCAGTTCATACCCCAAGGAAACGACTACTTTTCCTCCGAGCTTTCCAACCCATTCGCACCTTTTTTCTTGCTTGCACACCGCGTTCCTTCCTCGACCGACAAGGACCCGCGTTACCAAAAAGGCTGGTCAGACCTCATCTTCATCGCGTACTACGTCGTTTTCTGGTCCTTGATACGTCAAAGCCTCACAATTTATGTATTTAAACCTCTCGCGCGTTATTTTGGTATCAAGAAGGAGCAAAAGCTGGACCGTTTCGCGGAGCAAGGATATGCGATGGTCTATTTCGCTGTCATGGGTGCTTGGGGCTATGTGCGTAGCTATGATCATTGAGAGCACAGCGACGAACTCATCTCCTTTTCTGTATCATGCAGCGTATCATGGGACAACTTCCTACGTGGTGGTATCGCACTGAAGCGTTCTGGATAGACTACCCTCATTGGGATATGAAGCCCGAGCTTAAACGATACTATCTCATGCAAATGTCATACTGGGTTCAGCAACTCCTGGTTCTTGTTCTCGGGTTAGAGAAGCCACGAAAGGATTACTATGAGCTTGTTGCCCATCATATAGTCACTATATGGCTTGTCGGGTGAGTTGACAGATACTGGAGAGTTCCTGTTCTCACGTCGTATTCATAGCTGGAGTTATCTCATCAACCTCACTCTGATTGGGAACGCGGTATATATGAGCATGGATATCCCAGACACATTCTTAGCTGTGATACAGGCTTTCGCTATCGTCCTCGAGCCTTACTCATGCGCGGATTGCTTCTAGTTTTCGAAAATCCTCAACTATCTCCGTGCCGAACGCGCCAAGATCGTGTCCTTCGTGGTTTTCACGTTCATCTGGACGTGAGTCTTCGCGTTGATTATTTCATCTCTTGCCTTACTCAAATCTGTCTGCCAAGTTACTTCCGCCATATTCTCAACTTCTATATCCTGTATTCTGTGTGGTTCGAGTATGACTTGATTCCGTGAGTGGTCTGTCACCTCCCTATCGCCTCACCTGGACCTTTATCTAGTGAATCATCAAAAGTATGGATATGGGCCAACGGAACCTATCTGAACTGGTGGATGAAATACCAAGTATTCGCGCCTCTTCTCTTACTCCAATTCCTGAACCTATTCTGGTATTTCCTCATCATGCGTATTGCTTACCGGTGAGTTCAACTAGCAAGTTTGCGACCATGTATTCATTTCTTCCGACCCAGAGCGGCAACTAGCACCACTGTCTCTGACGTACGTTCTGATGATGAAGACGATGGAGAGGACGAGGACGAGGACGAGGATGAGCCTGTCTCTCGGTCAAAAAAGAATGACTAACCGCCACGGTTGAGTTACAAAAGTATTGTTTACAACACGGTACATGGGCAGTACCTTATGAAATACCCAGGTCGTATTATGATTACTCGCTACACACCTTGCTATGCCATTCGATTGAGTTCGAATTTTCAGCCCACTCCAGATTTATAGCAAATCCGACATGCAATTATGTAGTACGTATGCAAGAAAGACAGAGCAGTGAAAAGGATGTGAACAGCTTTAATGAAATCCTCCAAGACCAATCACATCTGTGTACTGTACTTCAACATCTCCTGCCAATCAAACTCGGAGGGCTTGTCGTGGAAGGTCTTTAGCATAGATTCTGCACCCTTGTCCGACCACAGATAAAACTTTTGTACATTCATCGACAAAACCTGCGCATCCTCCTGGGACAGCAGGTACCGTCCATTCTTCCCAGATCCCGGCGTGATTTCTCCTCTCAGCAACACAATTCCATGCGTACGCGCCAGATCAGTGTAGTGCGTCAAGACGAGATACGGTGTAGCAAACGAGTTGCGCATCTTGTACTCTTGCAAGGGGGTAAACAAGATGGTGGAAACCGGAGGGTTGGTCAGTCCATCGACAGCTTGGGCTTGGGAGGTATGTGTGGACGGACGGACGAACGGGTCTGATTCGCCAGCTAAAGGTATTGGCGGAGACTCGTGGAAGGCCCATTGCATGAAGAAGAATTCGTACGGGGCTTCCACTGTTGGTGCTGTATCGGGACTGGCCTCGGGAATGGGTCGAGGGACTGGAAGGACGAAGGAAGGATATTGGGATGCAATGGCTGTCATCTTTTCGTACGACTCCAGGGGTATTGTTGCACATAGGTATCCCCTGCCGGTGCCCTCTGAACGAGAAGCATGGTACGCTGTCCAGAGAGCTGAGATTTGAGTGGCATTCACAGAGACAATTCGAGGAAGATTGAGGATCGAATCGAGGGACTGTAATGGTATGCTGAATGTAGTAGTGCAATGAAAGTTGAGAATGGTCGAACGCACCTTGATTGGAGAGCTGTCTTTCCGTGATATACTTGTAGCTCCTGATTGAGGGACCGGGGATGGTTTTATTTCTTCTGCTGCCTTCCTCAAACGAATGGCCTCGTCGTTGGCTTCACGGATTCTTTTTCGTTCTTCATCCTGCAGCTCTTTTGCTTTGTCTTTGAGACTAGAAAGGGTTAATCCTTGCCTGTATAATTTCGGACATCGTCTCGATTAGTGGATACAAAGGGCATATACATACGGTCAAACACCTCACTCCTGAGCTCGTAAACGCAGTTTATCTGCGTATTTGGATTCAAAATCTTGATTGTTGTGGAAGGCTCTGCGCGCAATGTTCAAGCGAGGCAGAAATGGACGACGCGCGAAATTTTGAAGGACATGGTGGTGCATGAAGAAGAGATTGCATATCACACGGTCTCCAAATCGCATGAACTCAGAATAAATCAACTTCATAACTACATACAAAGACACAATGTACACTACAAAACACATTCAAGCATACCTCGTGAAGGTCCCCCTGGTCATGAATGTCTCATTTCTAGATGACTTTCCGTCTCCATACAGACTCTTAACCGCATCGCTCATGGTTGCTTTCCTCTTCGCTTCCTCCATAGCAAGCGCAGCACGGCTGGCGGCAGCTATCGATGAATGCATTGTGGGTAGAGCCTTCTTCTTGGCAGGAGCCTCTGGTTCATCCGACGATGATACATTCTTCCGCTTCTTTGACTTCTTAGGTTCCTTTGAACGTTGCAACTCCATCTTTTCCCGCATGCGCGCTTCTTCTTCCGGTGAAGGGTTCAACATGACCACGTCTTCCTTTAGGGAAAACTTGGTTGCACATTGGGGACAGATTTCCAGCTCCGGTTCAGGAGAGGGCTCGGATTCTGAGGACGATTGATTCTTCTCCTTTGCCGTTGATGAAGCGCTGACAACGGTCTTCAATCCGGCTTGGGAGAAGACACAACCACACGTGGAAATGTACACAAAGGGTTGAACACCGTTCATCTCTTTCAGATTAAGAGGGCAGACGAAAGGTGACCGAGAAGTGAGGTCTAAGGAGACGGAGGGGGGCATACTGGGATTGGGGGTCAGTTTGAGTGTTTTGACATCCTGGAAAGACATTAGTTAGAGCTCATCGACAATTGGAATGATATATCGCACCTTTAACGATCGGATATGGCCGCATATCCTCTCACCGTCTCCATAAGCAGCCTTGTCTAACAAATATTCTAATATAGAATCCTTGTTGTAGAGTTTGCCAAGAGCGCAGGAAACGATGGGATCTTGTAGTGGTCGCTAAACAGGGCGACAAAGGTTAGCCTTCCAGGACGAAAGATGACAATACAAAGACAAACCTTGGATAGAGCACAGAAGAACCATTTCGCGCGGGTTTGGTTGGCTTTATCAGCCTGTTCTGCCTGTGTTGTCCGTTAATACTTGGGTGGTCAAATTGGACAGACATTGTAACACACCTTGGCTTTGGTTCGAACCAAATCCCGACGATCAGGGATACTTCCACCATCATTACCCATGTTGAGAGATGTAAAAGAGTTGGTTTGAGTACAAGAGGTGGAATTAAATTGAGGGAAGGTCAGAAGGAGACTAAAATGGTCAGAAAGTGACAAGGAGTCCGTGGGAGTTCTTGAACCGCACTCAACCGTGTATATAAGCGCTCATATAAGCGCCAGGTGTGCGAATGGGTTGACCCTGGGTTGACCCAAGGTTGACCCGCATGATGTAGATAGTTTACAACCGAGCTATCTCTATAAATAGTAGGCGACCCACGCAATATCTTAGTCCTCTTTCAGAGATTGTGGCTTTGTTTCTTCTCCGTCATCCTCATCATCGGAGCGTACGTCGTCAACCTCGTTTCCAACCACAGCTCTGGACGTCGATATCGCTTCAGTAGTTGATCGTGAAAACACATGCACACAATCAACAGCTCACCGATGAAGAACACGCATTATCAGAAAGTACCAGAAGAGATTCAGGAACTGAAGCAACAGCAAGGGCGTGAAAACTTGGTATTTCATCCACCAGTTGAGGTAGGTCCCATTGGCCCATACCCACACCTTCGACGATTCCCTGGACCAGCCGGTGAGTGTGGTCGATCCTGAGCATAGCTACACTCACGGTATCATGTCATATTCGAACCAAACAGAGTAGAGGATATAAAAATTGAGAATGTGGCGGAAGTACCTTTCAGAATTAGTTCAGCTGAGTATACTTAAGGAAAGTTTCGAGGAATTTGACTCACGTCCAAATAAATATAAAAATGACGAAGGATACTACTTTGGCGCGGTCTGCACGAAGATAGTTCAGCAACTTGGAGAACTAGAAACGAATGTCAATGAGTGAAGTGATAGCTGGAGCTCTGAAATCGTTTACAGCAAAGAATGAATCCGGGATATCCATGCTCATGTATACTGCGTTTCCAATCAGAGTCAGGTTGATGAGGTAACTCCAGCTATGAAGAAACTCGAAGATGAGGATACAATGGCGTCGAATCACATTTCATATAAACGAACCCGACTAGCCATATAGTCACTATGTGGTGGGCGACCAGTTCATAGTGATCTTTACGCGGCTTCTCCAGTTCAAGAACAAGGACCAAAAGTTGCTGAATCCAATAGGCCATATGCATGAGATAGTATCGTTTGAGTTCTGGCTTCATGTCCCAATGAGGATAGTCTATCCAGAATGCATCGGTGCGATACCACCAAGTAGGAAGTTGACCCATGATACGCTAGAAAATAGGTATTGAGAATTCGTCGGTGCTACGCAAAGATGACTTACATATCCCCAAGCCCCCATGAGACCAAAATACACCATAGCATACCCCTGTTCCGCAAAACGATCCAGCTTTTGCTTCTTGATTCCACAGTAGCGCGCGAAAGGGATGAATACGTAGATGGACAAACTCTGGCGCACAAAGGACCAGAAGACGACATAGTACGCGATGAAGAGGAGATCAGACCAACCCTTTTGGTAGCGTGGATCGTCAATACTCGAGGAAGGAACACGATTTGAGAGGAGGAAGAATCGGGTGAATGGGTTAGGGAGGTCGGGGGAAATTTGAGGAATCAGCTGAACGAGGATAGGGGAGACAAGAACCCAGATGAGAGAGAGAATGACGGGTACAAGGAGAACTCTCAGTGAGATAGCTGTAGAAGTAGAGTGAAATCCCAACAAATCAAACGGACAAGCTCGTTACCTGGGATAACAGCCCAGCGAAGATGAGAATTCACAGTTCGCGGCCTATGTCGTCGCACGTCTGGAGAATTACTTCTCTCTGGTGTCAAGGAGCCAAGTGGACTGAGAGCAGCAAGTTGGAATAGATAATAAGAGTAGAAACTGGAAACAAGCAAACGTTTGAGGCAAAAAAGGACCAGTTATATGATGAGCTGGGTCCTTTCTAAACGATTGTATTCAACGTTGCAATCGAAACCAATTATCAAAGAAATTACTCAATATTAGTGAGAGCTGACAGTGACTTTCTTCTCTTGACCATTCTATTTTGTCTGCAAAAAGTATCCAGGACCTCCTCGCAGAGTTCCCAGTGTTGTTTGGCTGATGGTTTGTTGAAATCCCTCCGTGAGAAATTCAGTCAAGCTGCTTCAGCACCACCACATTCGCGTAAAACCCATGGAGAATAACACCACACCAGCGACAAACGGACGCGTCGTTGCCAAAGACACTCAACCCACTCATCATGCCGACCGTGCCCATGATGAATATCAGTACTTAGATCTTATCCGAGGCGTCATTGACACTGGAGATATTCGTCCAGATCGCACAGGAACAGGCACTATAGCTCTTTTCGCCCCCCAAAATCTTCGATTTTCTCTCGCGAACTCTACTCTACCTCTCCTCACCACGAAACGCACCTTTCTGAGAGGGATCATTGAAGAACTACTCTGGTTCGTTCACGGCTGCACAGATTCTACGATTTTGTCGCAAAAGGGCGTCAAAATATGGGACGGAAACGGTTCAAAGTCCTTCTTGGAAGGACGTGGACTAGGACACAGACGTGAAGGGGACTTGGGTCCCGTTTACGGCTTTCAGTGGAGACATTTTGGCGCAGAATACAAGGATTGCGATGGAGACTACACTGGGCAGGGTGTCGACCAACTGCGTGAATGTATCCAGAAGATCAAAGAGAATCCTACCGATCGTAGAATCATCATGAGCGCATGGAATCCTAAAGGTACGTATCACGTCGCATTGTCGCGTTCTATCTTTCGCGTCTGAACGACCGATGCCTCTTCCGTAGATATACCACTCATGGCACTTCCACCTTGCCATCTTCTGTGCCAATTCTACGTCCACCTCCCACCGCCCGATAGCAATCAGAAACCCAAGCTCTCATGCCTGATGTACCAAAGATCCGCCGACCTTGGGCTCGGTATCCCATTCAACATCGCTTCATATGCGCTCCTCACACATATGATTGCCCGAGTCACTGATACTGAAGCTCACGAACTCATCATCCAGCTTGGCGATGCTCACGTGTATCGCGATCATGTTGATGCCTTGAAGACACAACTCGAACGCGAACCTAGGGCTTTCCCTAAATTGAGGTGGAACCGAGAGGAGATTAACGACATAGAAGATTTTGTGTATAATGATTTCCTAGTGGAAGGATATAATCCTCATCCTTCGATCGCAATGAAGATGAGTGTATAGGGCGTTTTAAGTGATATTTTGTATGTACATTCATTCCTGTACTCATTACCATGAATGTATAGCGCATTGTATGTTTTACGAGTGCTGGTAACCTCAGTGGGTAGTGTATTCTTGACTCTATTCATGCAAAGGAGTGACTGTGCTACAAACGTTATCCTGCGCGCCTGGGATTCTCGCCTCATCACGCTACAATGCCCCCTCATCGGCGATACCAATGTCAGTCAGTGCCTCATTTCGAAGCCTCCAACTCGACACGTTATTCTCCTATGATTCGCGGTATAATACCTGACCTGGGACTCCCAACGGTCTTGAAAATTTATTGTGTCCCCGTCAGCTGGATGCAGGTATGTACTCATCTGGTTGATACAAATGGCGTTGGATGATGATTATCTTTATGTTTTCAAAGATGTGAACATACTCGAGTCTCATAGCATTGGGCACCCGGCAGTGCATTGAAATCTTTTCGAAAAACTTACAGCCTGCTCCCATCGCTCGATAAATATGATTACTCATTCTTGCAAAGCTTGACCCAGGCAACTGCGTAACATTCAGCAACCCTTTAGCTTCATGCTTGATGTAATGAAAAACCGCTGACCTTGTGTTATGGATTCGCTCCAACATCGCGCCATATAAGCCGAGCAATGAGCTGCGGCAGTGTCATTGTCCTCACCTATATGATCGCCCGAGACACAATCTACGAGTCTGACTAGGGAGACTACTGAAGTCCGATAGTGCATCAATCCGGCTTGGCGATCCTTGAAGGATACAACTTGAGTGCGAACTTGAGACTGTTTCTAAATGAGAACGCTCATCCTTCAACACTGAGATACATCTTTGGGAGATTGTACATTCCTTCCTGTACTTACTATGGATAGTGTATTGTATACTACAGATGATGATTGATGGAAGAGCTGGAAGACATTGGAAGCTGGAGAGCTTGTTGTAGTATGGAACACAGTATTGATCGTATCTGTTGATGAAAATTGGATTTCGTGTTTTGAAGTCATCTTTCGAACGAGATTCCGACACTACTGGGGCTCCGGCTCCATATCAGTGGCGATTTTCCTCCTGGTCATGTTCTTGAGAGACTTCGTGCGAAGGAGAGTGGGTGGAATGAACATTGTTATGCGAAACAGCTTGATGAGGAAGTCCGAGAAGAGGGTTGAACGCAGGACCCAATGAGTACTATGCAGTCGGTCGCTCGTGTACGTTCATAGCGGAATGGAAAGTATGATTCTCTTAGTCAGGTTTTTTCTTGAGAGTACTATAGGTAGCCCTCGAACCGCCTAAGGATGGAGGTCAGTCGTTGAGCACTCGCCGGATGGTTGCTGAAGAATAGGCGATAGGACGAGACGCGGTTGAGACTTGCCAGTGTTTCTACTTCCATCAGAAGTAATAGCAAGTCCTGCGAATGAAGCCTTTCTTTGTCCCACGTATGAATTCTGGTGAAGCCACTGAGGCACTAGACGTTGTAAGGCGTTCATGGTCTCATCAAGGTTTTCCGTCATATCGAGTATCTCTTTGAGGTCAGGAGTCAAGCCAGATCCAAGTGCGCGCAAGAACGGTCGTAGATGGTATGGGATCGGCGGAATGGGAGGTGGTTCAGGAGTGGCAACAGATGGCCTCTTCGCACGACGTACGACTCGAGTATTATTCGTATTCTTCTGGATCGTGTCCAAAATTGCAGCCTGTTTCGTATCGAGATTCTCTTTGAAAGACTGGTTATAAGGTGATGTCTTCGAGGAGGACGTAGTAGGCAGCCGGACTGAAGATTTGTCCTTTTGATAATGGTGTTCTCTTTTGTTCTGCTGTGAACGACTAGTAGGACTTCCAGTCGACATGACGGTATGTGAGGTAGTGTTGAGCGTCTAAATTCCAACTGAACTTTCTAATTATTTATTTTCCTGGAACTTGAATGAAGTCTCAAGCTCAAGGTGCATTGCATATAGCCATACTTCTCCAACGTGCATATTCCTCTAATTTACAGTACCAAGTTTGAGAATCTTACGGGTGAAATAAGGTGCTCGTCTTTTCGCTTCAACTCGAATTGGCACATGGTCAAGTGATCTTTTGTGTCTTCAATTCCAATCTCCATGTTCTCAACGCTGGGCCTGTTTTCAAATCTTCAATGCCCTCAGAAGGACTCCTGCACCCGCTCAAACTGTCTCTTCTCTCACAAAGACTCATCGCAACTACCACCACCACCAACGCTCCATATACCAGTTGATGAATCAAACGTCGCTTCTTCTAGCTCATCCTCTACTCCAATCCAAGCTGAACAAGCCAAGACTGTCCCTGCAAAACGCACTGTCACTTCCTCACCTACTCGGACGCCGATTGGTCGTGCCTCGACTCCAGTCGAACCACCCAGAAAGCTTCAGAAACTAGATTCGTCGCAGAAACGAGTGGTACAGCCTTTCACTTCGGTAAATAGAATCATCCTCTCTCCTACCTCAATCTGACGCATATCATTGTTATATAGACAGGAGTTCCAATACTCCAAGCTGCAGCAGCAACTTCAGCCGTTGCTATACCTGTTCGCCAAGTTCGTATCTATCTCTACCTCGTATACAATATCATACTAAATATCGTCATATAGGCTATGCTCAAGACATTATATGACCATTTTGTTGTATTGTATGAGAAGATACTGGCTTCGAAGCCCCAACTCGCCTCAGATCACGCTCTCAAGCAAGAACAAGAGGTGTATTCAGCCTCGAACAAGTTCACTTATCGTAACGTGCGAATATGTCCCTATCAGGTCCTCGTCGTCGGTTCACCTATAGCTTAGGCAGTAATACAATCCGTTGCAGCTATCAAACGACGCGTCCCTCCTACATCTATCTATGACTCTTCAGTAGGAACGGAAGCAGACATTGCTGCACGTTTGCAGGCGAAGGAATCCATCACTGAACTACGCGTTACTTCGGCACTGTTGGAGCCACATATAGCTTCCTTGGATGATCTTAAGAAATGGGGATATGTTGTGGAGATTCCTCCCATGCCTGGAGGCGCCCAACCAAGCATGGAAGGCAAACCTGTCAAATGTGAACGATGTGGTGAGATGTTTGTCGTGCGTAGGCTGGAGACGGAGGATCCAGGCAGACAGGAATGTTTGCATCATTGGGGAAGACCTTACAATCGCGTAGCCAACGGTGATGTCCCATTATCCGACCCTTTAGAGTTGCATGTGTTTACTGTGCTCATTCAGGCGAAAAGACTAGGGTGTATAATTGTTGTTCCAAAGATGTGTCGGATAAAGGTTGTGTGCATGGGCCTCATGTATTCTACGAATCCGAACCGGAGACTCTTCACCAGCGACACGCCTTTTCAGAACTCATATCCGCCAGCACAAGCGCAAAGCAGACTTCACCTTCTGACCTCCTTGACGTAGTCGCACTGGATTGCGAAATGATATACACAACCGGCGGTATGCGTGTTGCACGCGTCTCTATCATCGATGGTTCAGCAAAGCCGGTTTTTGATGAACTCGTCCGAATGGATGAAGGCGTTAACATTTTGGATTTCAATACACGTTTCTCTGGTATCACACCCGAAATGCACGCGGAACGTGCAATATTGCCCTTGGCTTCGATACGAGAGTCTCTGAGAACACTGATTGGAAAGGACACGATTTTGGTTGGGCATGCCTTGGAGAATGACCTGAAGACGCTGAGGATAGTCCACCATCGATGTGTTGATACTGTCATGTTGTATCCTCATCCCCGGGGTGCACCTTACCGGAGGGCTTTGCGAGATCTGTGAGTGTACTGTTCGTTCCCCCCTGTCGAAAAGTTGTGAACCGACGATGTTTTGAGGTCTCGCGAACATTTGAATATGAAGATACAGGAGGGAGGCGGATCAACGGGTCATTCCTCTCTCGAGGATGCGATTGCAACATTAGATTTGGTGCGATTGTTCCTTGTCAACAAGGACAACCCCAAGAAGTCGGCTTCTGCTTCAACAACATCAACAACACCAACATCAAATGCATCGTCTTCGAGACCTGCTCACGCTGTTCGTCCTACACTGAACGGTTCGCGACAAAAGGTCACTCCCATGACTGGTTTCATGAAGCACCGCCAGACGTAATGTACATTGTACACATCCACATTCCATATTCTCGTAAAATTAATTTTGTTCTGGATATGAGTGATCACTGATTATCAGCTGCAATATATGCTGGCGGACAGTGTTTGCTGAATTTGCCTAAGTAGTCATGTAGTGCAATCTACTGCCAGCATCGTCCATGTGGTGCAGGATACAGGCGTGAGCATGCTGAGCTTTGCCAGATACCCAATGGATCTAATGAATACAGAAGTATACATGCAATAACGCTGTTGTCAGGATTCGACATACGTTTTGCTGGAGAATCGCACGCTTGACACGTCGATGGTGTAGTGAGCTCGCTCTAAACTCTGTTCTGGGAGATGAAAAGGATGAACAAGTGAATAGAGGTGATCGAATATATAGACAACAATCGTGGTAACGCTGATCTTATCTTATCGGAGCTGCCTCATTTTTGGTTACAATCATTCTTTGCTCTTGACGTCGAACTCGAATGGTGCTCCGCCCACGCTGTGCCATTTGCGGCTCGAAGCAATGGCACAAGGAGCCATCTAGCGGATTCATTGTTTGCAGCGAAGGTCACATCCTACAGGTACACCCATATGCGTCCTCAAATAGACAAGTTTGACCGTCCCCTATCAATATAGAACTACCGCAATGAGACGAACGAGGCTGAGGATGTAGGCAATCATATGATGAGAAAGCGTACTCTCAAATCGAACAGGAAGAAGAAAGAGAAAAAGAGTAACGCGAATCCTAAATGTGAACTTTCTACCGGTTGAGATCCTTGTTCTTCGTACTACAGTTTTCCTTTTGCAGTGTATCATGGGGCCCGCGGCCGTTATCTCTACTTCCAGTGTCAGCAGCTCATCCTACGAAAGCAGATATCCGCTTTGATGACCTTGTGGGAATTGCCAAAGGAATTCGAGGTCAGTCAGTTTCTCTCCGATAGAACAACGTAGATTAACCCGCGTGTATGCAGATGCTTTGCAGAGATATCTGGGCTCTACATCTAAGCTTACTACAAGACCCTCCTCCGTCGGAGCCGTTTTTTGATGTCCATCCAAATTCGTCTATACCGAAGCCAGAAGAGAAGTCGCGCTCTGATTCCCGCTCAAAGACCAGCTATCAACCTCGATCTACCCCTGGAACAAGACCAAATTCGCCTCTTCCCTCTGACTCACCTTCCTCCGCCTCGTCTTCCGAACAAGATGATCCGGGCGACGCCAAAGAGCCCGATGACTCTGATAGTGGTGGCAATCGTGTCAGGCAGAGACGACGCGAAGAAGAACATTCGGAAGATTCAGAGCTGGATGCCCTCATGCGGGATTTATCTGAATCAGATGTTGATGATGACGATGAGTTGGGTGATGGAGAAAGTAAACGTCAGTTGAAAGGAGAAGCCGGCGAACAAAGACAGAGGCGTGGACATAATGCATATGAGAGCCCTGTGAATAACCTTGCAGTACTCGTAGTGGCGTGTTGGACGCTGCGTATTCCTGTTCTGTATAATGACATTCTTCGGTGAGTAAATTCACCCTGGATTCTTCCTGTTCCTCATGTTTTATGTCGTGTCCACAGACATGTTGAATTATACGAATTGCCGTACCTGGATCCTGTCCGTTTGTTGCCCATGGAGATGATCTCTCACCTCACTAAGCATAACATACAAGCCCTTTCCCCTGCTGTAAGCAATTGTTTTGTTCTGTTCAGTCTAGGACACGTTTGACACTAGATGGCCAGCATGCACCCAAAGTTCTGACACTGCACGCACGCACGTCACGTCTAGCGAAACAGCTTTACAACTCGTATAGAATATCAACGCCTGAAACGAACGTTGCTCCTTTACTGTGGCGCATTGTTCAAGGAATGGGTGGAACGCGTAGGTTACTCAGTCAATGATGTTGGCTTCATTTTGAAATATTCCTTTCGCAGCTACACTTTACGCTATGACTAAAAGATTATCACAGAGGTTGTCTTTGCCCTTGACTTTACATCAGGTCTTGGCCCCTAAGATCGAGCAAATCCGACCACGAGATCCTCAAACGCATAATCTGGATAATGCACCAGTTGAGGCAAGTCTGTTAGCCGCTCTCCTTGTGGTGTTAAAGATGGTTTACGGTCTGGACGGAGAGCAAAGGTAGGGGTTTCTGAATTGGGTTGTTATATGCTTTAATCCTTTCTGTAAATCTAGATTACCACAAGACAGCGATGACCCAGCTTTTGCCCTACCACGCATAGAAGATTATTTAGCAACACTGAAGCAAATTGTGAACGTGGATCTTCGTAGAGAAGCCATATTTAATTCAGAAAAGCCAATGTGAGTATTTTCTGGTGTATCGCAATAGATATCTTACCTCGAGATCGTTAAGATTCATGGATAGTGCCGATGACGAAATGCTAGACGACTACATAGCCTTTTGTGAACGGATATTGGTGAGAGCTGATGAGGATACATTGCAAGGTTTGTGATTTGTTGAAGGTCTAATCCAATGACTATGAGCTCATCGGATTCAAGGACAAGAGCAGATGCTAGCCAACTACTTTCCGCCGAGTCTGGGCTCTTCCAAAGCTATGAATACCATCATCGGGGAGAACAGCCCATCGGCGAAGAATGCATTGAGACGAGGTCCTGCCGTTCAAGGACCGAGTAACACAATTATGGCGCCCGGAGAAAAGCATACAATATTTCATGCTCGGGACATATTTGGGGGTTTACCAGAAGAGTACGAGATGGTTGTGAAGAGAGGATCTAGTGTTGTTGGAGTGCCAGAGGAGTATATAAACGAACTTGTAGAAAAGTACGAACGCAGGAAATTGTGGAAGAAAACAGAAATTTAGCCGACAAGAAATAAAACAACCGGGGATTCGGTAGTGAGAGTCCGGGGAGGCCAACTGACACACACTTCATCTGTCATACCAATTTACTCCCATCAATTTCTTTCCTTCTTCTACTCTCACCAGGTCCTTCTTCAACCAACACCAACACCTGGCGGGCTGCAATGTTCCAACGTTGACGACTTTAACCTTTCTTTCTTCCTTCTTCATCAACCATGCGGCGTTTTGCTTCGGTTTTCATATCCTCTAAACGTGAGAAGAACGAGAAATCATCCAAACGGTCCACTCTTAATGTCAAAACTCATCCCGCTCCTTCTGACATTACCACGTTCGACTCCAGTCTTTCAACTCCTCAGCTCAGTGCTGGCGGCAGCGAGCCCGCTCATTCATCCGCTTCCTCCGCAGGCTCAGTCAACCTGCAGACCCCAGAAGACGTTCCTATATCCTTGGTCAACTTGAAGAAGACTTGGATCCCATGGCGGGCTAAAAAGTTGGGCATTACTAAACCTAGTAATCGTCCAGAGTCTAATTGGACGCCACTTCCTCCTCCTCTTCTTCATAGTCCTCCTCCCGGTACTCGCGCACAAATTGACAGTCATAACGATCCAGATTCCGACTCCGAATCGGATTCATACGGTGAGGAGGATGATCCTCGCCCCGCTAAACCCATTTTGGCGAAGCCTATCACTACGCCCGCTTCAATATCCAAAGCCCAAGCCGTTCTTCAGGCGTTGATCCAGAACAGCCTTGTTGACCGGTCTTCTACTCCACCGTTTGACGTTCATCCCGGTGCGCCTCTGTATCCCCGATCCACCAATCGCTCACGCTCTCTGCCACGCTCCAATTCTCTCGCTCGTACCGTTCATAAAAGGCAGCTGCTTCGGAAACTTCAGAATGCCAATCTTGCGCCTTCCGACATTGAAGAAATCATATCTTTCAGCACAAGAGACGTACCCAGCATCAAGCCACCTCTACATCTCGATATGATTAACGAGCAAGCCCCTGCTTCGTTTAATCGCCCTGCTTCGTTTAGCGTCGGTCTGCGGAACTGGATCAACCGTCCTCCTTTCGAAGATCGCTTTTCAGTTTGGTCTGCCGTAGACGGGAATATCACCTGCGAACGTATCTCTAATACTCCTGGCTTTGCTCTCGCTGCCTTAGAGTTTTCCGAAACCATCGAGGCCGAGGCTGATATCTATGATGATTCCTTTTCTTCTCAACCTTCTGCCGAGTTACAGGTACCACCACGTTCGGCATCTGTGTCGGACGTGCCATCTTCATCCTCCAGCGTCTCTTCGCATATATCTTGTAAGTGACCGCTGTATATTTTTGGATCGTGGTTATATTGATCCATCATATTCCAGCATCTGCTTCCCACTCCAGGTCAATTCCCTCGCCTCAGCTTCTAGCTCCTTCTCCCCTTCGCAACCAAGCTTCGACTCTCAGCGCTTCTTCTTCTGCAGAGAGCCCACGAAAAGAGTCTTTTCTACAGGTGCCGTCTCCTGCGTCCACAGCGTTCAAAAATATCAGTCCTCCGGCGTCTCCGGCGTCCCTGTCAGAAACGGCAGAAACAGTAGCTTCCAACCTCACCAATGGAACAGTCAAACGTGGTGTGAGATTTATTGAGGAGGACAAGGACGAAAATATACCTGTTGGGTATGTCATGCGAATCAAGAAACAACGGGAAGAAAAGGCCAGGTTTCTCCGGGAGCAGAAAGAGAAACGTCAATTCGAGGAAGAACGTGCTCGAATGGAAGAGGAGAGGAGACAAAGGGATGCGGAGAGACGCAAGTGGGAGCAAGAGAAACAGGCGTGGGAGAAGGAAAAGAGAGCGATGGAGGAAGAGAGAAGGCGAAAGCAATATACCGAAGAGGTCACCGCCGCCAGGCAACGTGCAGAATCCTCGAGGATGGGAATGCGTTCCTCTTCTTCTGCCTCCTTACGGGAACCCGAACGTAATGTATCGGCGTCTAAAAGACTTTCACGAGGATCCGAAGGGCCACCAAGTCCTCGAAGACAAGCTTCGGAGTCGTTCGCCCGGGATAGTTCACCCCGTAGCTCAAGGCCACCTAGTATTGCCAGTGGCGCCGGCTACTTTCCAACAAACTCTCGACCGCCTTCTATCCACTCGACAGAAGACGTACGGAGCATTCGTCCACAGTCTTCTGTTTATATTCCACCTGTACCACCTATTCCCCAGATTCCCCAATTTTACCCATACCAGTCGGCGTTTCCTATGGACGTACCTCTCCTTCCGCCGTCTGCTCCGTTTATGGTCAATCCGTATGCCCGACGCCAGTCTCAATCACCCCAGAGCTCTTCACGACAACGTATACCTAGTAACAGCAGTGCAGAATCTCTAAACAGGAACTCGATGAATGGACGTCAAAATACTTCACCGCGGGACTCTTCTCACTCGGTATCCGCTTCACCTCACCGGACGCATCAAAGGAGAACAAGCGATGACAGCAACAGACGTATGTCGGCCTACTCTACATCTCCGCATTCCTCTTCTTCCAGCCATTTACCTCGAGGGCGACCTCTCCACCCAGCACAAGCTCAAGAGACTTTGCCAAGTCCCTGGACAGCTCCTCCTACACTACATGGAGGGCCTCCATCTGCTTACAATGGCGTCGGCACAGTTTCCAGACATACTCCTTCGAGAAGACAAACGGCCTTCTCATGAACGATCTTGGATGCTGCGTCGTCAATCTCATACAATTCCACGTACTTCCCATTCGTAATCGAACACTGCACCGTCCTCAATTTTGCGCATCGATTTGTTTTGTATCCGCAGTTTTCTCTCCTCATTCTATCCCTCCTCATAGTGCGCCAATGTTTCTCACCGGGTTCACGACGCTCAATTAGTTTCCTTTCGTTCTTGAAATTACCTGCGACTCATCCGTCACTCTTTTAATACACCGACATTCTTTTCTTTTATCATCGTCTACAGGTGCAACTCCGTTCGCTATTTTTGGAATTCCTCATGATTACCTTCTCATCGTTATCCCTTTTACGCATCAATTTCCACATTCCATTCAAATTGAACACCGTTTTCCTCATATCTGCTGTCGTATTTGGTTCTTCACCCATTTGGACTGGATGGCTGAATTGCACCTTTACTCGTTTCTTAAGGATGCTTCCTCACCGTGTTGTTTTTCTCCCGAACCTATACAATACAACTCATTTAATCTTGCATATTATCCCATCCAATAGGACTAGATTTAAATACTCGGACATGTTGTTTTGTTTTCGCTCCATCCTTTTCGTTTTTTCCTCGCTCTCACAACTTCATCTTGTACATACCACAATGATAAACATACCATCATGCTTTACATTCTTCCTCCACTCCTCTATCTTGTTTTCTTATTCGTACCTGTACAACGACGATTCAAATGATCCTCCTGTCGAAACATCAATCAAATATTTGAGAAGTCTTTGTTCAAAGTAACAGAAGTTGCATATTTTCAGCTTTGGCCGACATCAGTGCCACGTGAATTCTGTGCTGGCAAACTCGAGTTAATTTATTTTTTGCTCCATCTTCTTTACTTACGGTCACCGTTCTAATGAGGCTTCCCTTTCTCTTCCTATTTATTTTCTTATGTGCTACAGCGTTTGCGTGAGTATTCTTCTCCTAGTCGTTTCGGTTCATACATTGACGATTCATAATGTAGATGGGACAAAGTATGTTCTTGCCAGGAAATACCTTCTCGAAATTACATCGTTCTCCATAGGAAGATCATGAAATTTTTGACCTTGTCAGTGCCATAGAGGCTTCAGAGGGCAAAGGGACTACTTTCTACTCTTGGCTAGATGTTCCTTCCACGGCTACCACTTCAGAAATCGCGAAAGCTTACAGAAAACTGAGCATGCAATTGCAGTGCGTCCCTCTGACCATCTTTCGTGCATACGGAATGCTCGCTCACCTCGTTGCTGGCAGCCCAGATAAAAATCCTGGAAACAAAAAAATAGCCGAACGTTTTGCGAGACTAGGTGTTGTCTCAGCAATATTGAGGAATCCGGTCAGCAGAAAGAGGTTGAGAGAATTTTGCCAGCTTCTGTTGGTATCGAAGGCTTACTCCCAGCTTCTCAAAGATACGATTTCTTCTATAAAAATGGTGTGCCGAAATGGAGAGGAACTGGTTACTATTACAGTCGCTTTAGACCCGGACTTGGCGTACGTCCAATTCTCCCTTCCTGCTTGCGCGTCCAATCATGTCTGAAATTCCGTCAAATCAGACTGTATTGACCTTTTTGGTTATACTCTCTTCTGGAATGCAATACTATGTTCAACGGTTCAACTATAAACGCGATTTGAACAAGATTCAAGAGGTAATCAGGGAAGCACGACTAGCGGCATGGGGTCCTAAAATGATACCAATAGAGGGGCAGAGAAAAGTAATTGACTCCAATTCCTGTTTGTCTTTTTCTTTCGATTGAGATCTGTTTGTTTAGGTCAAGGTTAATTTGGGGAATCAGCGTTATGATGACGATGTAATCATGCTTGGAAATAAAAGCATAGAAATGGTCGTATCTGGAGATGCGGTTTACATCGTATGTATCACCTCCTTGATTTTCTATTTCTCCAGTATAATGAACTTTCTGTTCAGCTCGAAGCCGATGGAAACATGCATCCCGTCGACTCTTCTGACGTAGTTCCTCCTACCATTCGCGGGACATGGTTCATCACACTCGTCCTTTCTGTCTACAACAAAGTTCGGGGTACGTCTACCGTTGAAGCTCAGCCTACGGGCGATGAACACGAACTGGATGATGGATATGATTCAACTGTGACGAGTTCTGAGAAGACTGGTAGCGGCACAGTCACCCCACTGGAAGGCTCAAATGGTGCTAATAGGAACTTGCCTGCCACAAAGGCTGGTGGAAAACGCAGGAAAGCCGTCAGGAAGCGGTAATTGTCGAGCATATATGTACATATCCATTCATCTAATCTTTCAGCACTGTTGTTGCATCCATTACCTGGAATAATGAGCAGGAGGAGGCTGTCCTCGTTTTATGAGTCGTACCCGAGGGTTCGCCAATGCCAGCTTCATTGTTGAATTTTTGACAAGAACTTCGATGTCCCTCAAGTGTTGAATACTTATGGCTAATGGATGTAGATATCAACCATCGATGCCTGATTCTCAACAAGTGGTTCAATACTCAATTCAGAATTTTCATGGAATTTTTGTTGGCAATGGTAAGTTCAAAGTAGGGTACTCTAGGGGTACTCTCTTATGAAGCGAGACAATCACGTGGCCCATCAATGTCAATTGACCATTTTAGGGAAAAATTGGTGATGCCGAGGGTCTGAGGACACCGCAGGTGTCCACAGACCTGCCGAGGGTTTTGTAGACGACGGAAGCAAATCAGCCGAGGGTTTGCCTGGGTCTGTTTGGTATTGCCCTTCACTCCAGTGTGTTCAATTATTTGTTTAGCCTCTACATTATATAGTAGGTATCTGTAGGTACTCTCAGAAAATTTTACTGTCTGCCGAGCATTGATTGATGACTCAATTGATGCTGTAAATTCTGGCGATTTGGCTCGCGCGCGCTTAGCGCGCGCGGCTTTCTGAATTTTGAGAATTTGCTCGAAAATACCTTGAAAATACCTTGAAAATACCCAAAAAATACCCAAAAAATACCAGTTATCGAAGTTGGAATGTACATTACAGCTAACTCAATCCAAGTGCCAAAAATGAGGCTCAGTGAGCCATTGTACAGTGACAGTCAAATTGAGGGAATGGCACTGGTACTTATTCCAATCTTATAGCAGCTCATAGCCTCATTCTAGCACTCTGCTACCTGTCCTTGTGCTGAAGAAATGTACCTTGGTGTCACAATTTTGAATTCTAGCTACTACATAGGTTTTTGATACTGAGTAATGGTGGATGGCACAAGCGCTAAGCGCCTCAGCACCCACGTGCTGCGAAAACTCAAATCGGTCCAAATCGGTCAAATCGGAAATAATCGGTCAAAAAAGGTCGGGCGTGGGAACCCTTGGCTTCTCATAGTAGCCATTTTAGGCCAAGGCGCTTCTGCCTGTAACTTTCTGCATCCCTGAACATAACCAAAGTTCTGTACTTCAACTTGTACAATGGGCAGCTCTCGCCTTTCCCCTGTATGACTCTTTTTTCGCTCCTACTCTCTTTCTATTATAAGACGAGAACACGCTTCGCTCTATCAGCTCTTATAACCGTGAATATTGACCGTGAATCTCACTGTTCAAGTAGACCTATCGAAGATGTCAGATGATGGTGGATCTGAAAAATACCTTTGGGACGAGCTCTATCCTCAAGATGAAGACGTCAATGTTTACAGTGTGTTCCCCGCTTCTCTTTGGCTTTCAAACAATCTTCTCCAACGCGTATTTTCCCCTTTCGTCTTCAGATATTCCTGACGGCGATGTTTCTCTAGCGGGATATACTGGTGAAGAGGAAACTGGTGACGATGTCGCCTCCATTCACGGTGACATTGATAATGATGTGTCTCACCTCGGTTCAACATCTCTCTCCGAAGTAAGTCTCACCAGAGAAATTGATGTTGTCGCTCTATGCTCACCCATATGCCACCTAGCACCCAAGTTTTAGCAGTAGCTATACTGATCCTGCCTTAGAAGAAGTAATGGCCAATTTCGAATTTCCACGTATGTTCAATCCAGATGCTGGCAATATCAGTCCAGTTTATGACCCAATGATGTAGCTTCAACTGCGCCTGCGACCGAAGACTCTTCCAACTCGGCATCCAGCTCTTTAACGCTAGTGTCAGACCCAGCTGCTTCAGACTCAAGTTCAGAGGCTGCTAAGAATAGAACTTCGACAACGACGAACTTTCTTCGCTCGATTACTGAACGTCGATCTCGGTCAGAGAATTCTGCTTCTACAAGCTCGTCCACCGTACTAGGGAAGCGTCCTGCCAGCGAAGCCTTCGTGTCAGATCATCAACGCGCCTCCAAATTACCAAGGCAAGGAACCAGTTCTCCATCTCTTGATGATCCCATAGAAGTGGTGCGTCTTTTTCATTCACGACTTCGGGATTACAATATAATGGCTCGACCCAGGCGTATTCAAAGCCCCATCAGAAATGGATAACAGATCGATCTTTGCCCTGGGGTGTAGAATGGGAAATAGCGCGACTTGTGTCTATCGGGAAAGTCGCCTATGAAAACATTACATTATCCGATCTGGATGAGTTGAAGAAAGAAGGAACCAATGCCAATGCGGCGCCGCGGGTTGAGAGACTCTTGCTGCGGAAAACCCATGAAAGCAAGTGTTCTCAATGTGATACTGTTTGGGGAATACCTAACTAACATCAACATGATAGCGAGCAATACAGTGAACGATCATCTGTTTGCCAACGAACGTCGTGCAAAGGTGAGTTTGAGGATGGGATGCAAAACGGCAGTCCATTTCATCTGTCGTGTTTCTTGCATGCCGTGTAAGAACTAGAACCTGACCAGTTGATTCCAGTTTCCTTATGATGAACTCGACCGAGAAGAGTCACTCGGTGTCGATCCTTATGCTGGTTTAGGTCTTGGCGAACATTCAGACTGGTTCGGAGGCAAGGTCGTATTTCGAGCCAAGCTAGTGCTCGTTGATTCCACCAAAAAGGCTAAGGACTTCAGAGTTGAACTTGAACGGGCAGAGCTAGGAGCGTCGTCACGGTTCTCTCGTAGATTTGGATCCAAGTCGTTCGTCCGACTAAAGATTCCAAAAAAGTTGATCAGCTATGCCGATGATCTGATGAACTACCTACGTCGTCCTTTTATCATAGCTGGCAGAGTTTATCGTGCATTCTTGGAAAAAGAAAAAAACGTCTTTCTCTATATGACCAACGAGAGCCCAGGCGTGGGTTTTCCAGTTGATCCTATGTCCCGAAACTTGAGCTTCGAGGCTTTCCTTAATTGGCATAATCCTATTGAACTTAACAAACGCCAGGTCAGATTCTGAATCTGCTCGCTCTGAATAATGCTGACGGTCTGATTGAATTACAGTCTGTAGCAAAGTACGCTTCCCGGTTTGCACTGGGATTGTCTACTTCGGCGCCAGGATTGGAAATTGAACAACAAAACATCTGTTATATTGAAGATGTTGGTAGGTGTATTTATTCTTGTATATTATCGGAATGCTCATTAACTTCTGCAGTCTCTACGGATGGTTCAGACATGACCGATGGAGCTGGACTTATCAACCAAGTTGCCTTGCAGAAGCTGAATCATCGATTCCAGTGGGACATCTGGCCCACAGCGATCCAGTGTCGTATAGCGGGTGCAAAGGTACGAATGATATCATCGCCAGCTTGATATCATTGCTTGAACAAATTTCAGGGCATGTTGCTGCTTCATCCGAGTGACAATAGTCCAGACCCCCGTGTTTTCATCAGGCCGTCCATGAACAAAATCAAGTACCACCCAGACCAAGATCTTGACCATGCACAACGTGTACTGGACATTCTTCGATCGTGTCATCCTCGTTTCCGCTGCAAACTCTCCTCCGAAACGATCATCAATCTAGAAGAAAACGGAGTACCAAAGCAGGTGTTCGCAAAACTTTTAGATCAGACATTAGATACGCTGATTGCCTCTCTTACAACTTGGACAACTGATGAAGACATGGCGGAGCTATGGTTGACTTTATCTCACCTTGGCGGTGTATCTGCTGCACGTTCGGCGCGAAAAAGAACTGGCCTGGCTCGAGTACACGGGTATTCTGAGCGTGATGCCCAAGAAAACGATGACGAAGATGGGCTTGACGAAGCTGACGATGAACCAGGATCTACTGCGTGGTGGAACGATGAGGTATCTGGGCAACCCTCCTCTCTTGAAGAAACTGTCATGCGTTTCATAGACGGTGGCTTCAAGCCAGAGAGTTGCCCTGTAATGCGAGACAAGTTGAAGCGCATTCTGATTGTGCAAATAGGCAATCATGTAGACAATTTCCGAATTGAAGTGCCCATGTCCTTTACTGCTTTCATTCTTCCAGGTTCGTGTATACCTTTTTTCGGACGTTACCCCGGTGCTGAAGTGTAACTTACAGATCCCGAAAATGTACTTGAAGAGGGGGAAGTCTACTTCAAAAGCTCGCGTCGAGATATTCTACTCGAAGATGGTCGATACACGGACGTCCTAACCGGTCCTGTGGTAGTCACTCGGCATCCTTGTAAACTTCCGACAGATGCGCAGAAATGGCATGCAGTCGACGATCGTCCAGAGTTGCGGCAATATACCGATGTCTTGATTCTCTCAACCAAAGGCCGTCGTCGTGCAGCAGATTGGCTTGGAGGAGGTAAGTGAACACAACTTGAAAAGCTCATAATCACATCATGGTGAAACTGGGACTAGGTGATTACGATGGCGACAAGGCTCTATGCATTTACCAGCCAGAAATCGTGAATTCGTTCGAAAATGCCGATCCCCAGTATGGTGATCCCCGGGAGGACATCAAAACCCAGTGCTTCTCCAAACATACTGAAACGGTCGCTGAACTGCTGGCTCGTACGCCTGATCCTTCCGAGGTTCCTATGGCACGATTGCATGCTCTGCAGGAGTACCTGCTAGGAGGTATCAAGGTTGCTTCCCTCGTTGGTCAGGCATCCAACATGCATGATTATCTCATCTATATGCATGGGCTGAAACACCCAGAGACTATTCGTTTGGCGCATATGTAAGCACTGTACTCCATCTTGACTGGAATTGATGTAGATTTAACTCCTCATCCCTCAGTTTTTGTCATACTCTCGATGGACTAAAGACCGGCCTGAAGATCAGGCCTGAAATATGGAGACGCGACACCTCTCGTTACGACAACGGACCCATGACCTGGAAAGAGTCTGATACTAAAGGCAAGAGAAAGAATACACTCAACACTGCTCGTATGGACAACAAACTCATTGAGCGGCCGGCTCATCTCAAACCGTTCATCATGGACAGACTTCGGAAACATGCGAAGGGGAAAGGGGATAAGGAAAGAATCAACCTGGATGAGAAGTACGACTTGTTCAACGTGGCCCTCGATGAAGAGCTAGCAGCACCATGGAAAGAACAGCTGGCCCTCGCCGAGAGATTCAAGAAGGAGACAGGATGCGATCGAATGCTGAATGATCTGGAGCAGATCAAGAAACACGTCCACAAGATGTGGGATATCCATAGGAAGGAATTAGCGCTAGGCCCGCAAAAAGCCATTACCTTCACCGAACTGGCGATCGAAACTCGACAGGACATCCTTCGGAGACTTTCTCAAAAATTTGCGAGCGAACCGGAGGAAAGAACGTTGCTCATGCCTCACGATCAGATTCTACGGGTGAAGGCCTCATACGCGTACCTCTATGACTTTACCCAGTCACGCAAGAAATGGACGCGGTTTCCGTGGGATGTGTCTATGCGGGAGCTGACTGCGATTAAAGCTAAAGCCACTGGGCGTTCGCAAACGGTGACGGCTGATTTCTATGAGAGAATGACATTGAAAAGATCTCGCTGGGGTTCGTCTTGCTCTTCTTGACATATCCGGGAAATTTGTTCTAATTCCTTGACTAGGGCATTGAAACTTGATCGACTGGAACCCGCTGCACACTTTTACAGAAGTTATTACTATTTTTTGGAGCTTGTATAAATAGATTGGCCTTGTACATACTACGTCCTAGCAATCCTGTTGTCAAAGAAATCGACATTGATGTCATAAGAATGTGCTCGGTGGGGAAAGCGTTGAGGCCACACTGATCTGAAGCCGTCTGAGCATCTGAGGGCGATAGGCGCCCATTGAACGCGCTTCTTAATGATCAACTACATCCTGCTCGTCTCTCGGCAAGGCGTGTTTCATTGCCTCTCAACCAAAACCCTCTATTGACGTTTGAGCTCGTACAGGAAAAGTTCGTCTTGCGAAATGGTTCACGACACTGCCTCCGAAGACGAAAGCCAAGATTGTTAAAGATGTTACACAGCTTGTGTTGGCTCGGAGAACGAGAATGTGCAATTTCCTAGAATATAAAGGTGTGTGTGTGCCAATACGAGGATGGATTGATATACTGATTGATGTATGCTGTAGATTCGAAAGTTGTATACAGGCGATACGCATCGTTGTTCTTTGTGACGGGTATCAGCTCTGGTGACAATGAGCTTATAACGCTGGAGATCATTCACAGATACGTGGAAGTCCTCGATCGCTACTTTGGAAATGTAAGTCACTAGTGCTGGAATAGGGCTTGCTCATACTGATGTCTGCTTCAGGTCTGCGAACTCGACTTGTAAGGCTGTGAAGGTAAACAGCCTAGGTTTCGATCTGACTATCATTCTTTACAGGATCTTCAACTTCCAAAAGGCATATGCTGTAGGTGCTTGTAATGTGATAGCTGTTCAAGGCGCTAATAAGTTGTAGATACTGGATGAACTGATTATTGCTGGAGAGCTTCAAGAATCATCCAAGAAATCTGTGCTGCGGGTGGTAGGTGCGATTCCAATGTTGCCATAGTTGACTAACTTGTACTGTAGGTCACTCAATCCGACAGCGTTGAAGAGCAGGAAAACTCGGACGACATGATGGCAAGACTGGGCTCAAGAAGCGGTTAGAATTTCTGAAAATCTCTTTCTGTGACACACTCTTAGATGAATTTCTGTTTTATGAGGGCCGATGATAGGATAGTGTAGAAAAATAAATTATAACACGTTTTGCCGATTGAAATATTATGTTGCCGGCTGCAACTCTTTCTCTGTTCCGTCATCTGAGTTCAAGTTTTGAGGATGACTGGTCGTAATAAGCAAGTTGCTTTGGCTCTCCCTTCTTCTTCTACTCCTTCCATGAATCCAAAAATCCCTGGCTTTCTTCAAAAACTTTACACGTCCGTCTTCTCTTCATCCATCACGTCCCCTTCTTTGATCCCTCTCTAGACTCGTAAGCGACCCAGAAACCGACGATGTCATCTGCTGGTCAGAAGCTGGAGATTCTTTCTTTGGTAGCCAGTCTCTGCTCTCTCTCTTTTCCTAGTCCTAATCTCTTCCATTCCTCTAGTTCTCGATCATGCACGTCTCGCCACTGAACGCTTAGGAGCCTTCTTCAAACACAACAAGTTTGCATCGTTCGTCCGGCAGCTGAACATGTACGGTTTCCACAAAATTCCGCATCTCCAGCAGGGGGCATTGAGAAGCAATTCAGAAGCAGAATATTCTCAGTTCGCACATCCTGACTTTCATCGAGGTCAAGAGGAACGTCTGGCCCTCATCGAACGAAAGAAGCAGTCAACCATCCATCCCAAAGAACAGGGCGTCGTCGATTTTCCTACCGTTCCACCTCAGCTTGTCCCTCAACCTCTGGCTCCTGATCATTCAACCGGTCAACCGTTGGATATCCATGCGGTCATAAACGGCATCGCTGCTATTCGACGACACCAGGCTAATATATCTACCGAGCTAAACGAACTGAAGCGTTCAAACCAATTGCTCTGGCAGGAGTCCATGGAAGCTCGTACCCGTCATCAGAAACAGCAAGACACCATCAACCGCATCATCAAATTCCTCGCTGGTGTGTTTAGTCACCAGGCCGGTGCCACTAAAGAGAAGGAAAGAGGATCCTCACCCCATCCTGTCGTACGAAGCTCACGGTTGATGATTGAGGATAAAAAAAGAGAGCCTGTTCCCAAGGTCGGCATTGTAGAGGTGAGGGACGAAGAAGCTGGTAGTCCCATATCTCGGGCTGAATCTCCGGGTATGCGAAATATTTTTATGATACTCGCGTACTGACCATGATTTCTGATCTTTCAGGTGCTTCTTTCACAGTCGAGACCCCTGGCTCAACTTCCCAAATGACGTCTTCCTATCCTTCCCCTGCTACCGAGATCTCTTCCTTCACCGCTACCAACCCTCCTTTTGATTTGACATATCCTCCTTTTGACTCCCAGTCGAAACCTACTGCCCCATCATCTGGCTCGTCCACGTCCACGTCTTCACACAACAACGCTGATGCCGATACTACCATTGTCTCGACCCAACCCGGATATCCTGGTACAGAGTTAATGCAACAAACCGAGAATAATTTGCCCTCCTTCTCACCATCCCGATCTCCTGCGCTCGATGATCGAATACAGACTGCTCTCAGCTGTTTAACTCCAGCAGATCTCCATCAATTGTTCGCTGCTCTGAATTCGCAACAAGGTTTTCCTACCGATCAAGTAGACCTTGACTCGCTCCAGCAAGGTCTACAACAGCAACACCAGAATCAGCTTCCTGCATCCCTGCCCCCACCGCAATCTCAATCACTCGCTCCGTTTAATTTTTCCACAACTCCTCAGCCTCCTTCACAGTCTTCACCCAGCCTGAACGATGTTAATGGTCTGATTACTTTCGATGATGTGCCCTACCTCGAGCAATGGAAGCAAGCGTCTGATATTGAGCAAGAAGTCGACCAAATAAATAGTGGGATTGATGAGCTGATTCAGGATCTCGGGATTGACCCGAATGCTATTGCTAATGCGGAAAACACTCAGGCCAATGGAGGAGAGCTTGATACGTCTATTCTTAATACGGATTCTCTCCCTTCTATGTCTGACTCGGTATCTAACGACGAGCTGTTCAACTCTTTCTTCAATCCTTTCCCTTCACCCGGGATCAACACCACTGACGGGAACTCGATGGGAACGGGAACTGCGATGGACCTGGGTTCTGTCAATCCTGGAGTGTCGTTTGAGACTTCTCCTGCATCGACTGCTACCCCCAGTACCCCAGGGGAGCTGCCGTTCACTGGATCAATCAAATTCGATAGCCAGCCAGCTGCGAACACGCGGGCACAGAAACGGAAATCAGATGCTGGCGGGGAGGTAGCAACGAAGGTGGCTTCGAATCCGAAGAGTAAGAAGCGTAAAGACAAGTAGGATTGTCGGTTTGTGTCCTGTGCTGAAGAGTGGATCTTTTTTTCTTCTTCCGGGTTGTGGTTTTTTTCCTTCAAGTTGTGTTTGATCTACGCCCCCCAATCATCCCCATCCCCCGACTTGCTGTACAACATCTTTATGTAGCCTTTCCTATCGTTGCCAACTTGTGTTCACATCTTACCATTCACTCAACCACCCTCGACTGCTACGCTTGATCCTGCTCGTTCCTTCCCCTCGGTGTTGTGTGTCTTACGTTTTATCGATCTTTAAAATATAGTAGTAAAATGTAGAATTTGTACAACTATCAAGTAACTTAATCATACACGATCTTAGCACATTAGTACCAGCGGTTGCGGATGCCCACTGCTATACGAAGAACCGTCCGTCCGAATATTGGTGCACTACCCGGGCACTGCCCCTCTACGAGGATCTAACGAATTGATCGCTGTTGCCACCGGTGACATTACTTGTATCAACTACAATGCTCTGACTCAAGTCTCGGACTGCAGCATCAAGACGAACAGCATGAATCGTCGTTTGATTTCCGACATGTATTGGCTGCGATACTTTTGATTACTGATGTACTCTTCCGCAACTGTGAAAAATAATGCTGCATAGCGCATGCTAGCCTGAAGATAGGTATAGATGTGAAATAAATAGTGAACTAGATAAAGGTAAGAGAAAGATGAAAAGATAGATAAATGAACGGACGCCATTCAGCATGAGAAGAGCTCAGAGCACGTAAACGAGACAGAAAGAGGTTATACCATTAATTCGAATGTGGAAGCGAAGAAGGCACACCAAGCTTTGAATTCATCCCTCCTTCGAATCCAGAGGCAAACGGTGTGAACGGATGCATATCCAATGCAGAGGCGGCACCTGCAGAATTCTTGCGAGAAATAGACCCGCCAGGAATAGGATAGCTATCGATATCAGGAATGGGAAGTCCCGAGTTCACATATCGTGAGACTCGGGCATCCTCCTCTTGTGTTTCTTGGATATAGGCAGCCGGTGGTTTTGGTGCCAAAGGTGGAGGCGCGGGAGGGGGAGTGAAGTTCGATCTGGACGGCGAAGGAGTGGACGGGCCCGCAGGTGCTCCATTTGTATAACCATTGATGTGGTTGTAGCCGTTGATCTGAGGCGGAGGGTTCATGGGAGGAGGAGTAGTGTGAGACCGACCCGAATCTTCTGCCTCGAAACGGGCGCGTAGCATGGCCTTTTCTTCTGCTGCGGTGAGAACACGTCCGGACGTGGACGATGGGAGAGCAGGAGTGGGCCGGCCTTTCAGTTGAACTGGCGAAGCTTGGCGCGGAGGCTGCGAAGCTGAACTGGCCGCTGCTCGAGCTTGAGCATCCTGCATCTCAAACTTCCTACGAAGCATCTCCTTCTCTGCGATGGCACTCTGGATGATGGTGCCAGTCATTGGCTGGGGTTGACTATCTTCTGTGTATGCGGGCACGTTCTCAACGGAAGGTCGTTGTGCGGCGGCGGCAGCGGCATCCCGAGCCTCGTATTCACGACGCAGTCGTTCCTTCTCTGCAAGTTGAGTGCGAGCGTCAACTATGGGTACTGAGGCTTCGAACGACGGAGGAAGATCGTTTGCAGCAGGCGGAGGTGCGAAAGCAGTGGATGACGAGGACGAGCCTATGTCATCAGTTCCTCCAAGCTGCGTTCTCTGAACGGCACGTTTCGCCTCTTCATATCGTCGAAGTGCAGCTTTCTCTTCCTCTGCGCTGGGATACTGAGGCATTCCTGCTGTAGATGAGGACACAGCTGGTCGGTTGTCTGCAGGCGGAGGGGATACCGAATATGCATCTAGCCCCTGAGCCTTTCTGGCGGCTTCCTGTGCTTTGTGGAACAACCGAGTTTTCTCCTCTTCCGCTGAAAGCCAACCAGCATTTTTAGCTGCAACTGGAGTCGGGTTGACGGCAGGAGTGGTAGTAGGCTGAGATAAAATATAAGTAAGCCAATGGAAAAGCTACGTTTATCAAAAGTCTCACTGCAGTGGTTTGCGCCATTGCTCCCGCTTGCGTTGCTTCTACTTTTGCCTTGGCACGCTCATAGAGAGCCTTTTTTTCTTCTTCCGCACTGAGCCATTTGTTCGGTGTCGGTGTGGTGGCCTTTCGAGTTTGTTGGCTCGGAGTATTAGCAACAGATCGGTTGGCATTGGAGGCACTAGTGCCGGAAGAACTTGATCCAACTGCGGCCGCTGGTTTATTGTAATCGTCCATCGAACTGACAGTGGTGTTCGGTTTAGATCCGCCTGTGTGGTATCCCAGCTCATCTACTTTAGACGAAATATCTGAGGTGCCGTTGACTGTATTCATGGTTGATTGTGGGATGCTTCTGCTGGAGGTAGTGGGCCGCTCGATGGTCATAGTAGGTCGAGCGGGTTGACTAGCCGCTGAATCACCATTGTTGATCCCGGGTAGAAGAGATAAACCAGGGGCAGGACCAATTCGCCGAATAGCTTCATGTGAAACGTTCCTGGATGAACATTGAATTCTAGATTTTGAGCGTCAGGTTTTCAGATACACGTACCTCTGCCAATTAGAAAGAACGACCGGCAAGTCCATTACCAGTGGTTGACCAGTACCTAGAAGAGCTTTCACGCTGAGGACATAGGTGATATCAATATGCCTTGCAGTGTTCAATGTCGTGGTTGTGTGATTTTGAGAGACCGAACAGGTGAGCTCGGCCTTTTGAACCATACCGCCATACAGACTGAAGTTCACAGGCAAACGGGTCTCAGCGACTACGGCAACGCGGACTTGGGGTACGCTTTTCTTGCCCGAAGTGTACGGACCCGCCCGAAAGATGGTCGACTCTTTCAATGTTAGTTCAAACCCACGGAGTAGGATAGTATGGAGGCTGTCCGATTTGAGAGTGGCCATGACTGAGATTCGATCCCCAGGTCCATAACAAGTATGGTTCCGCTCGACAGTGAGCGTAACACCTTCATGTGTGATCTGTCTGGTTTCTGGTTGACAATAGACTGGCCAGGTAGAATGCAGTTCGTGCTTGTCAATGATGATAGCCGTCTGAGTGGATACGACATTCGACTTTCTTCTCCTCAGGAAGCCTCTGCGAACGTCTCAATCGATGAAAGCTCATCGGAAGAGCGCCATTATCACGCACTTTTTACCCTTGATACAGACACTTGCTAACAATTCGTATTTGATCCCAGCTGTGTAGGTAGTAAGGTGAGGTTATGATCAACAGCGCGCGTATGAATGTGAAAATCACCTCGACTCTCTAACGCGATACTGGGAGGTACGGATTCGGGTATCCGTATCTGAAACGGGAAATCTTGCTACAACGGGAGACGATCAATGGTGAGAAACAGTGACGGTTGCACAACGACCTGGAAACGCACCGAGCGTAGTATTCCGTATTCGTCACTGGCAGTCCAGATAGTGACCGGACTGGGTCCGACAAAATCATAGAAGGTATTCTGCATTCCACCACCAGGCAACGTTTCGACTTTGCGCAGCTCCACGCGTACCCACTTTGCCTTGACACCTTGAGAACCTGCACGAACTTCGATGGCCTGTATATCGTGTCAATATAGAGCTTTGAATGGTAATGAAGACACGCACTCCTTTCACAGCAGCCTGAGGACGGTCTGCAGCGCCCGGAGGTATACCAGGATATCCTGCAGAACCCATATATGTGTTTGATTCAAAAAGACGGAGCGACAGTTAGAAATATACCATGGACGAAATCGACGTTTGGAGGAGGCCGTAATGTACTATATGGGATGATAGAGCATGCATGTGGAGAATTAAGATTCAGATAATGAAGAAGAACAAACGACATACAGTTTAACCTGGCTCGACATCAGTGCCCAGTAGACGGAGAGAGAAGAAAATTAAAGGAGAGCTATGTAGGAAAGTAGAAATACAAGTTTGAAGGCCTCACCCCTGGAACACCGCCCTTCCCTCTACATTAACCCTCATTACGTAAGGTCCGCTCCGGTAACACGGTCCCGAAAACAAACATTTTCCACCTCAAAAATCAGAGAAAACATGCGAGGTATTGCGCTGGATGATGAGCAGATATCTCATTCAAGTACAACGTATCTACTTACTCAAACTCACAGGAAGAATGTTGTTCAAAATGGAAAAATCTCGATGAAAAGTACCGTGCACGTGATCCATGTGTGAGTAGCGCTTGGTTTCGTTTTGCCGCCCAAAACTTAGCTGCTCCTTCCATGGTCGCTCAAACCGTAATATCTCCAGCTCAAGTCAATGGCGACATCAACGGCCATGCGTTGAAAGGGAAGCCCATAAAATCCAAAAACCAGCTCAGACGTCTCAAACAGAAGCAGAAGAAGGCATCCCAAGTGTGTTGTTATATCTCGTTCAATGGTTTCCTCTTTTCTAATCTTTATCTGACTAGCCATCTACAAATGGTAACGAGACCGATGCGGAGGATGGATTAAAGTCAGAGACTGAAGAGTCTAGCTTGAATGTCGAGTACGTACCCGAGCAATTGGATGTACAGGGTTCTGCCCTTGAAGCATTCTCCGACATCTTTGCCCGTTTTCAGCTACCTCCGGATTCATCTCCAGTACGTTCTCTAAAGTCATGCCATTAATTTACTCTAACATATTCATTATAGCAGAATGAAGAACAAGCCCCTTCGAAAGGCGAGGTTATCTATTCAGACGACGATATGGCTTCTGACGACGAGGCTTCGGATACGGAGAAAAAGCCTTTGTCAAAGAAAAAACAACGAAAATTGGCGCGTCTCACCGTTTCGGAGCTCAAACAACTTGTCAAGAAGCCGGAGGTGGTCGAATGGACCGATGTCACTGCAGCAGACCCACGTCTTCTCCTACACCTGAAGAGTACTCGAAATACAGTCCCGATCCCTATACATTGGAGCGCAAAGCGAGATTACCTTCAAGGAAAGCGAGGGATCGAAAAACCACCATTCCAACTTCCTGCTTACATTGCCGACACGGGGATTGCCACCATGCGAGACGCTGTCAAGGAGAAGGAAGCGAACATGTCGTTGAAGGCGAAGACAAGAGAACGAGTGCAGCCAAAAATGGGTAAAATCGACATTGACTATCAAAAACTACATGATGCATTCTTCAAGTTCCAGACCAAACCGCCTGTTACTGGATTCGGGGAAATGTACGTCGCACTTTTTTATACTCGTCTACATCTAATAGCCCGGTTTCTGATCAGGTATTATGAAGGCAAGGAATTCGAAACGTCATTGAAGGAGAAGAGACCGGGGGATCTGTCGCCTGAGCTTGTTGAAGCGCTGTCTATACCACCACTTGCACCCCCACCTTGGCTTATCAGCATGCAACGGTTCGGACCTCCGCCGAGTTATCCTACACTACGGATACCAGGTCTCAACGCACCTATACCGGAAGGGTGAGCCTTTACAATCAGCTGCTTTTATATCTTGCTCAGGGAAAAACAGCGCTCAATGGGGTTTCCATCCTGGCGGCTGGGGTAAACCTCCTCTTGACGAATATAATCGACCATTGTATGGCGACGTCTTCGGTGTTCTGCCTAAGATTGGTGACAATAATGTACGTGACGGCCGTTGCACTTCCCTATCGGTGTTATTGATGGTCATTTGTAACTTAGATGGGTGAGCCAATTGACAAAGACCTATGGGGTGAACTCGAACCAGAGGAAGGTGAGCTGAAAGTGTCGGAATCGACAAGAGTGTAAGCTCATGGTTCGTCCGCTTGTAGAAGAATCCGAGGAGGAATCCGAAGAAGAGTCAGAGGAAGAAGAGGAGGAACAGGCCGCTGCACCAGCTGACGGACTACAAACACCCTCTGGTCTTGAAACTCCATCAGGCATGGCTAGCGTCGTTTCGACTATTGCCGGTGGTCTCGAGACCCCAGACTTTCTCGAATTGCGGAAAAACTCTGCTCGGGCACCTTCTGAAACACCTGACACCTCTGGGCCTCGGTCATTATACCAAGTTGTGCCAGAGAAGCAGACTTCGGTTAGAGGTCTGATGGGCAGCGAAAGAGGGTACGATGTGAGTGCTGTCAGTAACCCAGGAGCAGCGATACCTGTATTAGGCGACGCACGCGGAACGAAGGTAAGGGCTGCGTTTGATTGTTCTGACAATTAGGTTTGACGTTCTATTCACTTCACAGCGCAAAAATGGCGTTGATGTATCTATCGATGCCGGGGAGCTAGAAGGGCTCTCCGAGGAAGAGTTACGAAAGAAATATGAGGCAAATTCGAGAGGCTCTGCAGGAGTGCCCGGCGGGGCTAATAAGGAAGATTTCTCTGATATGGTAGCGAAGGAGATGGCGAAGAAGAAGCAGAAAATGGAGAAGGACCGGGAGAGAGACAAGAAGACGAAAGAATACAAGTTTTAGTCTCTTTCTCTAGGGCCTCACATGCACATGTCGATGTCTGTCTGTATTATAGTCGGTTTGTCACAAGATCTTGGTGCCGTTGCTGTGTCAATGTAATAGTTTGTGCTGGTGAGGTTGAGGTAAATTGGAGGAAGATTACCCATATCCCCCTACAATCCTGAGGCAATGGACACAGCAAAAGTTGAGCCGAGTCAGAGAGAAAAAAGCCGCACTGGATAATTTGCTATCGATGGCGGGCGCGGCAGCCCGCGGCGCGGACTCCACCCCCAAAAGAAATCAAAATCGGATCAGCTGTTCCTTGAATTATAACGAAAAACGTATAAATACGATAACAGCCACCGATAAATCGTCCAAAACATCTTTTACAGCCAACGTCCACCTTCTCCTTGATTTCTTTGAACGATGGCCGCCAACCAATACCGTAACGACCTTTTGTCACCTTTCCTCGCCCTTCCTCAAGGCGAAAAGGTTCAGGCTGAATGTGAGAGATACTAACCTTCCAGCTATTGTGACTCATTTCGTTCCTTATCAGACGTCTGGATCGACGGCGACGGTGGTCTTCGTTCCAAAACTACTGTACAATTCCTCCCTTTGCTGTAGTTCTGCTGCATTTGACTTACTTTTGAGACCTACAGACTGTCAGCAAGAAGGTTACCGACATTGGCCAGCTTCGTACTTGGGACTTTGACGGTTCTTCAACGAACCAGGCTCCTGGTCATGATTCTGATGTCTATCTCCGCCCTGCTGCGATCTTCAAGGATCCTTTCCGTGGCGGAGACAACATCCTCGTTCTCGCAGAGACCTACAACAACGACGGCACACCCAACAGGACCAACTACCGTCACCACGCGAAGAAGATTATGGACCAAGCCAAAGATGTCGAGCCTTGGTTCGGTCTAGAACAGGAATACACACTCTTTGACGCTGATGGCACTCCCTTCGGTTGGCCCAAGGGTGGTTTCCCTGGCCCTCAGGGTCCTTACTACTGCGGTGCTGGTAAGTATTACAATCGTGTTGTGCGACAAAAGCTCACCCGATGCCCAGGAACCGGAAAGGTCTTTGCTCGTGATCTCATCGAGGCTCACTACCGAGCTTGTCTCTACGCCGGTGTCAACATCAGCGGTATCAACGCTGAGGTTATGCCTGCCCAGTGGGAGTTCCAGGTTGGTCCTTGCGAGGGCATCTCCATGGGTGACCACCTCTGGATGGCCCGTTACCTCCTCATCCGTATCGCCGAGCAATGGGGCATCAAAGTTTCCTTCCACCCCAAGCCTCTTCAGGGTGACTGGAACGGTGCTGGTTGCCACACCAACTACTCTACCAAGCCCATGCGTGAACCCGGAGGGATGAAGTATATCGAGGCTGCCATTGAAAAACTCTCCAAGCGTCATGATGAGCACATCGCCGTCTATGGAGAGGACAATGACCTTCGCTTGACTGGTCGTCACGAAACCGGTCACATCGGATCTTTTAGCTCTGGTGTTGCCAACCGTGGTGCTTCTATCCGTGTCCCAAGACATGTCGCTGCTCAAGGTTACGGTTACATGGAGGACAGACGTCCCGCCTCAAACATTGGTATGATATTTCTGTGTCTGTGCCAGAAGTTGACACTGATATCTTGTGTTCACAGACCCATATCGTGTCACTGGTATCATCGTCGAGACGACCGTCCTTACTCAGTAAAAACCCTATGTACTTCCTTTGATCGTTATGAATTTGGCGGACTGTTAAGAATAAAAATGCGTATTATCCTTCTTGTAAGCACGTGTGGTCGCCTGAGCGGATAATTGAACTTGCGCGTTTTTGTCCATCATGGACCACAATCTTTGCTTCTCATCTTCCTCAATCGTTGAACAAGGTTCATACAAGCTCGTTGAACTTCCGCCGGATCTGTGCACACTCATAGAGGCATCGTTATCATCCGAAAGTGATAATCCAGGCCCATCGAGGTAGGAAAAACTGGAATTAACCTCGCCTCGTTACGCGTTCCCTGAGCATTTTACGCGTTTTCCAGCTTCCATATCAAGGGTCAACATGGAGAAGACGCAGTGCTGTGTACACAGGACAAGACTTACGCTATCCGCACCGTGTCCCTATCGAACTCTATCCTTGTCGTCACATCGCCCCCAGATACAGATATATCGCTCGAGGGTGACGATAACGGGCTTCCGACAATTGCTATACGCGATCAAATTAGCGAGATACTGGAGCTCACCCAGACTATTCCAAAGTTACATCAACTGAATAGTTTGCTCAAGAGTCAAGAGTATGGAGAAGACGAGGAAGATCGGGAGGATGATGTGAATGTACGCGTTGCAACCTTGAGTATAACGCAGCCACGCTGATTTTTCGTTTTTCGTTTTCACCTGATGAAGAGCTTCACTTATGCGGATGCACGGGCGATGGTTCAAGCAAGTGAAGCAGAATTAGACCGAGGACTTCGTGAGAGGCGAATACTTCGAATAAATGGTGAGCTTTCTCCTATTCAAGTCGATTTCTCCAGTCCTCCCTCTCATTACTTCAATTTCAGAAAATCTCCGTCCGATATCTTCCGCATATCTTACCAAGATCATTCAGTTCATCCTAAACACGCTCGTCGCTTTGTCACTCAATCACGAATCAGTACCCATAGGAAAGCTTTCTACTGCATTGGCAGACGAACACGATGTGCCCAGGATTGTCTCTGTGCAAGTCATGGGATGGTTCGGAGACATCAGTGAGTTGGAGGGGAAATGGAGGATGGACGTCAGTGCGGTTGTCAGAGAGGCAGGTCTAGGGATATTGAAAGATGCCAAAGTGAGCTGCTGGTACATACATACCCGGCGACGTTCATAACTCACTATTTCGCCTTCAAAGACTCTGAACAAAGACGACCTAATCACTACCTGGACAGAGGTAGTTGGAGACAAATTCGCCTCATCCATATCACTTGACCTTCTCGCTGTAAGTCACCAAATGTTCGGATTCGCCATGTCTTTCAAGATCGTTCATCTTCGGTCTTGAAGGGAAACTACATTGTCGTTCCCGCATCGCCTTACTCAGATCGTCAAGTCGTCAAATACTTTCCTATATCTTCCCTCCCGGTTGATCCTGCTCAGCGTTTCGCGGATCTTTTCTTGACTCGTAGCAGATGGAAGAACGAGGACATTGTGCCTTTCTTGTCGGACATAGCAGTTAACTCCAAAGAACGCGATAAGATGCTCCTCAAATATGCACGGGCGACGACGGATGCTGATGGGGTTTGGTACACATCAAGGGCACAGTATAATGGTTGAAGGGGCTTTCGTTGTCGGAATGTTGACCCTCAGACTGGGAGATGCTCTCCAACCAATATATCACACCGTTTTCAAAGATATCTGAGATGCAAAGAGATACCCATACACATGCTATGCAGTAGATCAATACTTAATCCGCGCGCCAGCTCCTACAGTCTAAATCCCGAACATTACCAACTCTCGTTGGACATGTTCCAGCATCTTCTGCCTGGAAAGTAGCTCATCACGTTTAGAGACGATGCTGGGATCCTCTCGGAGCAAATTGGCGCAAAGTTCATTGCCAGAAGGTGTACCCAATTGTAACTTCGAGACCAGGAATGGTTGAAGCTCTTTTGCGATCTCCTTGACGAACATCAGGTCAATGAAGCCTGGAACATAATCGATGATGCGCTATCAACAAATGCATGAGCGAACAGACTGTTTTGAGAATTGAATTGATTATACTTTGTATGCAACTTGGTAATAACCTCGAACCTCCGCCATGAACTTCAATTCTTTCTCGTACGCATCTAGAAGGGAAAGTTTGCCCACAAGTTCTTCCTTAGACGAGACTTGTATGCCAGCTTGAGCCAGCATATTCAATATGTACGGGAAATCGACTGATGGTGTCAATGCATTATTGCTATCATTCGACGGTGTTGAAGGTGAAATCTCCGGAGTTGAGGAATGGGACTGATTCATCACTTGTGATGATCTACTGTTGGAGGGGCTCTCAGTAGACTCATTCCGAGACACTTGAAATAAAACCGAGGCTGGAACTGGCGTCGGACTAAGACTTGAACCAGATCTTCGAAAAACGTTATCGCGAACCGTATACGCTTGGACGCGTAGTTCCTGGAGAAATTGCATGAAAAAATAGACCATGACAATGAAGGTTGACTTATGTATACCTCAAAGCTGAACCTTGAAAATTCACCGTCACCAGCTACAATACTTTCAAATATTGTCACTTCATGTTCTTCCCTAACCCACGGAACAAAGGAATGAATTTTGGTAACCTCGAAATCAGTGAGGCGTAGAAAGCCGGAGGGGTTGATGGTGGAAAAACTAGTTCTCGAACCGGATCTGATATTCCTAATCCTCGTGAATTCGATGTCGTTGCCTTTTGTTGACTGGCTTTAGCTCTAGCAGCTTTGTATCTGACAAGCCAATTGTTTGTCTTCGATTGAAGATAATGCGTATTTTGGGTGAACGGTGACCCCTCGACTTCAATGATCTTTGAAAGGACCAAGGCACAAGCTGTACGATGGGTCTCCGACAGCTCTTGTGCGAGAATTCTGTTGAAAACTGTGAATGCATATACTACGTGTTATCCCTTCAACACTTACCTTATGTGAGTCTGTAGCGCAAGGAAGCGACCGAAGATTTGATTGATCTGATCCATGAGTAATTTGAGAGTCAAAATTTGGATCTCTTCGAAGCATTTTTTGATGAGTTGAGGCCAGCCTTTTTGGAAATCTCTGATCGCTGAGACTGTCGCTGAGAATGGAATGTTGTTTGGGAGTTCACGAGTGATGGAACTGCCAGGTGAAGATATCTTGAGACGGAGCATCAGGAAGGACTGGACGCCTTACCGAGAAAGGTACTGTCTGACATCCGTCAGATTCATGGAACGTACGGCACTGGGAGATCTGCCTTTTGATCGGTCAGAGAAATAATCACTATCACCACTGTCTTTATCATCGTCATCATCTGTGAGGTCTTTTTGCCAAATGATGTTCTCGTCCGCGGTAAATGGTACGAATTTGGGAGCAGTGCCGCGTATTGCAAGCTTGAGCATATTGTATTTGGTACGATGCGATTGTATAAGAGGGGTATCGATGGAGCCTTGGACCACGGTTTGAATTTCAGAACATAGTCTCGTTATTTGTGACAGGACGTAGATTGCAGGTTCTTCCTTGAGAGGAGGCGGAATAGTTGAGAGTTCTTCTTGGCACTTTGAAAGACGTTCGTTGGTTTCAGATAGGATCTTTGGCAGACTGTACGACACATCGATCAGTTACTTTCGGAAAAATCGATGTTCAAGCTTACCTGTCCCTTATGAAACCTGTCAAGAGGCGGCTCAAGGTATCGACCAGTCTCTTTGTTCCAAATCTCGCAGAGGATTCCGAATTGCACCACGGGAGAGTATTTTTAAAGAAGTCTTCTTCTTTTTCCCTGGCTTGTATAGGTAGGGCGCCATCCATCCGTTCGTCGTCGTCTGGTTGCCGTGTACAGAAATATCCAAGCTGCAGCGGGTGCCGCCTGCCCTCCAAGACGTCTAGCCAGTTTTGTAGCATCTTCGATGAGCCACTTTGAAGCATATCTGGTTTGGTCAGTACACCTGTGACGTGTGAGTCGATCGAGTTTTCTGTTTGTCCATGAACTGCCAACCGATTGTTCTACAACCCTCCGGGTCAACTTGGCGGGCTAAACGAAACGCCTTTTGATTCTCAATATCATCTATGCAAGAAGCGGAGCAGTCAGAAGAATGGATGAATGCTGAGTTTATCGTCATGAAACGGACCTGTCATAGGGACAGTAACCAGGATGATGCAGTTTCCGGAAATACGAGATATAACTAGATTTTCAACTAGTTCGACTACGTCTGGATGAGCGTTCTGTACGAGTCCTGTTCGATAGTAAGTACGAAAAATTAGATAAGAAGACATGGACTTGACCAGGTAAATCGATGAAAGATAGCTCTGTGAATTCAGGACCCTCTAGATCGACACACACAATATTTTTTGAGAATTGCAAAGACGTATTGGATTTCGCCGACATAGAGGCCAGGGTTTCAGCGGATGCAGCAAGAATGTTGTACCAAGGAACGTGGGGATTCAGGATAGCAAATTGAGCACGGCGAAGAGATAGTTCAACTTGAACCTTGTCAGTGAGCGGTTCTCCGAATTTCTTTTCTGAGATATTTCGCAAACGTTCGCCACTGTTGTCGAATTCTTGACGAATGGATATTTGACACGACCATGGACGGTCAGAAGACGATAACCTGCATTCAATAGGGCAACGAGTACAGGTGCCGGCGTCGCGAGGAACAGTGATCTGAGCAAGCATGAGGAAATGGTATCAGCGTACAAAGAACAGAAGAAGAAAGGAGATCTTGCCCCTGTGATAGCCTCTAACAAACTAGATTTCCCAGCGCTTTGATTTCCTATGACTGTAATTTGAGGTAGACCGAGCTCGCTTTGCGCACTGAAATTGGGAATGAGTTTTAGTTGGGGGGCACTTAGGGGTGTACGAGTAGGAGCACGAACCCAGCAGCGTGTAGTTGCTTGTTTAATGAAAGAAACTCTTTTCTACGCAAAGCGTAGCTTGAGCTAGATATGTCGCACAGTGACATGGCAAGTATAGACACGACCGTTCTGGATGAGTGGCGAAAGGTGGTGGTGGAAGTTCATATAGCCTGGCTGGCCGCAAAAAAAGAGTAAACTCGTTGTGAATAAGCCTGGTACCAAGGGCTCGTAAAACCGTCGTGCTCCCCACTTTGAAACTCCGCTTGCACTCATAGATCATTGTTGTTGCCCTCATCAGTGTACAAACTGTAGCTAAAATTTGCTTTGCAAAGCTATTTGATGCTAAGGAAGTGATTCATGAGCTCTAAAAAATCTTCTGGCTGATTTTTCTCACTTTTTGACCAAACCCATGGTCCAACACGCAAGGGAAACAGGGGCCATGGATTATGTAAATGTATTGGACAACCACGTGAATCAATTCATTTGCGTCGGAGTTCAAAAGTGGGGAGCACGACGCTTTTACGAGCCCTTGGTTCCAGGCTAAAGTTCATATAGTTGTGTTTCGGCTATCACGCGCACGTTTTCTTAGGTTTTCTTCAAGTTGAAGTTCCACTGACGAGTGACTGCCACTTAGACCGCGTAGTCATAGACTCGAACCAGTCACTCTGGCAGAGAAGTGATGAGCGGAATCACTTTCTCGGCTTCGCTGACATGTCTAAGCGCTCATCTTAGACTGTCACACCCGAAACTACTGGCTCGAGTCTAGCGTAGTCAGAATGCACTCTTTCAATTTGCTACTATATGAACCGATCCAATTCCAAAAACAAACATTGGCATATGCATTACAGCTTGTACGATTCAGCTACCCACGAAAAATATATTTGTTGAGTTCAAATTCCAAGCGGTGCTCATCCTGAAAGTCAGGAAAAACTGCTTTGACGAGTTTATTCCCGAAGTCGGGTATTTGTAGTCCATTCGCATACACTATCTGCAATGCCTCCCAATATTCTGGGAACCATCCTGCGCATTCCCAATCAATGATAGCAGCGATATGGCCATCTTTGACGAGGATGTTACGAGGAGCGAGGTCACAGTGAGTGAACACAATACGATGTTCTTTAGCCAAGAAGTTCTCCAAAATTGCTTCAATAGAGGTATCGCATCTACCTCGGAGTATGAAATAACCGTAGTATGAAGCAAAATCCTCGAACGAGTGACAAGGCCCGAAATCGCGTGCACTGTTGTCGAGTGTAGGCCCTAAGGATAACTTCAACAACGGACAGGTTCAAAGTAACCTGGGTTTGTATACCTCCATCCAATGCACATATAGCTGGCCCGGGAGATGGAATTTGTCGTAGTTCACTCCACCACTTTCCAATCTGTTTGATAATGTCCCCTTGTTGATCCTCGGTAAGACTAGACCAGACCTTTGTTAGTTCAGGAGCGTCGATATATTCCATGACAATGTAAGGTCGACCATTGGTATCGAGCAGGACTTCAAAAAGCTGTGGAACAGGAATGGAAGTATGGGCACGAACGAAAGCCATCGTTTGCGCTTCCACAAAACGAAGCTTGCTACTAGATTTGATGAAGGTATTGGGACCAATTCGGCGTGGAGCGCAGCCACCAAAATCGTAAATATAAGGCCATCGCAGAAATCTGCGTAAGCGGTGGCGACGATATAACCATGCTCGAAACTCGAGGATATAGAATCCAAATCTATTCTTCTTATGAACCTGTTGAGATAAACCAAGTGAGACCATGAGCTACAGGATGAAAGACTAACGTGAATAGTAGATGCCACTGCTTTGGCCTCACCCGCGTTCGCCTCAATGTATAGCAGTGCTAGTGAATTGGCTAGCTTGGTTGTCATTTGAACGAACAAGTTGAACGTGAACAGTGAGCTCATTCCGTAAGCGCCCATTCAAAACAAACTGCCATCACGTTCAGCTTAGCCGCCCTCTGAGCAACTCGCGTTCGACCTCACGGTCCTCACCCAACGAAATTGCATTCTCTGACTCAGGCTTCAGCGCCAGCGCTTACACGTTTGCTTTCCGTACTCGCTATTTCGTTGAGGTGAGTATTATGTTGCCCACCCAACTTCAATCGCCGCGGGACTTTGAATCCCTTGAATCTAGGTCTTAGCTGAGGCCAATGCCAGAAGATACATACACCATTATCAAGAAAATCGTGGCCTCTGTGTGCCACGGTGGATACTCAATGGATGTTCGTTCTTCTATGATTACCACGAAAATGATACTTGGTGTGTCAACCTTGTTTCTTGTCCTAACATGTACTAAACATGGAACACATGTTCTCACAATCCAAGAGTCCTACCCCCATTCCTGGCTGTTCCTGAATTCATTTTCAGTGCAGGTGGACTCACCGTCACTCACCTCTAAGTCTTGAACTCTGTCCGAGATGCTCCTGGGCTGTTGAGGGAATCGGAGCTGGGTTTTCCAAGTCCGATATCTTTGACCCACCATTACTATCATGATTCATAACGCCGCTAGACAGCAATTTTGCAGGCAGAAGGGAGCAGACAGATAGATTTGGAAGTGGTCCCTTCTTCTAGTCAATATGGGGTTGATTCGTTCCTGGAAGAGGGAGGCCTGCAAGTCCCAATTATGCAGGGATCCACAGATCTTCGTCCGATATCCAGGATGTCTACACGCCTACACGCATCGCCAAGCAGCAATCTTGCAGGCAGAAGGAGTCAGAAAAATTGTTGGGTGCAGCGCTTGAGCCTCATGGATGGTGCCAAAGTAAGAACACAGCCCACCTTTGAGTCGTAATCGTCTTCCAGATCACTTTCCAGATCACTATGAGCTCCAGCGGGGTATGAATTCACGATTCGGGTATAATCCCACCTTTGACCTACACCGCTTGCAGACAGATCCCAAGCCTCGTGAACGTTGCTGGGTAGGTTGTGGGTCCATAGGTGGTTCAAGGGCTTTGTGCCTATACAACAAGGAAATTACTCTGACACCTTCTTCAACAATCCTCAGCAATGCCAACCATACCAGGCTTTAGCTCTAGCAATAGCAACAAAATACGCATTTGTGTGGCATTCTACTACCGTGGTCACGAATATCCCGCCTTCATTCTGCGATTTTACTTGTACCAAAGCCTTCGGAAAAGAACTACACACCTCATACGGTAATACCTGGAGATTCCATACTACCAATACCATTCAACGCAATATGAATCTGTCGTCATCAACGGTCCCCAGCCGTGGCGCTACGAGTCGACGAAAAACCTTCAATCGACTGCAAGCTGTCCTCTTTCTGGGGAAACTCTCCCCAGATATTGGTGTAGACGGCTTGGACTCACTGCTTCATGATCGTTCAGAATGATCCCAACTGGACTTGGAAATCTTGGACTACATCGGCAATTGAGGAGTGTCTTTTTGGGATCCACGGTCTCGGGTAATGGGCACCTCCTAAGTACATATCTGATTTTCACGATAGGTGCTCCAAAATCACGACGTTATCAGTACACACATCCCAGCTCAGATTATATTGGCTAATTGCACAAGTTTTGCCAGCTATTTCAACGGGGTGGACTACGATAAACCTATTCCTACTTGTGACATGAATGGTCAGAACATAGACTCCCTTATTACGACAGGATTAGTGTAGTGTCGATTTGATGTATGTTTCGATGCAGAGCATTGCTGATATCCATGGTACTACATATGTCGAAGGACGAGTGGCAAGAGATAGATACTAGTGTATACATAATGCGTTACAACTTCGACTATCCACGGAAAACATATTTACTAAGTTCATATTCCAAGAGTTGCTCGTTCTGAACATTGGGAAAAACTGATTTGACAAGCTTTTTCCCAAAGCTGGGGATTTCAATTCCATTTGCATACTCTATCTGGATCGCTTCCCAGTATTCTGGAAACCATCCTGCGCATTCCCAATCAATTATGGCAACAATACGACCATCTTTCACCAGTATGTTTCGAGGAGCAAGGTCGCAATGAGTAAAGACAATGTGATGCTCTTTGGCCAACAGTTCCTCCAATACTGCTTCAGTAGAACTATCACATTTACCTCGAAGTACTGGATAACCATAGTATGCGGCGAAAAACTCAAAAGAGGGACAAGGCCCGAAATCGCGTGCATTGTTATCGAGTGTAGGCCCTGATGACAATTTCAGCAATGGTCAAGTTTGAGGCAACATAGATTTGTATACCTCCATCCAATGCACATATAGCTGTCCCAGGAGAAGGAATTTGTCGTAGTTCACTCCACCACTTTCCAATCTGATCGATGATGTCCTGTTGTTGATCCTCGCTGAGGCTAGACCAGACCCACGTAAGTTCAGAGCCGTCGATATACTCCATAACAAGATAATGTCGACCATCGGAATCAAGCAGAATTTCATAGGGCCGTGGAACAGGAATAGAAGTGTGGGCACGAACAAAGGCCATCGTTTGAGCTTCCACATGTCGAATCTTGTAACCAGATTTGATGAACGTGTTGGGACCAATCCGGCGCGCAGTACGGATACCGACATTATAGATATAGGGCCAGCGCAGCAATCTGCGTAAACGGTGGCGACGATACAACCATGCTCGGAACTCGAGAATGATGAAGTCAAATCTATTCTTCTTTCGAACCTTGCGAGATCTCAGTTCATTCCAAACTGGAGTAACAGTTACAGAGCAAACTGACCTGTATATTTGGTACTTTGGTTTCAATCTGATTGTTATTTTGATTGGCTTCAATGTCTGGCAGCGCGCCAGTATCGATATCAGCCATGGTCATTGAAGGTCAAGATTCAAGAACTTGGATATGCTATATTAGCGCCCGACGCCGCCCATTCGATCTATTCCCGATAAGATAAGATAATCAATTCGAGGCAAACTAGTAGGCGCTCAGTGGGACAGGAGCTTGACTCCGACAGCGACTGGCACTCTGTCCAACTGAGTAGGTGCAATGGGGCCCCATCCCCAGCCGCACTGTAGGGTAATTCAAGTGGCAACAACGAGCCTACACAACTGGTAAGATAAAGGTTCTACGCAGGAATCCTGGAATCGCTTCTGAAGCTTGGAAGATTGGGCCTGATATCATCTCCAGTATGTTTTTGTGTCCAGAAAGGCTATTTTCACCGAAGTTATCCTCAGGTCGGAACAGTCTAGGTTACCGTCCACTATCATTGGAACTGCGGCAGACGAGGACAGACATCAATCGCCGGAAAACAAGAATTAAATTGTCAACCTCTGTATGTTTAGTACTTTGGGTTTTCACACAATTGCATGTTCAAAAATATCACTTCTGGCAGTCTGCTTAGAACACAAAGTCATGACTTGGCACTTTGAGTCATTAAACATGGCCGACACAGCAATATGAACCAGTACTCTCATAATTCCTGGCTGTTTCCGAGGTGTGCCAAGTATGCCATTGGACCTCGGTTAAGTAAGTACCTCCAATGGACCTACCTCTGAGTCAAGTCCGGAAAAAGTCGACTTCAAGTTGGACTCGTTCCTGAACGTCGGAGATTAAGATGTGAGGTTAGTCCCTTTTCAGTCATATCATCTGTGGGTTTTCTTTGACCTACACCGCTCAACAGCATTCTTGTGGCAAGCAAAAGAGGGCAGGAAGACAATTCTGAGAAACGGCGCTGAAAGCCTCATGGGATGGTCCTAAGTGGGTCATGCATTCAATCGGCATTCAATTTCTCTCTGTCTATATAAGATGGAAATACACCTCAGCAATTGCTCTCCAACAATGTCACTCCTACCAGGCTTGCGTTCCAACCGCAACAAACCACGCATTTGTGTGGCACTCTACTTCCGCGGTGAACATCATCGTCATCCTGATAGTACCACCGATAGCTATCATTCTGCAATCTTACTTGTTCCAAAATCTCTGAAAACAGCAGTCACTGCATGGAGATTTCATGCTACGAACTCCATCCGTACTCACCTCGAGCCTGGAGGACAATCAATCTTCATCACTGACATGGTATGGCGCTACGAGCCATCACAAACAACCATGCGGACCACCCGGTTGCTTGCTCTGGTGTTCCTGGGTAAACTGCCCTCAGAAGTTAGCCCGCACGACCTGAACGTGATCTTCCGTGATAATGTTCCAGTCGTTCAGAATGATCCCACCTGGACCTGTAACTCATGGACGAGATCGGCGATCGAAGTATGTCTTTTTACTTAGGCAATGGGCACACTCGAATCCACGTTTGCTTTTGATTCTAGGTTATGAAAAACCATGGAATCATCAATGCACCTATCCAGCCCGAGATGATAATGGCTAATGGCGAATATTTTGCTGATAATTTCGAGTTGGACCGCAACTTACCTGTTCCCACTTGTGACATATACGGCCAGAGCATTGATTCACTTTTATCATTAGTTGTCTGATCATGTCAATCTCAATAATATGCAGTATACTATCATCTATGCTCCTGATGTTCAATTTGCCTAAATACAAATACTATATGTGAAGGGATCGACGACAAGTCACTAAGTACTGGGAACTGGGGCCATAGTACTTACTACGGTAAGGTAGAGAGGAGTGAAGAGTTACTTGAACGGGCCAAAATTCTCAGGCTCTTTCATACTGCTCTCGTCATCACCATGGATCAATCTACCAAAATTCCTGTACCCCACTTCCTCAAGCTCCTCACCGCCACTAACATACCTGTCGCCAAAGCAATGTCCATCACGAAAGCCTTGTCCGTTCACAATCTCGCTCGACTTTCAGCCGTTGTAGCTGATTCATACTAATTAACTGTGCTATTTCAAAATCCACAGATACAAGGAATATAACACCCCAGCCCAACTTTCCGCGCTCACTGATTTCAAGCTCAAAGGTTCTGGTATAGATGACAAAGAAGATCGAAAGAATATTATGGTAGCGATGCGCAAAGCAGGTTATATTTCAGGACCAAGCAAGAAGAACTTATCCTCTGACCCGTCGAGTAGTTCACTTGCCACGGCAGAACCAGAGGTTCGCTTTTCCTGACGCTAATGGAAAACTTTGTGCTTACATACCATGGTTTGATGTACAGCCAACTACCAAGAAGCGAAAGCGCAAAGTTGATGCCTCGAGAAACGAGTTCCTTCCCAGTGGTGACAGTTCGGGATATCAGAACTTGGATTTCAACGAAGTATTGGATGAATCAGTGAGCATATCTCTGTAGGACCTCGTTGTTCATATTGTGGCTTATTGCGCAGATCCTCCAATCGAAATCTACTGTCGTCAATCGAGCACCTCTTATGACCGCCTGGGCTACTGTCGTTTCAGAAAGATTAGGGTTTCAACGCGAGGAGGCGTTGAGTATAGGTGTGTTGGTCGTCTGAAATCTCAACTGTCTCTGTGTGTTCATTGATTCGGCGAGCATAGCATCATCTTACACTGAAATGAACGCCTTGTCGAAGGGAGTTTCCCTGGGTATCTACAAAGACGGAAAACAAAAGGGCTTGGAAGCTGTAAAGGGCGGCACTCAGCCTTATGTAGATCTCATGGGACGACGGTACGCATTTCATATACTTCTGAGCTCGGTGACAGGATCTCACGTAGGGCTTCCTACAGCATGTACGGGACAGTTTCTTTCTACCGAGTGCATAATTTTACGGCTTTTGCAGACCACTGTTTCAGACGCAAAACAATCACTGGCGCGCTCTTCATAACGGCACTCCAACTGAACCTTCCACCGCACACTCTTACATATCCCGGTCCCTGCGTCAAACCATGCCTCACATCATGGGTGCACTTCGCCTACTAGCCAATACTTACACACCTGAAGAGATTAATCGCAAAGCATGGGGACTCTATACCCAATTTCGACCAGCAGGCGAAGGGTGGGGCGAGCGTTCAGAAGTACGATGTTCCACAATTCTTGCACTCAGGAAACAGGTTGCAGACGAATCCAAGGAACCAATTGATAAATTCCCAGAAACTGAGGGAATCGGAACATCCAACTTTGTGAAATACCAGGCATCTGAGGATGAAGTAGACGTCGATCGAGAGAGTAAACGACCCAAGCAGAAAATGAGCTTGGAAGAATACGAGGCCATGCTAGACAATGACCACACCTTTGACGATATTGACTTGGAACATCTAGAGTCCAGTGGGAGTACAAAACCGCGATAGATTAACAGTATTAGCAATGTATAAGTCACAGTGTTCATTCTAAGGATATAGCGAATGCCCAACGTTGTGGAAGGCTTTTACGATTGTCTATTCTTGTAAAGGACGGTATTGGGTGATATTTCAAGCAATGCTCTTTATGACGGCAGAGGTGAAGTCAGAGGTGGTCGAGGATCCTGCAGGTTGAACTTGAGAGGCCGATCTTCCGACAAAAAATGAAGACACATACCTCCCATGTCAGCGGTCCTGACCTTGCCAGAGTTGATAACATCGAAAGTGGCAGTAGCGATGCTGTTGGCAAGATTGTCGAGGCTGTTGATCATCAGTCTCTCAATAACTTTCGTTCTAGGTATGATGCCTCACCCGAGATGTCTAAGCATCATAGTAGAACTCAGAATCATAGCAGCGGGGTTGGCGCGATTAGTGCCCATGATATCTGAGGCAACGTGACGGCAGCCAGGCTCAAATAGTGCATATTCCTAGTTTCATCAGCATCAGTTCTGGATATCTGCGAACCGATGAAGGAAAAACGCCTACACGTCCAACATTACATCCTGGAACGATACCAGGGCCCCCGACCAGGGCAGCTCCGATATTGGACACTATAGCACCATACAAGTTGGGCATCACCATAACATCGAATTGACCAGGCTTTGCAACGAGCTGCATAGAACTGAAAACATGATCAGTAACAGTACCCGGCAAAGGACGATGGAAGTTTACGTGTTGTCAACAATCATGTCGTTGAAAGTGAGGCCGGAAGATTCGTATTCTTTGGCGACTTCTCTGAACGTGTTCAAGAAAAGACCATCACCGAGCTTCATGATGTTAGCCTTGTGTACACAGGTGACTTTCTATGAACAAAAAGGGTTGGAGAACGGACAATTACATTCAATAAAACGCGTACCTTGCGATTGTTCTTCAAAGCAAAGTCGAAAGCGAAACGGTGAATACGTTCTGCCTTGGCGCGTGTTGAAACCTTCAAACTTTCAACGACACCGGGATAACTTTGGTGTTCTAAGCCAGAATATTCGCCCTCGGTGTTCTCACGAATGATGGTGAAGTCGACGTTGGAATGACGAGTAGGGAAACCAGGCAGGGATTTACACATTACAACAGAGGCATAAATATCGAGTTGTTGACGCATTGCGACGTTCCATGAGATGTGACCAGATTGTGAAATGGGCGTGAAGAGTATACCTGATATCATGAGTTGATGAACAACGCGACAATAGTCGACGAGCGTTAGTTAAGACATACCCTTGAGACCGACTCGATTTCTCTTAAGGCTTTCCATAGCCTGCTTGAATAACACCTCCCCAGATGAAGACATGCCGGACACATCATACTGTTCCCATTCGATGGGAGCGTTGACATGCTCGAAGATCTCCTTGACCGAGTCAGTGATTTCTTGACCGATACCATCTCCGGGTATTAATGTGACCTGCACGGGCGAAATCGGTTTGTTCGTACGAAAGATTGAGATATGATAAATCACGAACAGTATATACACCGCCATATTTTGTAGAGGGCTACGGAGAGTCGAGTCAGACAGGAAGGAGAGACTGTATAGGATAATGTATGACGACGCACTCTTTTAGTGACTTTGGGAAACCCTGCAGATAATGTCGTTGCAGTTCTCTGAAGAAACAAAGATAAGGACAAGGCAAGAAGAGCAGAAGTAGATAGTATACCGCTTGGGAGAGAGCAGGGCGAGCGGCGGCTGAGAGGGCGTTGCGCAACATCACGGACGTTGAGAGGAAAGGAATCAAGGATAAAAGTTGTAAACCCGAACTGTCCGAAAATCGAAGAGAACCGGAACGGTCCGCGCTGACGTAAGCTATGCGCTTGTGAGCGCTCGATTAGACGCCCAGATAATCACAAGCTCGCGGAATTTGATTTGACTGAATTTTACCCTTTTCTCTTTCATCGCGGTCTTTTTATAAGAGCTACTCGGCTCGTCCTGTCCTTACTTACCATTCTCTCATGACTATAGACATTTCGGACATACCAGACGCTGCGCAAAGGCGGAATATCTCTTTCTATGCTGTATTGATCTTTCTCGTTGCCCCTCTGTGGTGTGCTGTACCTTTGGCGTGGGCTTTCGTGTTATACGCGCTTCACACTGGAAGAATATGGTCTTATTCCTTGTCTGGACTCGGTCTTTTTGCTGTCGCACTCTCTGAGGTATGTGCTACAACAAAGTTGTTGTCAAAACGTACTCACCGTGTGCGCTGTAGGTCATATTCAGTGTTCATCATTTTCATCTGACGCGACAGTTGTCTGTGCTTTCTAACAAGGGGCATGGCAGCATTCCCGAAATACAAATTGCATTCCAGAGAATCTTAAAGGCTGGACTTGCCCAATTATCGCCTGCTGAATATGATGAAGAGACGTTAGACGAAGAGCGACCAGGTAGTCCAGAGGAAGACATTGTCCAGCTCGAGGTCGATGATCATCGCGCTGTTGACTTTCGTAACACTCTTCGCACGTATGTTTTTCACATACCTCTGTCTCATCACCATCCTGATGTAAAGTATCCAGCTGGTTCGGGAGACAGCCTTGGTCAACCGTCAGATTGCATCAAGTCCGACAGTGGATTTATTGGTCTATTTTCAACACACATCTACCACAACCTGAAAACCTTCCTCAGTCGCACAGGGATGTCCTTGATGATGCACTCGATCTACTACAGAAGCGTCTCGGTAAACGCATTCCGGAGGGCAGTGACGACAGCTGTAGACCTATCCTACTCAACCTCGACAAAGCCACCGTCTTGTGGCGTCCATTCATTTTCTATGCTTTCACAGCTGCTGTCAATTTGAGTCTTGATCGTTGGTACCAACGAAGTCATGGCTTCTCTCGCGGCATTCACCATGGGCTCGAGTATGGTTCTCTCTCTAGAGCATGTTCAAACCTATTCTTACTATAGTTTTCAGGTATCTAGTCCGCGTCCCCCAAAACTGGAGACCCTCCGCGGATCCACGACCTGTTGTCTTCTTGCATGGATTAGGACTTGGACTCCTTCAATATCACAGCTTCCTCTCCCATCTGGTCCAAGAATTCGCTGACAGGCCCCTTCTCATCATCCTCCAACCACATATCAGTCAGAACATATTCCATACTAGATACCTCAACCCAATGCCAAGAAAACAGACAACGCAAACCTTAGCAAGCTTGCTGGCCTCTTTCAACTGGGCCAATCTGGATCCAGTCATGAACACATCAGACGAGGAGGGACAGATTCCGGACGGTAGAGGTCCCCGGTCAAGTGGAGTCACTATACTCAGTCATTCCAAGTAAGATCATCCGCTCAGAATGTTATTCTGCTCGCCATGCTGAAGCGTACATGTGCACGTAGTGGTTCTTATTGCCATGCATGGATGCTCAAAGATTACCCTCATATGGTTACCCGTTCGTGTTTTGTGGACCCTGTCACATTCTGTGGCTGGGAAGGCGGTAGGTACCTTCTTCTGCTGAACAACATGCAATGACTGACCTCCATTGTAGATGTCTGTCGGAATTTTTTCTACAAGACCTGTTACACTGTGAGCAATCAAAAAGGATATAATAATGTATATCTGACATGCTCACGTAGGGAACCGAGCTGCTGGTGCGATACTTTGTCGGCACAGAACTCGGAGTTGTCAACTTGCTGCAACGAAACTTCGATTGGTCAAGCAACTCTTTATGGTATGAAGAAATCCCCAACGCTCGTGATTCCTCCAAGACTCTGTTCTTGTTGGGCGATCAAGACAGCATCATCGCACCCGCAGTATGTTTTTTCTCCATTCAACCATGAATATGTCCTTATTATCGCAACACAGCGTGTGAAGCGTTACTTGCGATCTCATGGCATCCGCAAAGGCTTATGGTGTGACCCAAATGGGCGTCATGGGCAAGCTCTACTTGCCGGAGGGGAGGGCTGCAAGGTTGTGTATGAGTGGCTGAAGGAGCGTGAAAGCCGGAAGGTCTGAGGCTACAGTCACTTCAACGTCCATAAGTTCTGCGACTGTAAATACATCACTAGAGTTGGACAGTACGATACAGACCGTCAGTAGAATCCATCTGTCCATGTAATTCTTGTTCCTATACATAACTATGTATGCCCTAATATCAGAAGGTTTTACTCCAGTGTTTGCAGTCGCGGGAATAGTTTGAGTGCATTTCTGTAGGCAACGTCTTCAGACATTTCCTTCTGGTTGGAAAAATACTCCACGAGATTCTGATTATACCAACTGATCGAGTCCTTGTCGGCGGCTTTAAACAGTATGAGGAGAACTGAATACTACAGAAAGTGATTGCCAAACGACCTCACCTGGAAAATCCGTTCCGAAAAGCAGACGATCAGAAGTGATGAACTTTTGGATTGTGACCAGCGTCGTTTCATGCGCACTGAGTGCAGTATCATAGTAAAAGGATTTGAAGTCGGCAAGGATTTCTTCTGGCGTGAGCGGACAACCCATGTAGTGGGATAGTGCAGCTACACGAACGCTGTGTAGTAGCAATTTCAGTCATCTCTCAGTAAGTATATGGAAATTGCAGTAGACAATTCACCTCAAGAAGGCCGTACTACCTCCCATGTGAGACAGGATGATTTTCACGTCGGGATATTTGCGCTTAGTACCAGTTACGACGAGGTGGGAAGCCGCTTTATAGGTTTCGTTCGGAACCTAGTAGATAGCAGTCACGTAGCTAAGAATTTTCAAAGCCATTGAGAGAATTAGCTTGAGTCGTGACATACCTCGACGATGGGAATACCTAGTGTGGGATCTGGGTATGGAGTAGTAGACGGTGTTTGGTTTCCGTGCAGGAAGACGACAGCTTTGCGTAAATGCAATTCTGCCCAGATAGGTTCAAACATCTTGTGTCCGACGTATTCTGTGATTTTTGGGCTATGATCATCAGAAGAGAAGGCAATGGAGTATACCCACTAGCGTCCGAGCCTTCGCCATAGGAAGATGAGATGGCGATACCATCTGCCTTGAGTACATCCAGCGCGTATGCAATCTCCTTCAAAGCACCTGTTAGGGCATTTTGAACACCGGAGATCTGATTTGCCAAATCTCTTTAAAGCCTCACCTTCGATATCATGCAGGAAAGGCATGGTCGCAAAAAGCCGAATCGAGTGGGATAATCATCACGGAATTTGGCCATCTCCTGGTTTTTTCCTCTGGCCAAGGCACGATTCCCCTCGCCCACCGATCCAGAACCGAGCGCAGGAAACGACAATATCGCTGTATCGATACCGGCTTGGTCCATGAACTTCAAACTCACTTCAGGAGTCCAAGGGAAGTTTTCTTTGGGAGACCTGAACCCGATATCTGAGAGATCGAGCAACTTCTTCTTGGCGAGTTCTGCAGGAAAAAAATGGTGATGAACATCGATGCGTCCCCTAGGCATCTTGAAGGCGATAGATAGTGAAGGTGGGGCAGATTGGCTCAGATGCTCAGTGTTCGTGACAAGGAGATTCTTTTTATACTATACCGGTTCAAAATAAGTAAAGCGGATATCATTTCCTACGTAAACAGACTTCCATCATCCACTGCGAATCCGCTACACGGCTGAACGGTAGAATCTGGCAGAATCACTGTGACTCTGAGTCCGACACGAACGGTTGGCAAACGTCGTCATTCCAATTAACAAATTTGCCGCTCAACTCCTGGGGGCAGGAAACTGAAAGTCCTGCAATAACATGTCCTGGAGTTTCCGGCTTCAGCAGGGAGCCTTTCGCATGCAAATTGATGAAGGCAGCCTGTCCTTCTCCCAGTATTTTGGCAGCATCCGGGGCACGAATGGCTGTCTGCATCTAAAAAGAGCAGGATATATTTTAGAATATTTTGCAATCATGTCAATGATTACCTCACCGCAGTATCGACTACACCTGGACGCAAGGCCACAGACGTGACAGAGGGCTCCTCTTCTGCCAAGGTTCTACCAGGGAAGGAGTTGAAGAAAGGTACCCTTTGGACAACTCGTTTCAGACCTACCTGCAAAGACTGTTCATGGCCGCTTTACTGGCATTGTAGGGACCCCATCCAGGAGTACCTTTAACAGCAGCTCCAGAGCTGACGAAGACAATCTTTCCCCTAAGGTCACTTCTTCGTAAAGACGGAAGTGCAGCCTTAATCGAGGTGACAAGAGAGAAGAAGTTGACATCAAAATGGGTTTTCCAGGCTGAGATTGGTGTATCGTCCCCTATTCGACACATGGGTTCAAGGACTGCCGCGTTGAGGACAAGTCCATCGATATGATGATACTTCTCGATAGTCTTGTTAACTGATTCCAGAACCGCATTTTCATTGGCACTGATCGTGAGCGATAGACTTCAGAGGTGGTTCTATCAAGGAGTATAGGAACGAACACGTCGCATTGAAGGGTCAAAAGACGGTCTGAGGCAAGGTCACGAAGTTCCGAGGTAATTGTGCGGGACAGAGTAACAACGATGGCACTGTATTTGTTCAGTAGAATCTTTGTAACTGCCAGACCGATTCCCCTGACAAGAGGTCGTATATGAGTAGGAATTCCTTCTCATCAGGATGTGTAAACTCGCTTGGAAGCTCCTGTTACGATGATAACTGGTGAGCGGGACATCGTTGAAAACAGAGAAAAAGTTGAGAAATGATTTGGGGATTCGCTGAGCGGCGTCAGGGGCCGGGAAGTCCCGGTTACTTCCGTAGAACTTATTTCAGTCCTTTTACCGTTTCTTTACCGCGTCACTGCTGCTTTCTGTTCATCCTTCATGGCCTCCATTGCACGACTAGCTTTCGCTGTCCAAAAGTCCCGTCCTTCATTACTTGCATCCCATAAATCTCTACGACTCGCACGGTCGTACGCCACAGCTGACAATGGCCATTCTGTGCGTTTACCGCGCCTTTTCATACATTCGAGCTAACATTTCAGCGTCGTAGATGACAGTTCGAGATGCTCTCAATGCTGCTATGGAGGAAGAGATGATACGGGATGAAAAGGTCTATATCTTGGGAGAAGAGGTTGCGCGTTACAACGGGGCTTACAAGGTATGCGTAAATTTCTTGAGTTCGCAATGCAATGTCAACTCTTTTATGCTCAGGTCACCAAAGGCCTTCTCGACAAATTCGGTGAAAAGCGAGTCGTTGATACGCCTATAACAGAAATGGGTTTTGCTGGCCTTGCCGTCGGTTCAGCGCTGGCTGGTCTTCGACCAATGTGCGTTTTCTTCCAACGTTATCGTTCATTCCTTTACTTAGAAAAATCTCCAGATGCGAGTTCATGACATTCAACTTCGCAATGCAGGCCATTGACCAAATTGTCAACTCTGCTGGGAAGACATATTACATGTCAGGCGGAAATGTGCCTTGCCCAGTCGTCTTCCGTGGTCCAAACGGTGCAGCCGCTGGTGTTGCCGCTCAACACTCACAGGACTATGCTTCATGGTACGGTCAGATACCTGGTTTGAAGGTCGTCAGTCCGTGGAGTGCAGAAGACTGCAAGGGTCTTTTGAAGGTCTGATATTCGTATAGTGATTGTGTACCTATGAAACTCACTAACATTGCTTCATAGTCTGCCATTCGCGATCCTAACCCTGTTGTCTTCCTCGAAAATGAAATGCTCTATGGTGTTTCCTTCCCTATGTCTACAGAGGCTATGTCGGACAACTTCCTCCTACCCATTGGCAAAGCAAAAGTCGAGTTGGAAGGGAGCGACGTTACGATAGTCGCTCACAGTAAAATGGTGACGCACAGTCTTGAGGCCGCTGTGCTCCTTGAGGAAGAAGGCATCAAGGCAGAAGTCATTAATCTGCGTAGTATTCGCCCTCTGGATATTGATACTATCAAAAGCTCAGTCAAGAAAACCAACCGGTGCGCACAATCACTTGTTCGTCAGATCTTACTTCTAACATATGTCACAGACTTCTCATCGTTGAGGGTGGTTTCCCTGCTTTCGGTGTTGGAAGTGAGATCTGTGCACAGATCATCGAGAGTGAAGCATTCAACTATCTCGATGCTCCCGTTGAGCGTATCACTGGTGCTGATGTACCTACTCCTGTAAGTGACTTGAGTAGCTTGCACCGATACTGTCTCTCAATCTATTTCCAGTATGCCGCTAATCTGGAGGAACTCGCTTTCCCGGACACCAACTTGATCGTGAATGTCGCAAAACGTTCTCTATACAGGACCAACTAGTTTACATTATAGAGGACCCGTCTACTGTTAGAACTCGTATACATTAGGTTGGATTGATTATTATGGTTTCCAGACAAGGTTCAACGTGCAGTGCAAGGTTGCTCATTCTCCTGCGTCGAACACTAAAAACTTATAAGCACTAAATCGAGTTCTATGTAGTATTACTGTTTACACACAGGATGCAAGCAAAACATTCTCGGGGGCATACATTTCGACGTCACTCCAATCCCGTTGTTACAAGTGAATCGATATTTTGACCATATATGTCACAAGTGGGAACAGGGACCGTGTAGTCCAATTTTGTACAGATGGCGAACTTTTTGCCATTACCCATTATCATCTGAGCTGAGATAGGTATATCGATGATGCCTTGCTCATGAAAAGCCTACAATGAAAAGTAGATGTGTACTTTTAGAGTGCCCGCAGATGATGAAAAGACATACTTCAATCGCCGATGTTGTCCAGGCGTTGCAATTCCAGCTTGGATCATCCTGAACAACGGCAACATGATCACGTAGTATTGCGTCCAGCTCGCTGATGCCAATATTTGCGGAGAGTTTCCCCAGCAACATCAGAGCCTGCAGCCGAATCGTCCGTACTTCTGTTTCTTTCGACTCGTACCGCCATGGTATGTTGTCGTTGACGATGATATCCTGGATCTGAGTCTGTCCCGTTATATCAGGAGGTCGGAGGGCATTGGTTCCATGGAATTTCCAAGTAGTGGATGATGATGATCCCGTAGATTTGGGTACAAGTAGAATTGAAGAATGAAAGCTGTTGGGATGTTTGGGGCCGCGATACTCGAATGCCACGCAGATGCGTAGCTTGTTGCGATTGGTACTGAAGCCGGATAGGATGGGCATTGTTGAAGGGGATCGGCCTTCATTTTCATGTTACTTACTGTTACTTATATGGACAAGCGTTGGCAAATGCCGGGGTCACACAAATCCCTGATCATGTACCACTGGACCCACATCCTATGTCCCCTTTACACGAGGTCTGGGCGCTGTTCTCCCAATCTATCTTCCTGTAGCTCCAGGCAGCTCCCTGCCCCCTTTCGCTATATTTGAACGGTGTAGGTCAAAGATGGTCGGATAAGCAGAGATCGCCGATCTTGAAGATACTTGCCATATTTCCAGAGATTTCCGAGATTGGCAGTTGGTAAGAACATTATTGACTCGACTATATACATTACACATTGCGGGCTAGACGAATGCGAACAGCATTGGCGTGGGCCTGCAAACCTTCACAGTCTGCCAATGTGGCGACTATGGGCCCCAAAACTTTCAGGCCGTCCGCAGTTATCTCTTGGGATGTAATGTGTTTCTGGAATGACAGCGTGTTAACACCGCTAAATTGGCGAGCATATCCGTTAGTTGGAAGGGTGTGATTCGTGCCCGAGGCGTAATCACCACAACTGAAAAAGATCAACATCAACGGTGACCATGGAGAACGAGAACAAGAGGTTTACCTTTCTGGTGTAAACGATCCGACGAAAACACTTCCCGCATTCATGATGAATTGCACCTGGTCGGGCGCATTCTCCAGATGCAGGATTAAGTGTTCCGGGGCATAGTCATTAGAGTAGTCGATGGCCTCTTTGACGGACGAAGCTTGGACGATCAAGCTCTTTGCTACGGACTGCCGGACGATGTCTACTCGAGGAAGAGCTTGTGCTTGCTTGTCAACCTCCGTCTCGATCTGGTCAAGGTGCTCCGGAGTGAGGTTAACGGCTACGAGGACAACTTGGGAATCGATGCCATGTTCGGCCTGAGAGAGTAAATCAGCTGCAACGAAAGCAGGGTTGGCGGTGTGATCTGCTATGACCTATTGGATGGTCAGTTCCATGAAGCTAGAGCATACCACAAGACACTAACCAAAACCTCACTTGGACCAGCGGGCATGTCGATGCTCACTAAAGCATCGGTGTCATTCTGGACCAACATCTTTGCAGCAGTAACCCACTGATTACCCGGCCCAAAGATCTTGTCGACCTTAGGCACCGTCTCCGTTCCGTACGCCATAGCTGCCACCGCCTGTGCACCTCCCGCCTTCAAGATTGCTGAAGCACCAACGAGGTGTGCGACGTACATGACCTCTGGAGATATACTACCATCTGACCTCGGGGGAGTGGCGAAGACGATTTCCTGACAGCCCGCAACTTGAGCAGGGATTCCAAGCATCAACGCAGTTGAAGGTAAGATTGCGGTCCCACCAGGGATATACAATCCCACACGAGCGATGGCCCGGGCAAATCGAGAGCAAACTACGCCTGGCATAGTCTCTACCTTCAAAGTGGACCCATCGATCTGAGCAGCATGGAATTTCTTGATGTTGGTGTAGGCTTGGTCAATGGCTTTCTTGACATCCGGTGCTATCTTCATAGACTCCTCAGAATAGGGAGGGAACACGCAAGTGGACGAAAGCGTTGCTTTGTCAAACTTGGATGTGAACTCTAGGAGAGCAGCGTCACCCCTTGCTCGGACTTCGGAGACGATCGGGGTGACTTTCTCAATCATCTCGTCAGATTTGAGAACAGGTCGACGGAGAAGAGAGGTGCGTTCTTCTTCGGTGATATCCGTGAGCACTGCAGTCCGCATTCGGATAGGTGTGTTTGGATTGATGGGCGCTACAGACGGAGGGGAAGTAGGTTTAGGGGTAGACCATTGAGGTTTGGCATTTCCAGCTCTCCGTGTAACTCTCTTTGCCTTTTTATCCAGCGACCTCTCGATGTCGGCTATGCCTACTCCATGAGCCGTGCATTTGGTGAGGGCAAAATAGATCAAATCAGCTGCTTCGAATGCGACATCATCCCGAGTTTCTGCGCGAGATAACTCATCTGCTTCCTCCAATATCTTCGATCGTAGAAGCGCTGGATCCTTGAAAAGTCTATTTGTATAGGACCCTGGTGGTGCGTTCTCGAAGCGAGATCGAAGTGTTTTCTCTAGAAGAGGCAGACCACTGGCTTCCCCAAAGCAAGACTGTCGTTCAAGGTGACAGAATCCTGAACCATGCTGGATGACTCTGAACTCGAGACTGTCAGAATCGCAGTCAAGACGAATGCTAACGACTTCCTGGGTTGAACCGGAAGTTTCGCCTTTCCTCCACAAACCATGCTTTCGTGACTGGTAGACACCTTTACCAGTGATGATGCTTTCTCTTGCAGATTCGATGGATGAATAGACGAGACCCAACGAATGACCTGTCTCTGTAGAGACGATGGTGGGGAAAAGTCCATCCGGCCGATCCGAAGTAATTGGTGCGAGGAAGACGTCTGCGACGTTTAGATGAGTGGAGGAGGAAAAGTCAAGGGTGAGCTGCGATTCGGGGAGAACCAAGTTAGCTCCAACTTGTAGGAGAGATCGGATATTGTATATGGATGGGACTTCAGGAGAATCTACGAGGACATGGATGGCTGATTTGGAGAAAAAATTGGAGACCGAGGATATCAGATCTACATCAATCTCTGTTGTTTTGAGGAGAACGCCAGACACAGCGTTCCGGACTTTATCGGATACTGCACTAACGCTAGCAGCATCTAGTAGGAGGACGAGCCGCTCTTGTGGTATTAGTCCGATGACTTCCTTGGCGGATGCTAAAGGAAGTACAACTTTTTCAGCACCTTCGTCCAACCACGGAATGATATGATCTAGCTCGCTAGATGAATTTTCATCCAACAACACGTATGAGTTGACTGGTAGCGGGAGAGAAGGGTTGTTCAAGAGTACTGGACCGATCCTTGACAAGGCATTGAAGAGTTCGCCTTGGGGAACGTCGACGAGTGGAAGAAACCGAGTCATTGCCGTTTCAGCCTCGAGAATTCATCAAATTTTATGCACGGCGGCCCGATGAAATAAAAAGCTCATCGAGACTCGAGTTCTGTTCTTTGAATGGTCATCTCGTTTGACATCCTTGCAACTCTAATCTCATTGAAGAAAGTTACGAGAAGTATGCATTGAAGGAAAGAGTATCGAAGCATGGCCTAAGGTTCACAAAAATTTGACAATCTTGAGAACCCCGTGACAGGACTCGTCGCGTCTTTGCCTTTTACCACTATGGCATCTGCATACTATGAGTTTTATCGCGGTTCATCGTACGCATTGTTCCCCTTATATTGTCTACTGCGCCTCACTTGTCACAATAGCGTTGGCATGGCCCTCACAGACTCGCTGGACGAGCTCATCACTAGTGGTTCAATTACGCCACAGCTAGCTATGAAAGTTCTCCAGCAGGTATTCTCGTGCACATAGCATAACATGTCACAAACACCACCTAATCTTCTGGAAATTGAATCCAGTTCGACAAGTCCTTGGCGGATACAATGGTCAAGTTGGTGAAGAACAAGACTGCGCTCAGGGTGCGTCACCTTCCACGTTTTCATTGACTCATTTCCTAACAGACTGTTCTTATGCAGGGGCATTTGCATACGTACCGTCTCTGCGATGATGTGTGGACCTTCATACTCAAGAATGCATCGTTCAAACTGGACAGTGCCGAGCTTGTCTCTGCATCCAAGATCAAAATTATTGCATGTAAAAACGGAGATGCCATCGAGAGCAGTGCCAGCAAACGCTGATAGCCTTTCCTTGTGTTATATTGTACATACATTTTGCGTTCCACCCTCGGTGCTCAGCTCAACAAATCATCGAGGAAGTCCTCCATCTGCTCCATCTCCGTCTTGGGACGTTCATTCTCCGGTATAGGAAGCGGTGGGGCATCGACACATGATAGTTCTATAATACACACCTTGTCTAGACAACGATTGTGAAATTCAGGTCGGAAACATTCCTACCTTTTTTCTTATTCCGAGTGCCACTTTGCGTGGGTCTATCGCTCGTGCGCAACTTGTCTGACCTTGCTTTGAAGCGATTTTTGAGTTCTACATAAGAAATCGAATACAGATGATCAGTGCACATGTTTAGGGAAGAACGATCCACGTACCTCTAGTCGCTTCAGCTGCAGCCTTTTCACGCAAGAGATCTTCAAGCGAATCATCCCACTCAATCTGTTGGGTTTTACCTTTGAGATTCGCGGCTTTCTTAGTAGTAGTCAGATTATCAAGAGAATGATCAACATCGTCTTCGTTCTCTGCAGGCTGGAGTGCTTCGGAAGGATCTGACGATAACTTTTGCTTTTCTAAGAAAGCAGAAAGATCAACTTCGGGCTCGACGATGGGCTCGCCTGATAAAGAGATCTTCCGTGAGTACAACGCGTCGCGTCACCTCGATTTCAATAGAGTGGTTCTTACCATCCGAGTCCAACTCTGGCTCTGGCTCTTTGTATCTATCTGCATTAGTGCCCAAGTGTCGTCGAGAGTATTTGGCTTGATGCTCAGCGGCCTCTTCCTCGTCTTCTTCCACGTCTTCTTCACCTTCCAACAGTAATCGTTTAGAGAACTCAGCGGGCCGTCCAAAACCCCTGCCTCGAGGTCGAGCCCGAAGATACTTTCCTAACCCCCCTCTTGACTTTCCTCGTCCTCTACTACCTCGGCCACGCGAAGATGATGATTCAGCAGTGTCTGCCCCTTCCGACATGATGGTGGTCAAAGCTGGAGAGACTGAAAAATCAGATGCCATATGATTCCGCCTGTATGTAGTGTACAATATTTTTACATCCGAATCTGAAGTTGTAACTTAGTCAATGTTTGATACTCAGATTTCTTCATCTGCCTCAATATTCAGAAGTTCTTTTCCTTCTTGAACCATCTCCCCGTTCTTACAACCAATCACCTTTACCGTTCCCGATATACCAGCTCTCAGTACCGTCTCCGTCTTCATACTCTCCAACACCACCACACTCTGCCCTTTCTCTACTTTATCGCCTACCTTCACCTTGACGTCTACAACGACACTAGGCATGGGCGCCTTCAATGCTCCGCTTCCGGCCGCAGCGTTCAAAACGTCCCCGCCTTGCATCAAAAGCCATTTAGGCGTAGGAATCACTAATGTCGTTTTGTGTCCGCCATCGAAAACATGTAAACGTTCCATAGTGTTGTGCGCGAGTGAAGCTGGGACTGAAGGTGGAGGAGGGTGCGAAACGATCGTGACCGTGGAGAGTTTGTTGTTGAGAGAGATGGAAAGTGATGTTGGGGATATAAGTTTGGCTGAGACACCAAGAAATTGAATGGGAAGACCGGAGGAAGAATTCACTTCAATGTCGAACAATCCTCCAGCTAAGGATTTGATACGGATGGCCATGGGTTCAGCCTCGGATGGGGACGAATCGTCTTTGAGATGAATGACACGTTCGTACACATCTCCACCGAATCTTCGAGAGCCTAATGCTGTCCATGGAGACTGTGCGATGCTCGTTTGCTGTTTTGGATAGTCACGTAGAGCCACAAATATCGCAGCCTGAGCGAGGACATCGGGTGCAGGTTCGGCGATTGGTGCAAAAAGTTCGCCGTGATGTTTCTGAGAACATACAAGCTTTAGATGGCGCCAGTCAATTCGAGCAAGGACTCACAGGAATGAACCCAGTTTCCAGTTCAGCGTCAATAAAGGCTTGGTTACCTGCTAAAGTTCGCAGAAATTCAACATTGGTTGAAACCCCTACAACATGGTATTCATCTAGTGCCTTTCGCAGCATACGCAGAGCTTCAGTTCGATCTTTGCCATGAACAATCAGTTTCGCGATCATTGGGTCGTAGAAAACACCAATATCCGACCCTTGCTCGAACCCCTGTTCTATACGAACCGAAGGCGACACATCTTCATAGTGTGATCCAATTGAATCTGCGTTAGTTGGGGTAGATGATAGATTATAGCGCTTGGGAAGCGTTAATGTCGGGGTTGGAGTTGACAGATATAACAGTTGACCAGAATCTGGCAAAAAGTTATTACGTGGATTCTCTGCGTATATACGCGCTTCAAATGCATGGCCGACTAGTGGAACCGAAGATTGGTCTAGCTGCAGTGGGTTGCCAGCCGCTACCTGGGAGTATGCTCATGAGAGTTGGTCATATGAATGTAATTTGGCACAAAGCCGCACCTCCAGCTGCCATTCCACAAGATCTAGCCCAGTCACCATTTCTGTCACTGGATGTTCCACTTGCAGCCGCGTATTCCTATCAGATCGTTTGGACGAGTAGCAGGATTCGAAGCATGAAGAACGTACATTTCCATGAAGTAGAAGTCTTGAGTGTCATTATCGAAAATGAATTCTACCGTACCCGCGCCTACATAATTTACAGCTCGCGCAGCCGCTACGGCTTTTGAGCTAAGACTTTCCCTAAGGTCTACAGATAAGCCTGGTGCAGGTGCCTGTCGTATCATGAGTATGTATTATATATCAAAGAAATGTTGAAAGAACCTCTTCAATGATTTTCTGATTCCTTCTCTGAACAGAACAATCCCGCTCCCATAAACTAATCGCCCCACCCAAAGAATCAGCAAAGACTTGAACTTCTACATGTCGCGGACGTTGGATATATTTCTCCACCAACACGGTGTCGTTTCCGAACGACTTCAAAGATTCACGTTTAGCGGAAGTCAGTGCCTCATCAAAGGCTTCGGCGGTTGGTTCAAGGACGGTACGCATCCCCTTGCCTCCGCCACCGTGGATGGCCTTGATGAGGACAGGAAATCCTGAAAAACCTATGAGTACAAAGCCCTGACTCCGAAAGTCGAAGAGTCTTACCGATCTGCTTCGCTTGTTCGTAGAGAAACTCGGGATTTTGGTTCTCTCCGTGATATCCTGGGACACAAGGTACTCCAGCCGCTGGTGTATATCTGAGTACACAATACCTCACACACGCGAGAAGACATTGTCTTACAAGACATTATATTCTTGGCCTCGCTGAACATAATGGCAATTGAGAACAGGCTGTGCTGTGAATATGAATCGATGAACGAACCTCTTGGACCCCATGCTGATTATGGCACTGGCAGGGGGCCCAATAAACACGATCCCCTCTTCGAACAGTCTTTCAGCAAATCGTGCGTTTTCACTCAAGAAACCATAGCTAGTCCACGAGCTTCAACAGGATATTTCAAAGAGCAGTTGGATCATTGGGCTCACCCTGGATGCACGGCCTGCAGAGGTGTTCCAGATCAAGCAACTTTTGAGCACGGATATAGATACACACACCTGCGCGCGGCTCAAATGGCAAACTTTGATTATCTTGTCCATATTCAACTGAGATACTGAATCAATTTTCATGAGTAGTCTTATTCCTGTTTACTGACATAGCTTTCGGACGAAGGCGTAGGTCCTATACAGTAGGCTTCATCTGCCTACATATTCGAGTCTTAGCAGAGACTTTGGTACAAAGCACGAAGTACGGACCATTTTGACATGTAGTGCATGACGATCTGCTTCACTGTAGACAGCGACACAACGTATCCCTAGTTTTTTTGCTGTCCGGATGACACGGCAAGCAATTTCTCCTCTGACGTAGTTCTTAGTGTTTGTTCTAGAGAGAGCAAAACGCCCTGTACCTATTCGCGACTAGGATTTTGTCAAAGTGCGGCTTCCGAGGTTTTGACACGACGCCTTCACTAGCAAAATTAGCAAGCTAAGCTGTGAGCAAGAGGTAAGACACACTGGAGGCTTCAATTGTAGAGGCAAATCTTCGTTGCTGAGATCGTGAATTGGTTTGGCGTCGTCGTGTTGCTACTACACGTCTTTGAGCTTCCTCACTTCTGACTGTGACAACGTTGGCGTTCCAGTTAATCTTTCTCAACTGATGAGCCTTATTTCTTGTGAGAGAGCTGGGAACAATGCGATTGAGAGAATGAGATATTGATTGTCTTGAGGGAATCATGGTTGGTGGAAGTGAAGTGCGGAGAAGATCCGGGGTGCATAGTTTCCGGCTGCCGGCCATTTCCTTCCGGAGCACAAACAACGCGTAAACAAATGACGCAGCTCGATATTCTCCCAAAGCTGCTGTAAAAAAGTTCTTCTACTTCGCGCTATGACTATGCAGCTCCCCACCCTCACTCTTGTTTGTCAACCATCATGTCCTCGTCTTTCCTTCCAAATGTTTTGCTCGCAATTTTAAGAACTCCAGTACTGGCTATAGGGCTTCCCTTAGTCTTTGGTGTACTGAGTGGGTTCCCAACAGCCCAGGTCGTACGTGGACCGTGGTATAATGTGAGCTCTCGAGATTGCTCTAGTAACAAAGGCTCATGCACGAATCAGAGTCTTCGTTTTCCTCCTGGTCGCCCTCCAAAGGAAGTTTTTCCTATTGTTTGGCCCTTGTTATATATCTGCAAGTCTACAGGCTTTTCTGAGTCCTGACGTGAAACCGGGCTTGGCTAATGTGAACGACAGCAATGGGTTATGCCTCTCACATTTCTGTCAAAGCACTGGACTCGTCCGAATCTCCTTCTACTCGGTAAATGTTCATACATGTATGTTCTGTCAACATTTGCCTGTGTCTAATTTGGCCATTTCTCAGCACCTCTCTTGCATTGGGTATCGCCCTCTACTACACACAACTTGCCATGAATCTTGCTTGGACACCGCTTTTCTTTGGCCTCAAAAGAGTGAGCTCAATCATCACACTATACATCACACGTTTGTCAGGGTAACGTTATCGCAGGTCGGACTCGCGCTCATTGATAGCGTACTGATGACTGGAACGACGTTGTACGCCGCTGTGAGTGATCCAAACTGAGCAAATAGCTGAACTTGAACTTCTTTCGCAGCGACTTCTACACGGACCCACTGGTTCCCGGACGACGTATCTCCTATTTCCTTATTGTGGGTGGCTCTGCTTTGCAGTATATCTGAATGCAGGTATTTGGTGGTTGAACAGGGGACGTACGTTGGAAAAGGATGATTGATTCGTGAGTATAATCCAAGGACGGGCTTTGTGGATTGAAGATATTCCAGTACATAGCTGGCCTTTCAAATCGTTCATCGACTCCGCTTGCATTCACGAACTTCTGTTTGTGACTCTGATAAAGCATCGATTGACGTTGCAGGACGCCGATCCCAACCTTAGCAACAGGACTCGGAAATGAACTTCGAGATTTTCAGCGAATGTGATGAATCAGATGAAGCTCGTGTGAAGCTTCACAAAGAGGCGCTTTTACAGGCTCCTCAAACCAGCCCTCGCTACAGTCGAGAAAGAATTTGAGGTCACATGGTATTTTTCGTTTCTCTCCGTAGGAGGGCTGGCACAACTTACCCGGCCCGCCAGTTCCCACGCTGCCTGGTTACTCGAAAAACCGCGCAGTGAATTGGCGGGCCGGGTAAGTTGTGCCAGCCCTCCTACGGAGAGAAACGAAAACATTTACCCACGTGACCTCAAAATTCTTTCTCACCGTAGCGAGGGATGGTTTGAGGAGCCTGGCGCTTTTACTCAACCTCTGGTGCAACGGATCTTGGACAAAGGTGTTGCGCTGTATGCTCTTTGCCAGGAAACATACACATACTCATTGTAAGGCCCCTTTGTTTTAACCATGAATGATCTGACCAACAACAAAGATCTTTTGACAGAATCGCTGAAATGAAATTATATATGGAGCTGCCTCGCCTGTATATTCGCTGCGTGGACTGAAACGCGAATCAAGCGCCTCTGCATCAGCCTGGGCGTAGGTAGGTGGACGTGTGTTTCCCACATGCCACCATTCAAGTAATACGCATGCTTGATTTAGCTTTCTTCTTGCATATTCCCTGGCTTTCGAAAAAGCAAAGCAACGTTTTTTGAATCACCCTTATAGTTAGTGATCGCTTCGCCCCGTTTGTCATAAAGTCTTCTATCCAAAGATCATCTCCTGTGCGCTTGGACCACTCCATCGCCCAATAAAACGGACGAGTCCCCATCGATGATTCAGCCACAACAGTTCTCATTGTCTTGCTATATATCACCTGAAACCACTTGCCACTCTTTTTCGCTAAACTCCCACTCTCATTCTATTTTATGGATCCAGCTACAGTTTCCAATGTTCCTTTACAAGCTCCACCTATCCGTCGCGACATGAGCTATCGAAAACCGGTTCCGGAGTATATTCCTTCGCCGCCTTCTTCGCCTGCCGTTATGCCAGATGCTGACCTCCCAAAAACTCAAGAACCTGCGACGCTTGAGGTACTCCGAGTTCGAGCATTACCACCTGTATGCGGTCTTTTTTCCACTCACTCACTGGGCGCTCATAGACCTTACAAGCTACCTGATGGCTGGCAGGATGTCTTGCGGCAAGCTTCAGCGCAAGGGAAGCAGAACGATGCTGCTGTGAAGGTTGCCTCAAACAATGCGCCTTCCTTTTCAAGGCATCCCTCACTTATTCCAACGGTGAGCTGAGCGAATATCTGATGCTAAAATACTCCCATTCGACTCACAAGCCTGTTTCAGGCTTCCCCCATGCTACAAGATGGCCGTGAAAATCTCCCCTCTATTTCTACAAGCTCAAATGGGAGTAGACGTCGTCTGCCTCAGGCTCGTTGATTAATAATCTTGACTATATTGTCGCTAATTCATTACTGCAGATCGTCAGGCCTCCAACACCCCCGATAAACACCTCCAACATAAAGCGAAAAGATTCGAGCATTGACAATCACGAATACTTGACTGTCCCTCGCCCGGTTTGTAACGGCTGTCTTTACTCAAAAGCTGAGGCTAAGCTTTCATTTCTCCAGAATAACCTTATCAAAAACGCCGAAAGTTCTGGATTGTATCCACCTCTCAGCAGAACTGCCACCACCGCAGCGGGATCGTCCAGAAACTCGTTCCATCCAATCTCTACTCAAGCCTCTTTCAGGACCGAGAGAACAGCCATATCTGACTTCAACACAGGCGGTGCAAGGACGAACAACACGTCGCATTCGCACACTGACGGACGCCACGAAGACGACTTGCATGACCTTCCTGTGCTCCAGATGTACATTGTGAAACCCTCTGCCCGCAGGCGTGGCTCAGTCCTCACGGGCTCCACTAAGGTCGGTTCGATGCGGAGCCAAAAGACATGGTCCGAGTCGTGTGGCTCTGCATTCCGCCATGTTGGTTGTGCATTCAGGGATGCATTTCGCGGTTGTTTCTCCTTTCAGTCTTCCGAGTATTGACCGGAGTCAAATCATTTTTCGCTGAAGCTCGCTTCAAGTTTTCTTTCATTTCATTTCTAGTGCATCTATATCAGGCATACATTCTGAACTAGGACATGTTCATTGTTCAATATCGGACACGCTTTGTTGTATCTCAAGGAATATTGGTGTACATTACATAACAAATTCTGAAAAACAGCTGGAACTGTTTCTTCTTCATTTTCGTTTCGCTATACATATAATTACTAGGATAGGCTTGCTTCATTTTCTGTACTATGTACTTGTCGCTCGAAACTCAGTAGTAGAGGAAATGTTACTTCATTTGTAGTTGACGGTCGTGCCGGCCCATGTGGAGCAGTTCAAGGCGATAAACGCAAGATTAACTTTAAAACGTGACATCTCTCTATCTGTTGAACCTCCACCCAAAGCCATACATCTTCATCGGGATGCCACATTGAGCATCATACGTTTCTGTCTCAAGCTCCCCTGTGATTTTCCTGTGCGAGTCTTGCTGCAATATCTCCCCTACATATGGCTGGCAAGAGTTATACCGACTATTACGCTTCTAATCGTCGCGAAGCATCCGATGATTCTCTTCCCGCGACTCAGCGTCCAGATATACCAGAACGACGGTCAGATCACAGGCTGCAATTTACTCCACGTTCATTGGCGGAGTTTCGTGAACATGAAGGCAGGACTTACCGGAAAGAACGTCTTCATGCATTGTGGCAGCAAATTTGCAACACCGGCTATCTTTCCCAAGCGAGCCCTAGATATCAGAACGCTGCGCGGAATGTTGAAATCTCTGCAGATAAAGTCGAACAACTGAGGGCAGCATACGAGGCTGAACTGTTCGGCAATTGTGGTGGTCAGTCTTCAAAGAAGCAGATAGGATGGACAGAATTCAAGTCTTATGCGTTGGCAAAGGAAGTGGGTGAGTGCTCTTTGTTGTGGTATAGCTATGCCCGAGTTCAAACTGTCGTAGAACTTTGGAATATATTTCACAACGAACTCGATATCAACCATAATGGCCGCTTAGAAGTCGGAGAGCTTGACGCTGCTCTGCGCAAATCAAGTAATTCCTGCAGTTTCTTCATCCACTAACTCTCATCCGAATATTCATCAGATATAGTGCTTTCACCTTCAACATTAGAGGAATTCATGACTTTCCTTACCGCCACCCCTCAACCGCACCCAATCACATTCAGCGAATTCAGAGACTTCTTCCTCCTCCTGCCCCGCAAGATTTCCCCAGAAGAGATATATAGATATTACCAGGTTGCAAAATTTCTAGGAGACGATGGAAGAGGAGCCGCTCGCGTCACTATGGAAGGTACGTCACGTTACGGCCCCAGTTTGCATGAAAATCAAAAGAGCTTCCCAGGTGATGTCAGTCTCAGTGCTGAAGATAAACCTCCTCTACCTCCGCTACGACCCGCAAACGCCGACCAATCTCAGCCTGCTCCCGTCCCTTATGATGGTGAAGAAGACGACGAGCTCGATCCTGAGAACAACTCAGCTGTCATACATAGCACAGCACTAAGATTCCTCTTAGCTGGGGGCATTGCAGGTGCAGGTATGATAACCTTTCTGTATAAGATCACCAACTGAAATTAATCAATGCGTGTTCCCCAGTCTCAAGAACCTGCACGGCTCCATTCGATCGCTTGAAAATCTTTCTCATCACCCGTCCACAAGATCTTGGTATATCATCGTTATCTTCAGCTCCGAAAATCAATGGCGTGAAAGCAATCGGAAATGCCATAACGCGCATCTATGCCGAAGGAGGGTTGCTAGCGTTCTGGACAGGAAATGGATTGTCCGTAGCTAAGATCTTTCCTGAATCTGCGATCAAATTTTTCGCCTATGAATCCTCAGTAAGTGTCTGCAGCCGTGCTTTGAGGTGTTCTTGTTCATTCTGGCCCGTCTTCTCAGAAACGTGCGTTTGCCAAGTATTGGGATCATGTGGATGATTCTCGTGATATCAGTGGGGTCAGTCGGTTCCTTTCTGGAGGAATGGGAGGTATCAGTAGTCAACTCAGTATATCCCGATCCTTTCGCTTGTTGAAGTCTCTTCTGACCATTTTCGAATAGGTATATACCCAATAGAGACCCTGAAGGTATGTGAGATTGTGTCGCTTTCTGTGCCAAAGCTTATGATAGAGCCTCATAGACTCAAATGATGAGTAGCAGTGGCCAGCAAAAGCGAACATTAATTCAAGCCGCTAAGCATGTATGGGCATTGGGTGGCTTTCGAGCATATTACCGTGGATTATCAGTGAGGCTATAGACGTTATTTCCATACTTGACCGATTTTCATCCTGAGTCGTAGATTGGCTTAATTGGTGTCTTTCCGTATTCCGCCATAGATATGTCCACATTTGAGGCTCTAAAGCTGGCATATCTCCGCTCAACCGAAAAGGAAGAACCAGGCGTTTTGGCCTTGCTCGCCTTTGGAAGTTTATCTGGCAGCGTCGGTGCAACATCTGTATATCCCATGAACCTTGTACGGACAAGAATGCAGGCATCTGGGAGCCCCGGACACCCTCAAACTTATACAGGGCCGTTGGATGTAGCCACGAAGACCTGGGAGCGCGAAGGCTGGAGGGGGTTTTACAGAGGTCTGCTACCAACGTTGGCAAAGGCATGTCCTTCGTCGGAATCACCTGTGACCTCAAGAGACTGATATCCTTCACAGGTGGTTCCTGCAGTATCAATATCTTATGTAGTATATGAACATAGTAAACGGAGGTGTGTCTTTCAATTAGATTGTCTGTTCGCTCTTGACCGAATTCGTTTCCCCCAGACTTGGCGTCTAGGACATCTGTCTACCTTCTGATATTTTGAGTTGCTTTCTAGATGATTTTTTGCTTTGTCTATTGATTCTGGTTTCATACCCGGTGTAAACGCATTACGTTCTGCATGCACATCTGTATCATATTCACACCATAATATAGCCTCAAGTTATCGTCATGGGCAAGTATCCACGGAGAAAGCATTGCAAACTGATTGGTCGTTTAGGTTCAAGCTCAAGGTCCACTTATACTTCCACCAGTTCGGCATGTTTGTTCGAGATGTGAGCGAGACGTAATCATTCATATAGTACATCGAACAATTTCGCTTGATTGTGACAAAGAATAAAGTGGAGCACTACTGGAAGAATGCGTAGTTTGTACCGAAAAACTCCAGGTAGGCGTTCGTTACATCACTGAAGTCGAGATAATCCCAATCTGCAGAACTGGAGTCGACGGTCCACGTCGTAAAAGGACCCGGTGCACCGAATGCTGAATCCTTCACGTCGTTTGTTTTGGCGACCAGATCCCCATTATCGAATATGTTCACGATCTTCCCTTCGTCGTTGACAGAATAGCTATGGAGTGTATTCAGTGGGCTGTGGTCAAAATAGTTGGGAACACCTCTGCGAGAGATGATCGTCTCTCGCCCGTTATGCTGGATGACAGCCTTCATTTGTGGCTCATCTGCAATCTCCAACGCCTTCAATCCCTGCAAATAGAAGCGCACTCGGTAGACACGGACGTTCGCACTAGAGTCGAAATCGCTGCTGACGCCGCTGGATTTCTGTCTTGGATATACTGGATCGATGTTCAGCGATATTTTCTTCGTTGAGAGATAGGTTTTCAACTCTTCGGTTGTTAACCAACGACGTTTACCGGTCCCAGTTTCCCAGTTACTTGGGAAAGTTGCCGGTATCCCGCTATTCTCCTCCGTGGCGGTGAGCAAAAGATCCTGGAGGTTGGATCGTATGGTCACCAGTACATCGGAGGTCACCGAAAGGGGAACATCCGCCGAATGACTTATCGAACTGTCGAGGTCAAGCAAGTCTCTTGATGTCAGTATTTTGAAGGTCAACGCCCTTTGACCCATGCTCAAATACCTAGCAATTATTCGTCAATATTGTTAACGCTGTTCAGGTGAAAGACCCTTTACCGCATGACACGAGCCCTGGCATTTTCGAAAAGCATTCGAATATATCCGGTCATCTGTTCGAGGTCTGTAATCCATAGTTCGTCAGCTGTTGTCGAAGAAACTGAGACCTGACTGTCCTACCTTCGTTGGTCAGTGTCCCCTTTTTTGCCAGCTCCTTCATTTGATTCAATTTGGATTTCTCCTCCACTTGCGCCATCAAGCGTTGAATGATCGAGTTATATGTCGCAATATCATCGTTCCTAGCTGAAAGAGCTTGTATGAAATCATCATAGGCCTTCAACAACTCCTCTCCTGCCTCTGCGAACGCTTCGTTCTTGTAATCCGTCAAGATGTCGCGCAATTTTTCTTCCTCCATGATCAACTTTGGCACTCGACCATCTAGGGTAAACTCTCCGCTGAGTTCATCTGGTGTCAACTCGCCCGTGAAGTCCTGCAGACCGGTGGCAACCGAATTCTTGACCGTCGCCATTAAGTAGTCTCTTCGGACAGTAGTACCGACTTCGCTCGTTATATGGTCGGGATCACCGTTATAGTCAGACCACAACTGGGCAATGGCAGTTCCTGCGCCCATGATTTTCGATCCGGATTTCACGACCACCAAGGCGGCATTGAACAATTGACCAATGGTGATGCCTTTTGGTGGGGGCCGGCTCACCTGCTCTATGAACTCCTTATACTGCAGCATGAAATCTCGATGTTTTTGCTCGACCTCTGGACCAGAAACATTGATTCTAGTTTCTGTGTCGGTCAGTGAGCTCAACAGAGATTTGCGCTCCTCCTGAATAGACGCCAAGGTGGAGTTGATCTTTGTTGCGCACTCCTGAATCGCCGCGTTAGTTTGCTGTTGCTGATCGAGAGCAGCACGATAGTCGATGTAAGACGCTTCCAATTTGATGAAAACATCCAGAGCGCCACTGATGTAGTCGTTATATTCAGTATAGGAAACTCGAGGAACCCAATGCGTTCCAAAGCCGTAGAAATCAACCTTTCCTGTTTGTAATACGCTGTTTTGTTGCATAGCAATTTTCCGGGTACTGAGCAGTGATTCAACGCTTTTGCTACTTCCAAGGAGCGCTTCCTGCGTGGCGTAAGCCTGCGATGCATTGTCAGTTTGCCTATACGTTCTACCGAAATCGAAGACTCACTTCCGAAAGGGCGTCGGTAGGTCCAAGTGGCAAGAACATGGTCCTACGAAGCAGACGATCCAATAGCTGGATAGCCGTCTCGCTCCTTCCAAAATACCAATAGGTCATGGCGCGATCATACAGCATCTTGCATTGATCTGGATGAACCATGACCGTCGTCTGCTTTCGAAGCAAGTTGGCGTCTGTACTGCGAACGAATTCCAAGGACGCAATACTGCCTCTTGTGCCAGGTTGACCTGGCTCCCCGCGCTCTTCGCCGCTCAATGACGGCGCTGGGTTTCCTCCGTGACCAGCCTCTATGTAGGTCCTGACGGCAACCTTGTCCTTGTTAAATTGTTTGGAGACACTCTGCCGTACGTCCCAGACCGCGTCTCGAGCATCGTCAATGGTAGGTGGCTGCAACGTCTGTGCTTTTTCGCATATGATTTCAATCGGTTCTAGGAAATCTGCAACGGCTTGGATATTCCCAGACGGCAAAGAGAGTTCAGGTAGTTTTTCCGATGCATCCAGGATCTGTTGAAGGAAGACCACGATCGGATGTACAGGAGTGAGACGCTCGTCTCCTGGTAGATCCCGGTTCCAGCTTTTGTTTTCGGCAAAGAACAGGAGCATGGTAGATATCTCAGTGAGATACGAATAAGCGAAGAACCAGATCTTTCCTCCATCTCCTCCATCTCCTGCAGTCCCTTTCTTCTGATTCGTGTCGCCTCCATCTCCGCCGCGAGCCGTCAGGACGAGATCCTGTACAGCGGCGCTTGTGCAGCTCTCAATATAGACGCACACATTCCCTGCTGATTTGCCATCGATGGTGTCTGAAGGGGAAGCTCCAGTAGCGTTGTCAGTCCCCGGTGCTCCAGAAGCGTCGACAGTACTTTCCTTCAACGGTGATAGTGATAAGTTAAAAGTACTAATCGTTGCCTTCGCGTCTGGGTTCAGGGCGATAGAAAATGATTCACAAAGAGTAACCTCCTCTGCAAAAACGTAGAATCCTCGTTCGCTTCCAGACACTTCAGCGCCAATGTCTGTCCCCTTTCCAAGGCGAACCCCGTTCTCTGCTACAGAGAGGATGACGGTACGCTGATTCAATTTGACAATACGAAAGGATTGGTCATCCGGAAGGGATATGGTCGTCGCCTTTCTTGTACGAGACCGGCCTGTGGATGAATTCAAGATCAGGAGTTCCGCACTCACTTCAAGAAATCGAGCACTCACTGATACTTCTTTTGGAATGTCTGCCACGTCTAGTCATCGTGAAGCTTCGATAGAAAACTGAGGAGATATACTGATACTTCTTTTGGAATGTCTGCCACGTCTAGTCATCGTGAAGCTTCGATAGAAAACTGAGGAGATATGAACAAAAACGAAGGAGAACTCTCAGCTTTTTACTTGTCTGAGTCGGTGAAGTCGGAGATTACTTGTATCATTCTCGTTGTCTTGTCACAGCAGCGTCTAGACTTTGAATGGCGTCATTTGGAATGTGTTCTCAGAGTTGGTAAAGGTCAGTAATGTATCAAAATGCTATTATCTACTATCACTGATAATCGGTGACCAAAATCGGTATTCTAAAGTGTTCTGTACAGCCTGCAACCTTTCAAAATGCTCCGACTGCCGAAGCTAAGCCTGACTGAGCGGAGGTAGCAGTCCCAGTCGGTGCCAGTCATTGATACAATCCTATCTTCACGCTGAATATAGGCTGTCATGGAATCATCCTTCATGTCATGGAATATTCTTCACCCCGAGTCGTTGGACTGGTCACCTGGCTCGCTTCCTCAGGGAGCTTTCATTCTTGAGACGGTATAAAATGGGCGCCACAGTTGGCAATAACCCATCTCCTTGTGGACTTGTGCGGTCAACAACTTGTGTTTCTACTATCTAGAGAGTATTCGATATCTTGATTCATCGTACGTGTGTTTTGCAACTATCCGTCAGTTTGATCACTAAAAATGTATGAAGAACCGTTCGTCATGGCTTCTGTCAGCCTGGAAAAGTACTTACAAGGGATGCACACGACCAGCGTTACATGCAACTGGGATGTTGCTGTATCTTACGATCAAGAGAAAATCAACGCGCTTCTTGCTGAGCGGTACAGCAAGCCTGGTGGGTCGGGATTGACTACCGAGGTCAAACTTCGCGAGAAAGTAGAGGATCGTTACGGCGAATACTATCAGAACTACCATTTCAATCTAGGACCGCCTCTGATTCAGTTTCAGAAGATGCCGTCCTTTCCTACTTGCTCGTTGAAGACGGCGATTGTCTCTGGCTCGATCTGGACTTCCGATCTCAACGATCCTGACAACAAACAAGGCGAGAAGCAATTGGACGCCGACACGTACTGGATCACTATTTCCAATATCAGTCTCTCCGCCCTCGACGGTGACGACAAGAACGTTGGTGGAGGAGACGATACCATCACGTTCCCTTCCAATGTCGAAAGCGATCGTTATATCGTCGTAGACATTCCTACATCTGGGGAGCAGCTCAATTTCTCAATCGACTACCCTAGCGGCTACGAGCCGCCTTATGCCATGAAGACCGAGAACTTGCTGACCGCTCTGAAGGACTTCTTCAAGAAGAATGTTGATCGTGTTGCGTATACGCTTGCGCAGATTAACAACTACAAACCAACGACGGGGGTTCTAGATCTTGTCCCGCAGGCATTCCGCTTCGTTACATACGACGTCTCCGACTCCGACTTGTCATTCCTCACCCTTCTCATCCAAACTAGAGGGAGTTCGGGTCCTGGTCACATCAAGGACGTCCAATCTGAGTGGATTACGAACTGGTCGAATACTGCCCGTGTCGCTCCTGTTCCTAGTGGTCAGTCCGCATCGATAATCATCAATAATTCGTTCTTCCTTCAGTCCTTCATCAAACCTGGTCTTAGTCAAGCCAGTTCCGTTGCGGAAATTACCATCCCCACTTCGGACAGTGTTGGTGGTCTGGCCGCGCAATGTAAATGGTCATCACAAACTAGAGATGAACGCAATTATCGGAATGGTTCCATCAGCGATGACTTTATGCATTGGCCTCTAGAATATAAGGTTAGTCTTTCTCTAGCTCAACATTCATTGAGATACTCACAACCTCCTTAGTGGTATAAAATGAAAGTGCCAGCGGTCACATACGATCCCAACAATAGCAAGCCGCTCACGCTCACATTCTCTCAGTCGGTACGTTACCCGTTAATTTGCGCCGAATCAACTTCGACTCAATCTTCACTAGAACGGTTTTGGGAAACCTGCAACACTGAACATCTTCTGGGAGTACAAATACAAGAGCACATGGAACGGTTCTCAGTGTAAGAGATACTCGATCAAGGATCCTGGAGGACCCATCGAATGGATGCCGAGCACCAGGGATTTTCACGGATCGTTCAATACGACCTATACTTTGAACAAGACCATTGAACTCACCGATCTGACCGATCAGGACCTTTCGATCAGTATTGGTGCTGAACCCAATGACTGGAAGACAGTAGCTGTCCCAGACGAGGGCGATGGCTTCTGGGGTCAGATTGGTCAAATATTCGGAGGGTCGTATAATCCAGGTGACATTCCTTCCTTCGTGAGGGACACGACAATGGGTGGCATTAGCTTCTCATTTAGCTTTGGAAAACTTCGCTTCTTCTCCGTAACGAATGTTCTCCGTGAGTAATGTTTTTCAGTCAACGATACAGAAAGCAAGTTACTAACTTTTGCATTGTAGTTCCCGGCGAGAAAGTCATCGACGTCAATATCCAGAATGGGCTGGGAATGCCTCGCGATTGCGTTATAGTTGGGAATGTTGTCCAATCCCGATCTTCCCTTCGTGGTCTTCCCTCTGATGAAACCCACCGGTCTCATCACCACTATCACCCCCATGATTGTAACCACCCTCACGACTCTCATGACACAGGTCGCCATCCTCATGACAATCATGACACCCATGATCACCACCACCCCCATGGCTCTCATGACCATCCTCCCCACTCTTGTTAGGTCGAGAATGAGAAGTAGAATCGTTGTCTCTGTGATAGCATTGTTGCAAATAATCAAATGTCGAATCTTGATGCTTCCCGGTTTCTACCACTGTACCAGCGTGGAATTTGTACTTAGAGCGCTATCACTACGGCAGAACCTATAATATACCTGCGATACATATAAGGAAATCAAAAAGGAATATAGTTAATAATAATCGTTGTGAGAATCGCTCGATATATATACCATATGCCGCACGAACCCGGCAATGAAAAATAATAAGATTATCATTCCGAGGTCCATGCGATCCCGGCCTTGAAAATGAATATCCCTATCCCGTGTGAAAGCTACTGGATATCTCAGGAATAGAATGTCCGGTATCCGGAGAAACCGAGAACGAGATTTACTATATATATCCATTTATGGATCAAAGGAAAACGATAAGACTTATCGGGGGCAAAAAATATTATTATTCCTTATCAATATCGCTCGAAAAAGCTTATCTTATTCGCCTGAGAAACAAAATGGACGCTGAATGGTCATTGATCGGGAGTTGATTCGACATTCGTCGGACGAAGTGGCAGTCGACCGTTGGGCAATGAAAGGGGCGCTTCGTAGGGAGTCGAAGCGGTCGCTCATCCAATCAGTTCTGAGGCAAGTACTTCAAGTGACATGTATTCGCCAAATTCTGGAACGCAGTGTCCCACTTCATCTTCTCGAGTCTCCATCTGACTCTTTTCTCATTCATCGCCTTCACCGTCCTCCCTCTCAATGCAAAAAGCCTTCGTCCCCACAACGCTGTGATTCTATTCGAGCATCGGATGAATTCTAAGTGCAGGAGAGATTTGCCATTAGTTTCATACCAGGCCTCTTTGCATGGCCTTGCCGATTGCAGATCTATTCTTGCCTCCGCTGAAAGGGTTTGCTGAGTGAGATGGATAGGGAGGTTTAGCCTAAATATGAGGAGAGGGTGTCGAGTGTTCGCAGGAGAGTGGGTATCAAGGAAATTTGATGTATCTAAGGTTGAAGTTTGGAGGATGTGTAGATCGTCGTGGATGTTGAGCGGGAAGAGGAGGAGAAAGTTGATTTGGAAAGGGAAGAAGGGGGTTTGAAAGATGCTGTTGGAGCAATGCAGGAAGAAAATGAAGTGGGTTTAGACGACGGAGGATGTGACATGTTGTATATCGCATGTTTTTCTTGTTCCAACGCGCGCTCGACGTGCAGGACTAGGACATATACATTGCATATTCTTGAAAGATGTCTATCTGACTACAAATACAAAAAGGTTGGTGTTAGGTCTTGATGGAAGGAGAAGCACCCTACATTCACAACAGAGACATTCACCAAGCTTTATGCCAGAGGATACTAGTCATCGTACCTCTTCCTCAACGCCTCGTATGCGGTGTGCTTTCACTGGATTGGGGTGGCCGTGGCTGACACGTGTTCGTCTGTCTGTATGGAACAGCTGTGGGAGTCGGTGTACGAGCGGATGGCGTTGGTGTCGCCGTGAATCTGTCCATGTATTTTCATTACTGTCACCTCTCTGACTCTCCAGCATTGGCTGAAGAGTCTCTGTTGAATAGTACTGTATAGGCGTTAGTGACTTGAGATGGATGACTCCAGAACGGGTAATATCAGAGCAATCCAGACTTACAAATTGCATCAGCACCGACACCAACGGTACATTTCTTTTCTGAGCCGCTCGCAATCTCTGAGTACGTCTCATATCATTCGCTTTGTTGGACAGTATATCGCGGGAGCTAAATTCACAATCCCGACGAGTATTCTCGTAAACCCGGCCCCAGAGTTGGAGGGTCGACCGAAGACGAGGCTCTTCTGAATCTGCATCTACTATGAAGGCGATGGGAACCTGTAGCGTCCCGACTCTAGTCTCCGTCATACCAGATCCTGCGAGTCCGTCCTCCTAGTCATCTTCTGCGCTTGTGGCATCTCAGCAGAAGGCTGCGGAGGCTGATTTCTAAGAGGTGGTGACTTTCCTATCTCCTTCTCTGTCGACTCCTTCGACGATCGGATGGGGACGATGATCAGACACTCCCACCTCCCAAATGAAGTCGAGAGAAAAACGCCTTCGTCCTAGGCCTTGAACTTTGCTGGGTTCGATGTTCTACATGTAGAAGGAGTTTCATTTCAACGGCTGTTTGCTATCCTGAAGTGGCTTCCAATATCCAGTTTGAGTTGAAGTCAGTTATAAGGCTTCCAGCGCGATCGATTGAATGAATGAATCTTTCTTGAGTTAAATTCGCGGTTTCGAACGAGGGCAGGGGACGATTGCTACTTCCTGTTGTGAGTGAGATCAGTGGTATGGTATAATAGAATAACTTTCGCGCACCGGTGGTCCTTCACAACTCCCAGCTACAAGTTTCTGAAAATCGCGACCTCGCGAATTTCCCGCGCGTCGCGACGATTGCACGATCGCCTCGCAGTCTACTAGTAGCTGCCTTAATAGAGAAGCATGGGAAGATTCGGGAACACGTATCTGAGTCTCATGGGCGCATATTTCATTATCTATGTCCGTTGCGTGTAATTACTTATCGTTGGGCGATGTCGAGACCAGTAGTATTCCAAGTCAATACAAATGATAATACATTCATCCATGTCCTTATATATAACATATTTCTCAGTCAAGAGTTTCGAAAAGAGCGGGGACACATACCTCACAGTCCAGCAGCTTTGATTAGCATCGGATAGATAATCGTATTCCAAGCGGCCAACCCTCTCCGAGTAGAAAATGTGAATATTTCGATGTGTCGCTTGCGACCTTGTAGTTCAGAGTGTTTGTAAGTGAAAAATTTGGAGATTATGCCACGTACAATGGAGACAACGAAGTCGCGGCCTATCGGTACATCAGTACTCCAGTAGAATATGCGCTAACAATTCTAGAAGAAGGATTAGAAAACCGCGAATGAACGAGAAACCTTTTACCCGTTCTGCGTCTCCTCGCAACGGAGATTGGAGGCATCCACACCCTGGTACCACAGGGGCAATTCCTATTCCATTCCGCTTGTCGTCTAGAAAAATCCCTGGTCATCCCGATCTTCCATCGGTGACCATCGTCCACGAAGGCATAGATGAAGCCTGGCCCATCCGCGGGCGACGTTGGGCGTATTATCCGCGAGGTGTATACAGCGTGTAATTTGGAACGAGTTCGTTTCACCATCTTCGGCCGGAAAATCGGCGGTGTTGGCTATAGTTGTTTTGGATTAAAAAGAGAGTGAAACCGAAATCGAGGGAACTCGAAAAGAGGATTTGGGCGTAAGCCAATGATGCTATTGGATCCTTGGATGGGTAGAGAAAGAATGAGGAAAGGACTTACCTTTCCAGTCGACGTAATCAGTTCAAAGTCCAAATTTGAAGCAGAATACAGATGAAGATATTGAGGGCCCTCAAGAACAGGATGTGCAGCGTAAGCCGAGGATGCTATTGGATCCTTGAATGGGTGGGGAAAGATTGAGGAAAGGACTTACCTTTGCAGTCGACGTGATCAGTTTGAAGTCAAATCTGAAGCGGGTGTTCGACGAAGATGTTGAGAATTTTTGAGAACGCGCGCAGACCAACGACGGTAGTAGATTCTCGGATGGGTAGAGAAAGAAACTGAGCAAGTTTCACTGATTGTAGTTTAGTCAGCTGATACTGTGAAGCTTTTGTAAAAAGGTCCGATGAGTTATCGAGGAACGTTTGAAAAAACCTGTGATAACTCGGAGGGGGCTCCGGAAATGGCTCCGGGGGGTGGTCATGCCTGTCACCACCTGTCACATGGGGCCTATATTTACTGTTTTGGGTAATTAATAATTATCTAGATATTAAATAAGCAGTACATTTTCAAAAAAAACCCGAAAATTCATTAAAAATCTAAAAAATCCTAAAAAAGCCAGATTAGGTCAGATCAGGGTATGTAAGCAAATGACCTCATATGATCAAAAATGATGTAGGGTCAATATAGGTACTAAAAATAGCCCAAAAAATCACTAAAAATGCAAAAAATATTTAGGGATGGTATAGAGCCTATTGCAGGTCCAGGCCCATCAACATTACCAAAAAAGGAAAAAATTGATCATGAGGTCATCTTGTAGCAAAAAATCTGAAAAAAATCCTAAAAATAGTTAAAAAATTCAGGGGTGCCTTGTTGGCCCTGAAAATGCAAAATAAAAAAAAATACGCGACAAGTGTAAAAAATTTTATCACTCCAAATCATACCAAATCCACTATACAGTCAGAATATATGATGTATATGCTATTTTTAGCACCTCTAGCACCCTCAATCACTCAGAATAGCTTATATTACTTAAAAATTACACCAAACTGACAACATTGAGTAAATATGATGTACATGATATTTTTAGCACACCTAGTATCCTTGAACACTCAGAACAATTTTTATTACTCAATATGTTCAGTACACTTGGTACTTATCACACCTAACATACTAAAACTTAGACCAGTAGTGATATGTATTATGTCTAACACAGTTGACAATAAATACTCAAAATAGTGTTATCAGTCACTATACTTAACACACTTAACAGTCAAAAAGTCGGAACAATATTACTTGATATACATAACACACTCATTGATATACTATAACACACTTATAACAACGAGTTTTGGGCGCTTATGGGCGCTTATTTGGTGTTTTTGAGTCGAAATTCATTAATAGCACACTCAATAATTTTTGTGTGGGCTCTATATTGTGTCAGGATGTTGTCTATATCATATTCCTCTAGATATAATCCGGAGAACTCGAAAATACAACCTGTGGGGCTAGCTATGCTATGATTTTTTTGTGATATAACACTGTTTTATGTAAATGACAGTGCATACACCCATGTTATGAAGTCAAACTGCTGCTGGGTCATGAAAAGAGTCATCCTATAACCTATTCTATGCTAACTCTATGTGATACAGCCAAGAGATCTGTAATGGGGGTCATTGAATATGACATCTATTGTTACATGTAAGTGTAGACATCTATGGTGTACATGAAACATGTACATGTGTATCACAGTGTCCAACCTTTATGATAGCTATCTGAATCATGTACAGACACTGCCAGTAGACTGTAGGAGTGCTTTTCTCATGCACTAGCATCCGTATACTTGCACTACATGGACATATGCATTGGCATTTACATAAAACACTATTATATCACACAAGATCACAGTATAGCTAGCCCCACAGGTTGTATTTTCGAGTTCTCCGGATTATATCTAGAGGAATATGATATAGACAACATCCTGACACAATATAGAGCCCACACAAAAATTAGTATTGAGTGTGCTATTAATGAATTTCGACTCAAAAACACCAAATAAGCGCCCATAAGCGCCCAAAACTCGTTGTTATAAGTGTGTTATAGTATATCAATGAGTGTGTTATGTATATCAAGTAATATTGTTCCGACTTTTTGACTGTTAAGTGTGTTAAGTATAGTGACTGATAACACTATTTTGAGTATTTATTGTCAACTGTGTTAGACATAATACATATCACTACTGGTCTAAGTTTTAGTATGTTAGGTGTAATAAGTACCAAGTGTACTGAACATATTGAGTAATAAAAATTGTTCTGAGTGTTCAAGGATACTAGGTGTGCTAAAAATATCATGTACATCATATTTACTCAATGTTGTCAGTTTGGTGTAATTTTTAAGTAATATAAGCTATTCTGAGTGATTGAGGGTGCTAGAGGTGCTAAAAATAGCATATACATCATATATTCTGACTGTATAGTGGATTTGGTATGATTTGGAGTGATAAAATTTTTTACACTTGTCGCGTATTTTTTTTTATTTTGCATTTTCAGGGCCAACAAGGCACCCCTGAATTTTTTAACTATTTTTAGGATTTTTTTCAGATTTTTTGCTACAAGATGACCTCATGATCAATTTTTTCCTTTTTTGGTAATGTTGATGGGCCTGGACCTGCAATAGGCTCTATACCATCCCTAAATATTTTTTGCATTTTTAGTGATTTTTTGGGCTATTTTTAGTACCTATATTGACCCTACATCATTTTTGATCATATGAGGTCATTTGCTTACATACCCTGATCTGACCTAATCTGGCTTTTTTAGGATTTTTTAGATTTTTAATGAATTTTCGGGTTTTTTTGAAAATGTACTGCTTATTTAATATCTGGATAATTATTAATTACCCAAAACAGTAAATATAGGCCCCATGTGACAGGTGGTGACAGGCATGACCACCCCCCGGAGCCATTTCCGGAGCCCCCTCCGAGTTATCACAGGTTTTTTCAAACGTTCCTCGATAACTCATCGGACCTTTTTACAAAAGCTTCACAGTATCCTGTGGTTTAGTCCGGGCGAAGACCTATCTTCGTTTATCGATGCTAGGCAAAACAGTTTCGAACGAATCCATTGATGATAAAACAAGAGCGGTCAAAAACAAAGCTTGAGAGAGACTAGCCTCGAAGATTGTCATAATCTCTGATTGCTGAGAGCTTGGGCCTCACAGGAGCAAAATCTAGAACACGTTGGCTCGATATTATCGATGAGTATGCTTTCGAACTTGAATGCAGGAGAAACCACTGTTGAACCCGGGTTTTGGACACAGTTTCGACACGGAGGAACAGTGACATTCAAATGAGAGTAGTTTTTCAGGGTGACATCAGGTTGTGTATTTCTTCAAGAAGTATTTTACGATGTTTCTCGGTGCTCTGACGCATCTGAAAAACAGCATTAGTAAAGTGATATCATGCATATGTGTACGCGCACCTTGTCGGCAGTTGTCCTTCGAGGCCGCAAACGGTTCTTACCAGATGCATCATGTCATGAGCAGGTTCATCAGAGCAGTTGAATCAATTCAACCAGATGTCCTCCAAGTCAACCATCTTCAAGTTCCTTTTCTGTAACTCTGTAGTCAGGCTCCATCACCTTCGAACCACATTTGACTGACCTGAGCATGAGCGCCTTGCCAATCTTGAGGTGATCTTGAGGTCATACACGGAGACAAGGATTTGACAAACCTTGAACTTGAGTTGTCGGTGTCGAAAATCTTGGTTGAAGTCAGGTTGAAGTTCTTGGAATAAGTTGACGTTGACGTCACGCGCATTCGACAGACTACGTAATAGCTGATCCGATATGAGGCTCACATAACATCGTCGTCGACTCGTCGTCCCGAACTTTGTTACCCCTGTAATTGTTTTAACTTTTCTCCTTCTTACTTAACTCTACTTCTCTCCTACTCATCCTACCACCTCTCCGCTTACATCACTTAATCTACACTCTCCACTTTTCTACTTCTAAACTTCTCCTCTCTGAATGCCGCAACCCGACGATCCGACCAAAGCAAAACTCTCTATCCTCTTTAATCACCCTATCCCAACCTCAACCAATTCGCCCTACCAAAATGTTTACTCACCGTTCTCCACTCGGACCGGCCCGCCATCTCCTTCACCATATGGCTACTCCCGCCGTCGGTCTCCTACATATTCACCCACCGATTCACATCCCGCATCGCGTAAATCATCCATCTCTCGTTCAACTTCACACTCTGAACTTTTCCGAAACTCCTCCTACCGTTCTAATCTCAATTCGTCGTTTCGCCCGGTTAGTATCATGTCGAAGAAGAATCACGCAACTCGAACCCACTGAGCGAAAGGAGCGGCGAGGATGGAACTGGGACTATTCAGGAGGTAGACTTCGAAGCGAATCGAGACGATCGCGAACGAAATGGAGATTCACGCAGCTCCGCTGGTGAAACTTTTTCCACAAAAGTCTCGCCTATCTCTGCTTCTTCGGCTGCCGACGCGACGAACGCTCCTGATGCTGCGGGCGAGGCTCTCGAACTTCGAAGTATGTAACAAGTTCGAACTCTCACGAGTTTGGATGCCCCAGGTCTTTCAAAACTGCAACTGCTTTCCTTACACTTCTACGCTGTCTCCGATGACGATGCCATTGTGCTTAATCAACGCACAAAGGAAATGTATGCAACGCCCAGAGGTGAAGAGCGTGTCCACCGCGACACATCCTTTTGCCATGCTTGGGCTTACCCTTCAAAATCTCTTTCGCTCGTCTTCTATCACCTTCAAAATGCTGTACTGTAAGTTTTCACTTGTTACATCTAGCTATATTGGCTCATTCTTCAACAGCTCTTTCCTCTTACCCTCTTTATATGATTCACTTTCGACACCTCTCCTCAATGCACTCACTCCTAACTTCAACTACGTGCACGAGGACTCGGACTTCCTTCATGGTCATCAGACTTACATTCTCATACTTACACGACGACGACTACCTCTATAACTCCATCTCTGCCTTGGAATCGATCTTCGTTCTCTTGAAGTGTTTGCCATGTTAACGCACGTTGAGGTTGCTGGAGTAAATCAAAGATGTCGAAGGCGCGGGCAAAGAGGTAAACGAGATGGACATCAATCCGGTGCTGAGCTTGGATATAGAGGGTACTCTACTCGCTTGAATACCCTGATGTATGAAAAGCACAACCGATCAAACGGTGGTCCACGACGCCTTCAGATGCTGGTAAGTTCTCTTCCTCGATTTTGTACCATGCCCGATCATAAATCTTCTGGATGAGTAGGTGCATGGCTGAAGAAGATGAGGAGACGAGTTGGAGCTGGAAGCTTTTGTAGTTTCGAGTGAGTAGGATGAGTCCGAGGAGAATGAAGGAAATGGATTTGGTGATAACGTTGATGATCCTGGAGATGGGGAAGGAAACTTTGAGGACTAGCCTTCTGAATGAGTACGAATTATGACGAATCACAATGGATGACAATAAATGATAAAGGTCTGATAATCCACCTGTCAACACTTATAATCACTTGTCAACGTTGCGGGCGCGGCATCTTATGCAGCTGTGTAAATCTCACGAGCCTTCATCAACCTCTTACAACGAGCAGTCAGGATTATGTTGATTATAATCCAGCATCAACCTCGATAATATATGTGCACTTTTGCTGGTTGGCAGGCAGGCTACTAGTACTAGTACCACGATTGCTCCGTAGATATATTGGACTGTCTACTGCTCGAGGATTTTTTTTAGGAATGGGATGGGAGGATTTGTCTTGGGCTGTAGAGCTCAGGAACCAGCCATCTCTTTGCGTCCTTAAACTGTGCACGTAGTAACGTTTGCTACTTCTCGTTCAACATATTTTAAAGCTGAGTGATCACAGTGTCGAATTTGTAAGATAAAGTAGTACTACAAATCATGAGTAGATATAGGACTAACCACTTCCTATTCATCGTCCAGGTGAGCGTCTTCGCGAAGTATAGAGTTCATTCGATTTGAGAATGCGTTCAAGTAGAAGTCCTCAAGGTACAACTATATCAATGTAGATGAGTCTAACATGTCCGACAACAAGCCTGTTATGTTTTCTTGGAAAGATGGATTCATGAAGCATTATATTTTCAACTGATCGTGCATTAGTAGAGGACCTGGTACATATTCGAGGATGAAAATTGAGCTACGATTCGTCTAGTGATACAGTTTACACAATCAGTGCCTCAAGCAAACTATTGGTGAACTTTGCGGGGAATTCAAATCGATGCGTTGTATCGCGTGCACGCAATGAGGATAGATGCTAATGAGTTCATGTAAATCCTCATTGGTATTGAGAAGTAGTCGGATTGCTAAAAGAATCGAAAAGTCAGTATTTTCAGAATGATAATCCTCGAGCATTTGTTGAAGGACATACACGAGGAGTTTCTATACGCCATTTCAGCTCAGTCAGACCTACAATCCATTTCTTCTCGACGTGATTGTACAACGGAGCCTAATAATCTGGGAAATGTTAGAACTTATACGAGAACAAGGAACCGGATTCGAGGTACTTATTGCCTTCTTCATAATAGCATCTAACCGAGGCCGATTCATGTCAATTTTCAAGATTTGAATCTCTGGTGTCTGCCGCCAAAATATTGGTCGCCTTGAGCTCTGGAGTGTTGAATGACGAAGATATACTGGTTGAAGGAGATCGAGGCTGTTCATGAGGTCGATGTTGATGTAATGGAGCGTGTCCCGTATAACCGGAACTCAGACGTGGTACGGTAGTATTGGTAGAGATTAGATGCCTATGACGGTGTAGGGCATGGAGTTCATACAAGAGATCGTTGGCAGGTTTATAACATGAGTTCGAATCGCCGCCATTTGAAGCGGCTAAGGCCTGGGATGCGTCCGCCTCGTCAACGATGTCTTCTTCGCCATCATCTTCTTTGTCATGGTGGATTCCGCAAATGTCCTGCGATGTACCCCATCCTCGCATCTGGCCATCAAGAATGGGTGGTTGGATTCGCCTCCGCTTTGCGTCATGACCCATTGGTGCGGAGTTTCCTTCGAGTAGCGCATTAGATGATGAGAACGGCAGAGGTGAAGAAGATCTTTGTCGTTTCCACATTATAGGATGGAAGTGGCTAGTAGTAGAGTTCTTTGTGAAACTCAGGCGCTTATAATGAAGGTCATTACATGTGACTTAGGACATGCGGCCTACAACGCACTGGTAGGTCATGTAGTGACTGTTAAGTGATTCTAGATGCAAGATGACTTACAAGGAGGATACATGATGGATGCTCTTGAAGGGTTTCCCTGGTCTTCGCCACCAGTGTAGGCCTGCTATCTAGTGACTCTGCCTCCTCGTCCTCTATGATTCCAACAACTCAGAAGTGGGAGACGATCGATGTTGGTAAACTTCTCAGGCATGATCAGGATGAAATGTTCGACGCTGGCCGCTTGACTGGGAGGGTGTTGAAATGCTGGATGATCAATCTTTCGAACCAAGAGACTCAGTGTGATCAATGAGAATGAAGATGATAACAACATACAGCAGCAATCAACAGAAATGACCGTGTCTCCAAGCCACGGAGAATCTCGAATGCTGCTTGGTTATTCAGCCAGTTGGAGTGATACCCTTGCTGGTGAGCTTTCAATATCAGCCTGTTAATTGTATTCCCTGCCTTAACCTGTGACCATCTCCATGAGATGTCGGTCTATGGTAAATTAAGAGTTTGATTCTAGAGGAAAGCGAAAGAGACAGCGAGGTTATAGCAGACACCGAGTCGAATATAGGAGATTGGCTCAGCTCAACTTGGAGGAGAAAAGTCATAACATTCTTGGACTATCATGTGTATGGACCACGACAGCTTTTGGGTGTACACGTGAAATAAATAGAGTTTGTGAGTTCAATTCTGAAAAACGGACGAGTCAGATAACTTACACGACATGAAGAACTCACAGCTCGTCGTATTCTTGTTTGATTTTGCAATGATTTGTCTTTGACCCCCGTCGTCCAGAGTACAGGAGGCGGTAGTTTGCCGGGCCAAAGACATAAGTCGAACAAGACATTTGACAGAGATTGACACGAAGCGCTAGATGGGCTAGATGGTAGGGGCGTCGACACATTCAAGCGTCGACGGTAAGCCTGCGCTCGGGGCTCTACCGGTGATTCTATAAAGTGTTGGGCATTTTCGTTCAGGCGAACGACATCGTCAACAGGGTGGATGACGGGAAAGGAGCCAAGCTACCATACCATATCTGAGGAGGCAATGAGCAATGAGACACGAGTATATACACCATCAGCCCAATTGATTTTGCTTGGCTTACCTAGAGCTCCTCATGCGCATTCGGTCTTCAAGCTCTATTGGTACCAGCTTCTCAGAGCACACTCCATTCTCCTAGTCGTATTTCTCTTCCTCGCCTTCTTGACATCCTCAAGGTAGAACATTGAAATTGATGATATGGTTTACCGTTTAGGGAACATGTCACTGGACTTCGAGATTCGGTCGGATCATGATCCGATAGATAATCTAATCTAATCGCCATATTTTTACTCAATCCGATATTCAATGGGCGACGAACGGTCCAAACACACATTCAACGCATTTGCAGTACATAGCGGGTGGAATAGTACTGGTTGAATATGCAACTTAGTACATACATTATCACACTATAGACATACATCGAGTAGAATTCAAACAGGAATTCCGATACCAGCATACTCCCCCTGCATCAGTTTCAAGCCTTTATGCTCATCCAAGTACTGAGGTCGATAGAAGGATCGCGGTAAGCATGGGGGGTCTGCACGTTTGATAACCTGCGAGCTATATCGTCGTCCTGTGCGCTTGCGGCCAGCCTTCCCAAAAATCATGGGCTCAGCAGTTCTCGTTTGATCCACCTTCTGGAAAAGCAGCCGAAAATCAGGATGACGAAAATCAAGGTCCTTAACAATGCGGATGGACTGATTTCCAGAGTCGACGCTATCTTCTTCATCTGACATCCCGTCGACTGTCAGCAGGTTCAATGATACGATTACATCGGACCAGAACGTCGCTCGTTGGGCATCCCCTTGATCTTGACTGGTTTCTGCCATAACGGTGGCAATGCTAACTCTCCGCTCATATTTCTGTAAATTTGATAGTATGTTCAGGTAGAAGAAAGATAGGCGGATAGGAGGCTTACGCTTTGCAACATTCTCCGTCTCTTGTTCTTTTCTTTCTTCGTTTCGTAACTTTGATAGATTCCAGTAGCACCTCTGCTATTCTCTACGTCAACAAAAATCCTGTAGATTCGTTGTTGGACCATCCTCTTCCACTCTTCGATACTCTTCTGTTTACCAAAAACATCATCTGAGTGCATAGCCATGACATGCAGGTCCACAGCGAGTTGGTGACACAACGCTTGGTTCCAAAGGGAGTCTCGCATCTCAGATGCTGTGCCTCCAGAGGTATCCAAAATGGCCTGTTTAGTCGAAGGACCATTGACAAGGGGGTTCTCAAGGAATAAGGCAAGATGAGACCTGCTGAGAGGTTGCAACTCCCAAGCGTCTTTCAATTCCGTAATTCCCATTGACTCTTCGAGCTTGTCGCGTACGAGTCTCTGTTAGAATGCGTTTCCATATCAGGGGCGAGTCGAACATGAAGATGAAGACCGTACATTGCAATGATTTCTCTCAGCCCGTTTCGCCTCCTGTAATCGAGCGTAATCATCCTGGGTCCACAGGTGAGGGATTTTCAGTCGATTATGGGGGTAGGTGGTATATCGGGAAACACACCTTCCGAGTTTGAGTCGTTGTTGTTGGCATGGCTGGATCACACTGCGAAGGAACAGGAAGGAATTCTAATATAGCAAGCTTGTCTTGCGAGAGTCTGCCTAGGGGAGACTAGGAAGGAATTGACCTCGATTACGTTACGTCACACTCTCTTTCAAATTTCGGCGCTCTTCGACCTTGATCATGAACAAAGGACTGGCGAAGGCCATATGGACCGGTGAGTAACCCTTTGTTGGCAAAGATTCTTTGCCTCTAATATCTCTTATAAATCCTGTTTCTCCTACGTGAACGACTATCTGATCATGATTCTTACTCCCAACACTACAACTCGCATTGTGCGATGCGACCGAGTCGAGCTGCTCAACACTCCTTCCAAATCTGAAGGCTCCGATCGTCGTGTTCTTCAATCAGGCCCACTTAGAACACCGCGAATGCTTCATCGAGCGTCTCCTTATGGGGTTCGTTCACCGTCACCGGATCCTAGATTCCATCCATCCTCAGCTGCCACCACACCTACTGCCACTCCCACACCTCCTTCTCAGCCGAATGATCCTGCTTCCACAGGATGTATCATACACAATCCCGTTCGCTCTTCTCGCCCTCGTATCATCTCGAGTCGTATCACCAGACCTGGTACAGCAAAGGACGTGGCGTCCTCGCCAGAACCCACCGCACAAGTTATCACTCAGATCCATCGGAAAGGCTATGTAGGTGACTCTAATCAGGGGAGCCGTGAAGGTCACGTAGACGCTGAAGAAGAAGAAGAAGAAAAACAAGAAGAAGAAGACAACGACAACGACGATTCAGTTCGTGATGGCAAAATCGCAAAGCCTCCTGGTGAAGTTGGTAGACCGGGAAGGGGAGGATATAATTTGCGTTCTGAGCTTCGTTGGTCCGTCGGACGTTTCAATAAAGTTAAGGTATGTCGTGGCATGTCAGGATAAGCGTATACTCAAACCTCTTGTCAGAAATATATCAATGGGTTAGTTGAGCAAAAGCTCGATTGCCTTCAACCTTTGAGTAAGCAGACACTTGCGGCAGTCCAAGATGTTCGTTCCATGGTCAGTGGCATGTGCATCCATATTGCCGCGCGCTCATTGCATTCCGTCAGGCTGTGGACAAGTACATCTTCCTCAATGACTACCACGACAACTGGGCGGTCGACGACTTTATCAGATGTCACTTGAAGTATCGTAAACAAGCTCTACAGAAAATAGCATTAGGAAAGGAGGCAGCTGATGCAAAAGAAGAGTTGCAGCGATATCGACAACGGGAAGCTGAGAAGAAGAAAGAAAAACGAAGAGAAGATAACAGACGGCATTCGAGTAGTTAGATGCATTTTGCAGGACTCTTGATAACTGTTGCGTATCGAAGACGTTCCAACTTCGAAACTTCGGCTCTAAAATCTTGTTCTAGCTCCACTGTCACTAAATCACTTACTTCTCTTCATCATCTGCGGCCTGCGATTAGTGTTATCATTGTCAGAGAAAACAGGTGTAGTACGCCGCTATAATTCATCCGCTTGCAGACGATTGAAACCCGCCGATTGATCGTGAGCAACTATCAGCTCATATTGTGATTTCATACAACCCTTTTCACCCTCTCCGACGAGATTGCAGCAACTTCTCCAAGCCTTTCAGAACTCACTATGAAATGCATTGTACAATCGATTGATCATCATATAACAGCCTTCTGACTCTTATCGTCATTTACTTGCACAATGGGGAAAGTGGGAACCAAGGAACAAGAAACATGCTGCAACTTGGAGTTTGGAAAATTCTCCGCCCATGCAGGCATAATATTCATTCATTCATTCTGGTTAGCTTTGTGAAGAAAAATTTGCATTTCTAAGCGTGTGAAACCGTGAACGGAACAGTTGTCGGAGCCGAAGACAAACGATCATTCAAACATTCATCCATGCTGGTTCCGTTGGAATGCTCAATGAAGGGTTCGTTTTTCAAACGTCCCGAACAAAAGTCGAAGTGCAAGACCAAAGCGCATCCTATCAACTTGTTGAATTCATGTCTAGCGTGGACCCTGATGGACCCACAAGTTCCCATTCAAATTATATATCACAGATAGCTCAACAGGTTCTCAATGAGAATCGGTGCCACTCAATGATTCGTGTGATCTGATTCAGCGCCTAAGTTCCTGAATCAGAGAATCGGTTACATCATTATTTCCGATTGCTGGAGTTTTCCAAGATGAACATGACTACAACATGAGGTTGCATATGACCCTGCAGAACATGTCATGCAGCTTGTCTACTAGTGGCCCGATTATCTCGAGCTTTGCACTCCAACGAAGGCGTATTATGGCGCATTCCACTGGCGGCCAGAAGACAAAAACATCGAAACTCCCTAGGCACTTCTTCCACCGCCTCATGTTTTACTAGTCTCGCTCCAATTCATGATCATGAGCCAATCGAATTTCTTTGCACCTCATGGCCCGACTTACATCTGGGGTTCTTTTTACACAATGTGATACAGTGGCTGGGATAGGCCCTAGGGTTGAAGAGGGTTGAAGTAGGGTTGAGTGACCAGGTGCAGTGGTGCAACATACTTGTAATTTCACATCGGATTGCCCTGACGCTCGAGTTTCTAATCAGTTGCTCGAACGATACCAAAACATTTGTCGCTCCTTGTTTTTGCCCAAATTTCTCACACGTGGCGGTAATACGCCCATTTTGCGTGCAGGCATGCAATGGCCTAATTTTAACGATTAGAGCCTTGTAGAGTACTAAAGGACTGTAGTGAGCCCGAGCTGACAGTCAAACTTGTATCATGTTAATGCCAGGACGTCAGATCCAGACAGGAAAACACATCCTGACGAATAATAAGAGTTCACACTCGAGTCCCTTGGTCGGGGAGTCCTTCAAGACAAAGCCACCTCTGATATGAGCTATCAAGGGATTATCAACTTAGTTTTCAACGCCTAACGGCCAACTGAGTATGGTACTGCACCGAGACGAGCTTAGAACCAATAGATCTATTCGTATTACCAGTGGGGATGGATTATTCAAGGCCCAGACTCAACAGATCTATTCACTTAGAGCGAGTTTCGGGATGGATCAGGTCGCAGGAATGTGACTAAACGGAGAAACAACCAAAGTGTATCATCCCAGTTACATGTGGACGTTTCCTAAATGGGAAATAGACGCCTGAGATGTACAGCTTTGACCAGGAGTGTTGCAAGGGTAGATCTTTCGACTTCACCATTGTTAAACCTCTGGATCTATTCGATATATGCATATCGTTGGAAAGCTAGAAGCCAAACGAACCTATTGGGACAGGTTTCCCCCCTTTATATGTACTCCCATTCAGTTGGAGAGGCATACAACCGTTCACATAGCGGAATCAAATGAAGAAACGTTTGAGTTACCTGTGCAGGAGCTTATCCGTGCCCTTTAACCACCAGCATGTGGATGGACGCACAGACCAGGTCCGGATTCGAAGATCAGGCAACTAGATCTCGACGAAGGACCACCAGAAATGGACATTTTACTTGTTTTTATCCTTTTTACTCTCTGTTTCTCTGGTGTTTGTATCGTTTCTCGTCCTATCTTTCCTTATTTGTATCAGATCTCGGACTCCGTTCTCTCAAATCTATAGATCTATTCCATAAAATAGTAAATTGGCTACAGATCTCTTCGTAGAAGTACTTAAGGACGTAGCCTACAAAAATATATTCAGGTTTTGTGCCCAGTTTCTCTGACTAGCTAACCTTTGCTCTCATACGTGAGGAGTAAAGGCTTTGTAAGCCGGGCGGTCTTCGAAAGTGGTTGTGAAATTCTCATCTCGTTAGGCCCGATATCTTGTCAGTTGATAAAGTCTCAGCTAGATTTGAATCGAAGGTAGACTCCTATCGTGGAGATACAGAGGGCTTGGTTCTCGGTTGTTCCAAGTGAGCGTTCAGAGTTTCGGTGGCTCTGTTCAAGCAGACGTGTGGTGATCGGTGATCCATACGAGCTGTGAAGGTTTTCTGTGATCGGTGATCAGTAGATCTTCAACCTGGTTCTGATAGTATTTGTGTGGTCATAAAGTCTGATCTATACGAGTTCTTTCGTTCCTTGTAAACCCTTTGAGTGGATCACTCACCCCCTTCGAGTCCAGATCAAAAGATCTGTACTTCCATGTCACTTCGCTCTGTTGACCTGTATTGCGGATCCAGTAGATCTTTTAAGACTACCAGTTCGTTCTAAGGTATAAGATCGTGCGGAATCTCTGACAACGCCCCACACCTCGCTTAAATACATTTGACAAACGACATAAGAAGTATATTGGTGATCAGTGTTCAGTGATAAAGTCACTAGGTCATTAGATCTATCCAACGAAGCATTAAATTGCACCCTTCATATCCTCGTTATCTGGAGCCCACCGCGAGGGGTGGAATCTATATTTTGGAACGAACTCGAGAGATCTATCGATTTCTCAAACCATTGCCTTAGGTCGAATTTTGTTTGATCTTAAAAATAGCTCCAAGGGAGTCTCGGACGTCGAAGAACGCAGGTTCTTTAGATTACTTTGATCCAGAGGTGCAAGCCCCGGATAAAAGAAAACGTGTTACAAAGAAGCCTACAGTTCCTGTCTACGATCCGAAGAACCTCGGACGAGCAAAGAGCAATCCAGATAACGGGACTGCTGCTAGATCTGCTTCTGAAGTTCCAAGAACGAACAGATCTGGTGTAGTGCAAGGAAGCAGTAGACGTCAGGCAGTTACTGCTGAACCAGTCGATTTGACTAGTTTGAATCCTACATTACCAAACTCTATTTCTTTTGACTTGCAACGTATCGTGTTTGGGAACAGAATACCAAATATAACGATGAGTACTACACAAAATGACCAAAATGCACAAGGTGCAAACGAGGCCCCAGTGGATATCCTCAAACTGTTGGGACCTCCTGCGTTGTCTCCTGAAGAGCAAGGGGAATACAACAATGCGAAGTTCCCTGCCACTCATAAAACGGCTATGATCTTGGATCTAGCTGATCCTATCCAAATGCCTGAATGGATGAGGTTCTGTCTAACGACGTTCCAAGCCACGGGTGTGACCTCTGAGAAGGTGAAGATGCAAAGGATCTTTGGATGGATGACCCTCCAGACGAAGCAGGCCTTAGAGCATCTCCCTGGAGCAGAGGAAGGAAAGGAGGATGCAGATCAATTCCTTCGAGCCATGATTGAGCGGTTCCCGTCTATCTTTGGCAAACCCCTGGGTTCCAAGAAAGCTATGCTGGAATTGGTTCAGAGGTTTCGACCATTGAGAGTCGAGGATGGATCTGAGCTGTTGATCTATTGTATGTTGTTCGAAGTCGAGGCCAATAAGTTGTTGAAACCGCCTCCGGCGATTGGAAACCATGAATTGGTGTCGGTCTTTCTATCAGCATTCGATGGAAACCTGAGAAAAGCTGTCTCGAAACGAGTTCAGCATCAGGTCCCCAACTCGAAACTTGCGAAACGACGTACGGATGATCCATATACGTTCTCGGAATGGAAAAGTGCTGCAGAGGCTGTGGCTAGGCAGCCCCCTCTCGAATCACTATACCAGACCTTTACTGGGACGGATGGAGCTGTCCTGAATGCAGAGACCAACTCTAGGGGAGGGATCTATATTCCGGTGGTTACCCCGGCAGCTGCTAAAGAGGAAACGCCAGATCTGACCCGTTTCTTTGCTACAGACACTAGATCTAGTGTTAAGCAGGAACAGGCAGAGGACCATGAACGTGCCTTTGTGGAAAATGTGGACAAATCGTCGTTGATGCTCAAAGAAATGGGGAATCTTAAGACGCGTTTTCAGGATGAACTGACGTCGTTGCAGCAGTTGCTCAATGATGTTAGGGCAGGAAAATCGGATGCTGGAATGCGACCCCAGCCCAGACCTGGCTTTTCTGGTAGTAGTAATCCCGGAACCAGTGGGCAGGGTCGAGGGATCCTTAATGTAAATCCCCCTCCAGGCCAAGGAATGCCAGATCGAACGTGTTTCTTGTGTCGAGGACCAGATCATATGATGAGTAACTGTCCTTTGTTCATGGAACTCCTTGGGAAAGGCTGGGTGATGCCGGAGTCTCAAGGATCCAAACGTCTTAAGCTGAAAGATGGATCTCCGTTACCAAATAACTTTGGTCCGGAAACTCGATACCAAAAGATCGTGAAATATGCTCAGAGCAAGAACTGGCCTGTTTTGGCGACGTTATACAATGATCTAATCCCCGATGAAGAGGATTATGCAGATCAGTTGGGGGATCCTACTTGGTTGTACCTTGCCAACGTAGTTGAGTCTTCCCAGGGGAGATCTAGCAACAATGTTGCAACGGTGTACAGTAATGAGTCGGGAAACTAGAGGATCCGATGATTGAGTCGAGCAAGGGACGAAAAACAAGGTCCCAGCTGAAGGACACGACTCATGAGGATGAACCTAAGCCCCGTTCATTGAAAACTGTGCCTCCCACTAAGACGAAATGTTTTGATGGAGTGCACATACCCGTAGATCGAAATCACCCAAATTTTAAAACTGTTGCCAATCAATCCAAATCTGCTCCTGAACCATCCAATTCGAAAGATCTGAGCGGAAAATCGAACAGATCTAATCATTCATCAGGGGATACTTCACTAGGGAAGTCGAGATCTGTTAGTGTCGAAGAGAAATCGGATAAAGAGGATTCTGATTCTGAAGTAGAATTAGTTGAGGAAACTAGTGAGACCACTCGCAAAGTGCGTTTCAGGGAGCCCTCACCCTCTAGATCTGACGAAACACATCGACCTTTTGATCATGTCCCACCCAGGGAAGTGTCACCCATACCTCGAAATCAACCAAAATCCAAACCGGAGAAGGTCACTGAATCTAAAGGATCTTCGAAGGGACCCAAATTTCGGCTTCGGAATGAGTTATTCATTCCAGGCCTTGAAGAAGAATTAGCTGATCGGATTTCTCGTCAAATGATCACATTGACTGCTGCTGAGGCATTCCAATTGTCAGGCAAAGTCAGGCAGATCATGATGAGGAAGATGAAAAACCGCCAAGTGCGTCCACAAGAACGAATCAAGTCCTTTGTTAATGAGGCCCATGATGTTGAACCTAGTGTCGAGGAAATCCCGAGAACAGGGATGGAGATGCAACAGTTCATTGCCGTGGAAGATCTCAGTCTGTCAGAAGGATTGATCTTTGAGAAAATACTCGAGGATCGAGATGGCATGAAGGCAGGGGATTATGTTCAGTTGGATCCGGTGGTAGCTTTTCTTCATGATGTTGATGAAAATGATTCACGTCGTGACATGACTATAGTAGCCACTATGGGAAATGGCTTAAGATCTGTGTGGCCAGTTGTGAATAATCGAGATGATCTAGACATCGAGAGTGTGTTAGACTCTGGATCTCAGATTGTTGCTATCGATATGTGTGTTGCCTTAGGATTAGGACTAGGTTGGGATCCGAAAGTGACCATCCAAATGCAGAATGTGCATGGAGGTCTGGCCCGTACCAAAGGACTGTCCAGGAACGTACCATTCCGATTTGGACCCATAACACTGTATCTACAATGCCATGTGCAGGAAAAGGCACCCTTCGAAATTCTGTTGGGTAGACCTTTCGATGTACTGACAGAAAGTGTCATCCATACGTTTGGATCTGGTGACC